>BOPP01000221.1:1780508-1809142 GCA_017312745.1 Gryllus bimaculatus | reverse complement strand
CAGCGGCGAAAGCGGCCACCCCGACGTGGCGTCCGCGCAGCGTGCGTCCGGCTGCTGCGGGGGCGCGCGCGCGCGGAGCGACGCGGACGCCGAGCGCATGACTGGCAGCTGCAAACTGGCGGCGGCGGCAACGCGCCGGGCTCGACGTGCTGCTGCAGGAGCCCGGCAGCCGACGCCAACCGACGCGCGACTACCACGGCCGCTTCGCCGCTGCACGTGGCCGCGTGAGCAGGCGCGCCCACACCCGTGCGCGCGGTCCGGTGAAACGCCGGAGCGGTATCCTTAACGAACGGGCCCGCGCGCCGATCATTCCTTCCTCGTCGTCGATTTCCCCCCCCCCCGCCGTGATGGCAACTCACATAGCGGCGGCTGCATGGTCGATAATCTCACGGTAGCTCCCCGATCAACACCACACGAATGTCCGAGCAGAACCCTTAAAACGGCCCATGGACCGCCGCAGATCTTCCATCCTCCTCCTGAGTTCTTTTCCCGCACTTACACACAAAACACAATTACAAATACTGGATTTACGTGTATGTTCCCCGGCAATATCAGAATCGGCACCCACTCTTTGATCCGGGCGACTCCAGATCTGATCCCACTCAGTCAGCAGTAATGTCCTACAGTAAACTGTCAGCTAGTGTACAATTAGTTCGTCAGGAAGAAGCAATACTAACAGGATCGGGTGTCTGGAATAAAGTAGTTACCGTGGTTATCATCGAATAAATCAAAGCGAATGCCAGATCAGCGCCCTAAGAAACGGGCCAACGACCGCAAAGGAGTAATTTCTTTCCCTCTTCCCTTTCCTATCCTCAACCCTTTACACACACACTTAACGTGCTCTACCCACTACCACACATGGCCGGGAGGCCGCTTGGAAGTTAGAGCGTGTCCCAGCTGGAGTGGTCCCCCAGTGACGTGGAAATAAACTGAGCGCAAAACTCTTCTAGCCCACACTAGGTCACCCGGATTCTCGACCAAAAGATCCCGCCTAACCTCCCGAGGGAAAAAAACATGTACCACATCTTACGGACTAATACATAGAGTGTGCTCTAGGAATCAACTAACAACCAACCAACAGGATAAGAACAACCAGAACAACGAGACATGGACAGTGTTCAAGTTTTTCTTCCTCTTCCTTATTCTATTCTTGGGCCCTTAACTTATTACCACTCTAACATGCACTACACCTACTGATCTATCTCTTGCGCCGGAGACGCACGCGCCTGTCTAATAAAATATGTTTTTTTATTATTAAAATAGTCCCATTAGGTTAAGAGACAGACATATCTCAAAATTTCATTTTATAATAATGTAAGGTTTTATGTTATTATCGTAATTCTGATAAAGGTCAGACATAACATCAGTCTACCAAAAATAATACACTCATTCTGTATTAATATATTATTTTAACCTACGTCAGACCACTTTCTAGTACTCGATTACAAATTGTTTTCATAAACAAATAAGTCTCCTAATAACTGAGCAATTTATATTTACCAAAAATACACAAAAAGAAATCAAATATACTAGCCAAAAAATAAAATACCATTGAGTAATTAGGACATCAACTGATACAACGCGTAGTACATATTATAACGCGGAGATACTATGTTCGAAGTCTCATTTGTGCCAGGATTTTTTAAATTAGCTACCACAGCTAGAGCACATTTCAAACTGCTACATGGAGGAGAACTATCTAACCGCACCGCTATTTCCGTGGTTTCCTCTGTTCAACCACCAGCGTAGGGCCGTAGCAGTTCCCTAATAAACAGTCATGTGCTGCGCGCGGAACTGTTTCCTTCTTCTTTCTTGCCCATATCCTTAACTCTTTACGTTACACACTCTACATAAACTACACTACCACATGTCAGAGGAGAACGAATCAGGAGCTTAGGAGTTTATCATGACCGAGGCCGATGATGTGCTAGGAAAAACTGGATGTGTATAAACCCATTAAGCTGACATTAAGGTCTGCATCTTACAATTCATGGGGAGAGAACACCGCCACTCTGGAGATAAACATTTTATTTTACATTCACGGTCTAACAGCCATAGCAGTTCCCACGCTCGGAATCACGAAAAATATAAATCCATTTGTGACAAGACCAGTTCGTATATGGAAGCACCGCCAACGCTACCTCGCTTACTGAAACAGTCTCCTCAGTCACCAGGCAAAGAGTTTCGAAATTTGTCACTATTGTGAGTGATTAGATTGACTGTATCTTGATTGTCCATCGGCATTCGACTGTGAAGCCTCAATAGTCCTGAAAGTCAGTGCTTATTTTCTCGGAATGTGTGTGTTTGCCCCACTTGAAGTGTGAGACCGGCGCTGACTTCAAGTCGGCTAGCGGCTTTCTCCAAAACCCACCCAGGGGCTTCAACGCTCCAGTCGGGTCAATCTCTCAGCTATCGACTGGTTCCCCAACATGTATGCGTTGTGTAGGCTTGTGAGTGTGTGTGTGTGTGTTACCGAAAGAATAATGAAGGGGAAGAAAATCGCGCGTGCGTCCAAGCCATTTGTTATATGCGTTGCGCCTTGCTCCAGATATTTGCCTATGTCGATCGAAAACAACACGAAAAGTACCAGATTCACCAATCAGAGCAGCGGACCGCTAGAGAATTCTTCTTGCATACAGCGCGCGAAAATTCGGTCCCTAGTTACGTATTTAGTGTCTACAATCCTGTCACGGTGTGACTCGAAGTGTAGGATCTTCTTGCCAAAAACGTTTGCAGTGGCAATCAGTTGTTGCCCTGAAGCCGCCACGTCAGTCAGTAGTTTTCAAATTAGTTTCATTTTCAAACTTCCAGAAAACGATTTCGCGAAATATTGTTTTTAGATATCCCCCAAGTCAGGACAGTAGTTATTCGACGTAGTTCCTTCAAACTTCCGAGATTCAATTCCCGAAATTTTTGTTTCACATATCGAACGGCGGCACAACATCAAACTCCCGAGACATTTCAGGGCAAAACCGCAAATGCACTTGCGCCAAGACGAGAAGAAAACAAGGCCCTGCTATGGGAAGCCGTAGAACACCATGTCGCAGAAGATCGAGGAATTTCCCAGACGTCGAGGGAGCGAGGATTTCCAGGAACGGATCGTGTACGCGCGGTGAAAAGAAAACTTGCGACACGTCCCCAGGAGCGCGGCATCAACGGGAAAGGCGCGCGATAGAAACGCGTTCACCCGCGGCGCAGAGAAAGACTTTGAACACGATCTATGAAACACAAACCACCAAGTTTCTGACATTTGTCAATCGAATTTCCGTAAGCCCGCACATCCCTGTTAATTCCTCCGCTGGCGATGGAGAGATTCCGCGTGCCTTTTTCGCACTCGACGCCGCCACTTTTTCCTGAATTTCAGGAAAGAAGCCTAGTTCTTCGCGGTTGGGTCAATAAAACCTAGATGACCGAGATCTCACACCAGCTACGAGGATTTGTTGCCAACGTGAAGTTCGCCGTTCCATCTTTACGTCTTCGTCGTGACGAAAATATAGGAAATCCTATTGAAGCAAACGATTAGACGCGATATCTCCCAGGCAGCTAAGTTTCTATTCACTCCGACCATTGCAATCTCACGCTTTCTTTTTATGAAAGTTCAGGGACCGAAGTGCAGGGTTAAATGACAAAGAGTAGAACGAGGATGTTCGCATCGATTCAACGAACAATTACAAGTTGCTATACCGGCTTACAAAATTATTTTGAAAAAAATGCATATAAATCATGGGTATGTGGCATTCGGCATATTATCTAATTTTACACATCTTAGATTGAGCATACTTTGCTAAAAAAATCTTTGACAAGTTTCAGGTGGTAAGTCCATGTGTAACATTATGATTCTCATTCTCCAATCGAAGCGAATTAATGTCTGTAGAAACAGTAACATGGATTGTGCAAGACTGTAAGAGAGATTTTGATTTGGCAATGACGTTCAATATGAGTCACTGAATACGCACCTACCGCGGCCACCGAACCGGTAAAGGTCTAGGGACGTTATTGAAAGTTGACGGTTGAAAGCATTGTCAAAATTCGAAAAACGTGATGGCGTTACCTAAACATCCCTGTGTTGAAAAACGTTCAAGACTGGGGAGAAAGTGTCACAGGAAATGATAACCCCTACGTCCGTCGCCAATTGTAAAATTGGAAGTTGTTGCTCACGTAATGAAATTCGCGACAAGATTGACGCAAATGACAAAAATCGAACAAATCCACTGAAGTGAGATCACTTACTTGTCATATGGGTCTCAAGCGGTAGGATGTGACGACAATAAGTGTGATGGCTTGTGTACACTAATAGATCTTCTAGGGTTTCACCGTTCAGACAGTCATCACATCCGGTATCTCAATTCCACACAATCAGTCATCCTATCCAATTACTTTAAATGATCCGGTTCTCGCCGTCACGATCTAATTTAAGATAATACTGACACATTACTTGTTCGGAGAATTTTGGGCACGCTCAACCATTTTTAAATACGTCGGTTTGCGTCGCGTATGGATGAGCCCTTCCCAAGATTTTGAGATTTCCTATGTTTTTCACCGAAATTATGGTTTAAATGTGTTTGACAGACTAAGATAATCTCGTTTGAGAATGTAGCCTGATAAATTAGAAAAGCACAGCATTTTGAAGACATTTTCCCAATCGTAAGAATAGAAAGGCCGTTGCAGCTGTAGATAAATATTCAGACTAACAAAAACTTTTCCATAAATAAAGAATTCGACTAAGTTGTGAACTTCACGAAGTTCGTTTGAAATGTGATAGATAATATCAAGGTATTCCATTTAATCTTTCGTATAATTCAAGAGAATTAAAGCCGTTTGAGTTACTTATACAAACATATATTTCACAAAAAGAACAAAAAAATTCACCGAACGGTACTCGCCATGGTCATTTACCAAAGATGCATTTTAGAGTTTTTTAGATCAGTAACTCTCAAAACTTGTTTTATCCATAAACAGTGGAGTTCCAAATATCCCTTTGGCAATTGCCCCTTTTAAGATACTATTATTGCCTTTGTTCTTTGCAATTCGTCTTACGAAATTGTGAGTGGGGTAAATATTTTCTCTGAGATGGAGTTCAAGCAACCAGTTTTGTCAAGGATCGCCTCGGGACAATGGAAATTGAAATATTGGCCTCAAGGAAATAATCTTACTCGAAACTAAAATCGTGTTAACACATTTTCAAAGTTTTTCGTTTTGCGTGTAGACGTTGGAAAAAGTATTTTTAATTTCATAAAATCAAAAAACACATTGGAGTAAGCTAGATTCCTTCAGTAAGTTGAATATGGCATTAAAATTTAGATATATTTTCATGAAATTTTACACCATTTTTCATATGATAAATTTACCAATCTCTCTCTTGCTCCCCGATCAACACCACACGAATGTCCGAGCAGAACCCTTAAAAACGGCCCATGGACCGCGCCAGATCTTTCCATCCTCCTCCTGGTTCTTTCTCCCGCTTACACACAAACACAATACAAATACTGATTACGTGTATGTCCCCGACCAATATCAGAATGGCGGACCACTACTTTGATCGGGAGATTGTAGGTTTGAGTCCCGACGGTGGCGGGATTGTCGACACTAGCTGGTCAGCTAGGTCGAATTTAGTCGTCCGGAGAAGAATTCTGTATGCCAGGTGATCTGATAAGTAGTTTTCCGTGGTTTCTGCTATTAACATCAAGCAAATGCCGGATCAGTGTCCTACGAAACGGGTCACGGACCGCAAGAGATATTTCTTTTCCCTTCCCTTTCCTATCCTCACCCTTTACACACATACTTACGTGCTCTACACTACCACACATGGCCGGGAGGCCGTTGGAAAGTTTAGATCTTATCTCAGCTGGAGTGGTCCCCCATGGTGGGAAATAACGGAGTGCAAAACCATTCTATCCGACACTAGGTCGACACCGGATCTCGACAAAAGATCACCGCCACCTCCCGAGGGAAAAAACATGTACCACATTTACGGGACTAATTACATGAGTAGTTGCTCTAGGAATCACTAACAACCAACCAACAGGATAAGAACCCAGAAAAAGAGGACATGGACAGTGTTCAATTTTTCTTTCCTCTTCCTTATTCTATTCTTGGCCCTTACTTATACACACTCTAACATGCACTACACCTACTGATCTATCTCTTGCGCGGGAGACGCACGCGCTGTCTAATAAAATATGTTTTTTATTATTAAAATAGTCCCATTAGGTTAAGAGACAGACATATCTCAAATTTCATTTTATTAATAATGTAAGGTTTTATGTTTATCGTATTCTGATAAAGGTCAGACATAACATCAGTACAAAAATAATTACACTCATTCTGTAATAATATATTATTTTAACCTACGTCATACCACTTTCTAGTACTCATTACAAATTGTTTTCATAACAAATAAGTCTCCGTAATAACTGGCAATTTATTTTTACCAATAATACCACAAAAAGAAATAAATATTACTAGCCAAAAAATAAAATACCGATTGAGGTAATTTAGGACATCAACTGATACAACTGCGAGTACATATAACGCGGAGATACTATGGTTCGAGTCTCATTGGTGCCAGGATTTTTTAAATTAGCTACACAGCTAGAGCACATTCAAACGCTACATGGAGGAGAATTCTAACGCCCGGCTGATTTCCGTGGTTTCTCTGTTCAACACCAGGGTAGTGCCGTAGCAGTTCCCTAATAAACAGGTCATGTGCTGCGCGCGACTTTTCCTTCTTCTTTCTTGCCCTATCCTTACTCTTTACGTACACACATCTACATAAACTACACTACCACATGTCAGGAGACGAATCAGGAGCTTAGAGTTTATCATGACCGAGGCGATGATTTGCTAGGGAAAATACTTGGATGTGTAAAACCCATTAAGCTGACATTAAGGTCTGCATCTCACAATTCATGGGGGAGAACACCGCCACCTCTGATAAATATTTTATTTACATTCACGGGTCTAACAGCCATAGCAGTTCCCACGCTCCGAATCACGAAAAAATAAATCATTTGTGACAAGACCAGGTTCGTATATGGAAGCACCGCCAACGTAGCTCGCTTGCCTGAAACAGTTCTCTCAGTCGACCAGGCAAAGAGTTCGAAATTTGTCACTAGTTTTTGAGTGTTGATTGATTATTCTGTGTTTCCGATCGCATCGACTGTGAAGCTCAATAGTCCTGAAAGTGCAGTGCTTATTTCTCGGAATGTTGTGGTGTTGCCCCCACTGAATGGTGAGATCCGGCGCTGACCTTCAAGTCGGCTAGCGGGGCTTCTCCAAACCCACCAGGGGCTTCAACGCTCCAGTCGGGTCAATCTCTCAGCTATCGACTGGTTCCCCAACATGTATGGTTGTATAGTGCTTGTTAGTGTGTGTGTGTGTGTTTACGATAGAATAATGAAGGGGAAGAAAATCGCGCGTGGTCCATAGCTCATTTGTTATAGCTGGTCCTGGCTCCATATTTGCCTGATGTCCGATCGAAAACAACACAAAAAGTACCAATCACCAATCAAGAGCACGACCGCTAGAATTCTTCTTCATACAGCGGCTAAATTCGTCCTAGTTACGTATTTAGGTCTACAATCCTGTCACGTGTGGACTCGAAGTGTAGGTATCTTCTGCCAAAAACGTGCAGTGGCATCAGTTGTTGCCTGAGCCGCCTACGTCAGTCAGCTAGTTTTCAAATAGTTCATTTTCAAACTTCCAGAAATCGATTTTTCGACAATATATTTTTTAGATATCGCCCCAAGTCAGACATTAGTTATCGAGTAGTTCCTTCCAAACTTCCGAGATTCAATCCCGAAATTTTGTTTCAGATATCGAACGCCAAAACATCAACCTCCGAGACATTCAGGGCCCAAACCCAAATGCACTTCGCCAAGACGAAGAAGATCAAGGCCCTGCTATGGGAAGCCGGTACACCATGTCGCAGAGATCGAGGATTTCCCAGACGCGAGGAGCGAGGATTTCCGGCACGGACGGACGCGCGTGAAAAGAAAACTTGCGAACGTCCCAGGAGCGGGCATCAACGGAAAGAGCGCGCGATAGAAACGCGTTCACCCGCGTAGCGCAGAGAAGACTTTGAACACGATCTATGAAACACAAACCACCAAGTTTCTGACATTGTCAATCGAATTTCGTGAAGCCCGCACATCCACTGTTATTCCTCCGCTTGGGCGAATGAGAATTCCGCGTGCTTTTTCGCTACTCGACGGCCACTTTTTCTCTGAATTTCAGGAAAAGAAAGCCTAGGTCTTCGCGGTTGGAGTCAATAGAAACTTGGATGACCGGGACTCACCGCGTACGAGGATTTGTTGCCAACGTTTCGGCCGTCATTTTACGATCTTCGTCGTGACGAAATATAGGAAGATCCTATTGAAGCAACGTAGGACGCGATATCTCCCAGGCAGCTAAGTTTCTATTCACTCCGACCATGCAATCTCACGCTTTCTTTTTATGAAATTCAGGGACGAAGTGAGGGTTGAAATGACAAAGATAGAACGAGGATGTTCGCATCGTTCAACCGAACAATTACAAGTTGCTATACCGGCTTTACAAAATTATTTTGAAAAAATGTCATATAAATCATGGTATGTGGCATTCGGCATATTCTAATTTTACACATTCGTTAGATTTGAGCATACTTTGTAAAAAAATCTTTGACAAGTTTCAGGTGTATAGTTCCATGTGTAACATTATGATTCTCATTTCTCAATCGAAGGATATTAAGTCTTTAAACAGTAAATGGTTGTGAAGGACTGTAAGAGAGATTTTGATCTTGCCAGTGACGTTCAATATGAGTTCACTGAATACGCACCTACCTGCGCCACCGAAACGGTAAAGGTCTAGGACGTTATTGAAAGTTGACGGTGAAAGCTATTGTCAAAATTCGAAAACTGATGGCGTTACCTAAACATCCCTGTGTGAAAACGTTCAAGACTGGGGAGAGAAAGTGTCACAGGGAAATGAATAACCCCTACGTCCTTCGCCAAATTGTAAAATTGGAAGTTGTTGCTCCTACGTAATGAAATTCGACAAGAATTTGACGCAAATTGACAAAAATCGAACAAATCACTGAAGTGAGAACTTACTGTCATTTGGTCAAGCGGTAGGTTTGACGACAATAAGTGTGATGGCGTTGTGTACGTGAGATAGCGTTCTAGGGTTCACGATTCAACAGTATTCAATCCGGGTATCTCAATTCCACACAATCAGTGTCATCCTATCAATTACTTTAAATGATCCAGGTTCTCTCCGTCACGATCTAATTAAGATAATACTGACACATTACTTGTTCGGAGAATTTTGTGGGCACCTCAACCATTTTTAAAATACGTCGGTTTTGCGTCGGTATGGATGAGCCCTTCCCAAGATTTGAGATTTCCTATGTTTTTCACCCGAAATTAGGTTTAAAATGTGTTTGACAGACCTAAGAAATTCGTTTGAGAAGTACCTGATAAATTTAGAAAGCAAGCATTTTGAAGACATTTTCCCAATCGTAAGAATAGAAAGCGTTGAGCTGTAATAAATATTCGACTAACAAAATTTTCCTAAATAAAGATTCGACTAATTTGTGAACTTCACGAAGTTCGTTTGAAATGTGATAGAAATATCAAGGTATTCCATTTATCTTCGTATAATCAGAGAATTAAAGCCGTTGGGAGTACTTTACAACATATATTTCACAAAAGAACAAAAAATCACGGAACGGTACTCGCCCATGGTCATTTACCAAAGAGCATTTTAGAGTTTTAGATCATAACTCTCAAAACTTGTTTTATCCATAAACAGTGAGTTCCAATATCCCTTGCAATTGCCCTTTGTAAGATATATTATTGCCTTTTCTTTGCAATTCGTTTACGAAATGTGTGAGTGGGGTAATATTTTCTCTGGAGTGAAGTAGCATCCAGTTTGTCAGGATCGCTCGGACAATGGAATTGAAATGCTCAAGAAATAATCTCTCGAACTAAATCGTGTACACATTTTCAAGTTTTTCGTTTGCTGTAGCGTTGGAAAAAGTATTTTTAATTTCATAAAATCAAAAAACACTTGGATAAGATAGATTCTTCAGTAAGTTGAATATGCATAAATTTAGATATATTTTCATTGAAATTTATACACCATTTTTCATATGATAAATTACCAATTTTTACTCATTGACGAAGTAAGCACATTTTTGTTAGTTGTGTTAATTATCCCTATTATAATCATTAATGTGAAGTGTTACGTCGATTAACATTTTACGATAGTTTCATATGGACAGCAACTCAATTTTGTGAACTTAGAGGTGTAAATACTTAGAAATTGTAATAAATGATGCATATGTGTAAAAGCTGAATACTAATACTGAATATTACTTATATTATTACTTAATATTATAAGTAATACTTACATTATTTATACTGAATAATACTTATATTATTACTGAATATTAATGCAATAAATGCGTCATTAACAAAGCATGTTTATGCATTGGTGGTTGCCTATGTACTGCTGAGCAGTGATAAGTGTATTTTCTAACATGTATTTATCTTGTTATGTGAACTAGATACACTGTATACCTACAGAAATGAGGTGGTTTCCCAAAAAACGTGTTTACAAAGGAAATATGCTGGTGTAATTACTTGTATGATTATACTGGTGTATGATTATATTAGGATCACATATTTTAAACGAAAAACCGGGACCCAACACACACACATGATTCAGGAGGGATCTCGTATGAAACAAAATACCATTGTTGAGAATATTTCATTAACAAAAAATATAATTGATTTCTTTCTGTGGTTATGATTGAAATGAACTGAAAACTAAGAGACTATTTCTTTTTTAAACAATAAAAAATATTAAAATTAAATTCCGCAACTGAGAGCTGAGTCTTTAAATTTTCACAAAAAGCTCTATTTCTCTAGGACATTGTGTTGTAGTTTTTTTATTAAACCCCACTGCTAATTTCAACATTAAGCTGCCCAAAAGTATTTAGATTACCAATAATTTAACACACTACTAAACAAGTGAACGATAAGGAATGACGTAAACGAATGAACAAATCGTTGTCAGGTTGACTAACAGTTCATCGAGAAATTCAGTCACTGATTTAAAATAAATGTATTTATCAAAATATGGCACTTTTTTGTATTTGTAAAAACATGAGACATTTTAGCGTCCCTTAATGATATTTCGGGACACCGAAATAAAGATTAAAAATCCCGGACTCTTCCGGGAAAACCGTAATGATGAGATCCCTAGGTTATGTAAAAGAAAATGTTCATCACTACAGAAAAAATAAATCACCGTGATGACTCTATTATGAACTTAGAACTAAAGAGATTTTCATGGTATATTACAATAGTGACGAAATATCAAAATGTATTACATTTTTGGTAATACATTATATTTTTGCTTCTTGGCCTGTTTATAAATAGCAATAAAAATAAAACGATTCACTTCATGTTTTTGCGATATTAATTGTTGTCTTAATTTAAACTACTTTTGCAATGAAATTTATCTTTAGGCATATTGAAAAACATTCGAATTGAAGTAAACGTAAATCGAAGGTAAGCAAAAGTTGCTTCTTGGTGTGTTATTTAGTTTTGTAAACTTAAATATTACTGACAATTGCTTTTAGAATTACAAAAAGTAAATTTTAAGGTTAAAGTTTCCAACACCCACATGGTATGGTATACACCCTAATTCCGTGCTTATATCATATTGCCAACAATAAAGAAAAGATCGATGTTATTACATTTCACTTATAGAAAAAACGAATAAATTTTCTCTTTGCAATCCTCAATGTAAAAGTCCTCTATTTAATACACTTAAATAAGCAGTTTGCGAATACTAATTGTGAGAAACATGTCCTTTGCATGTAGATTTGGTCTCGATTAAGAAAGTGCGATAATAATAGTTTGAATATTTCCCATTGAAAACAATTGAGTCAATAAGATGGAATTGTTTAAAGTCTTAGTTACTTAACACTTACCCAAAGAGAAATGTAGGTTGCGTGTAAAAACATTAACCTTCAAATGAAGTTATTGTAAAATAAGTTTGTTTCCAATGAATAAAATGGTAGCGCCCGGTTTTCCTCCAACATAATTATTTCTTTAAAGAGCCTTCTTTGACACTTAATGCTTATTGGCTAAAACAGTTAGAGCACATTCCGTGTAAAAGGATGTTACATCTTTAATGTTGACCCACACGTGACGAGCATATAGTTCAAAATTTAATTATCTAAATGTAACACAAAGGCACCATTAATGTTCTATTCCTGGAGCAGAGCCAAAACTAGGACATCTCATTAGTTATGCTCTAATACATTTGTTTTTGTGTTCGCTTTTTCAGCTTATATTCATATACAGAATCATTAAATCTACTCTCCTTGCCAACGAGATGAATAAAAAAGCATCATAAACCTCTCATGAGATCATATTCCTCATTGCTAGGTCACAGAAGTTTTGATTCTTCAGTAACCTTCTTCTTAATTGTCGATCTATCTATTCCATCAGAAGAATTTATTACCAACATTGAATAACGAACAAATTATAAATGTTTTTTTGTTTGCCCTAATGTACGTATGTTCGTACTTGCATTGAAACGCAGGTCACATAAAAAAATCCTCCGATCTACAACTATAGCGACTAATATACGAGTAGAGTCAAATCAATTTAATATGTAGAGTACGTGACAAGAGAGAATATTGTTTCTATATCAATGTTAAAATTGATCAAATGCCCATGAATGAATTGATTTCATACTTAGCAGCATTTATAAATGTTTCACCTCCATTTCCAATTTTGAAACAATTAAAATAAGTAGATGGAAAAGTGTAGGAGCAGTGACGAACATTCTCATATCAACATCTCTTACCAACTTCGAGACTAGAAGGAATGATGAAGTAGATGTTCCTCGACGTTCTGCAAGTACATCAAAATACAATCCTCATTGATCTCAAATACTTTTTATCGTTTAATACTTACCAGAAACTGTATGAATCAGATCAAACAAATGAAAAAAACCTTTGAAACCCACATATAATCCAACGTCGATCTCAATCTCAAAATATATCAGGCAGAAATGACGGCTAGTTTTCCAAGAGTTTTGTCAGTGAAGTAAGTCAAAAAATAAACTAAAAACATGTAACAAAAACAATTAAAACATCAGCCATCACACCCCCATTTCAGCATTGGTATGGTAGCCTTGAAGAGGTACTATAATTGTTTCACCTCCACGATCAACTATCAATGTTTGATCCCTTTCTGTAAGAACGTATCGTGTATTTAGAAAATGGTAAATGATGCAACGATAAAATGATGAAACATTAAGAAACGATTATGAATGGATAAAGTGTAAGAATTCACTGGTTGTGCAAACTATAAGCTATTATATTGTGGTTATCTCGTATACTTTTACCCAACAACAAATTCTGTACTTGGTACCACAAGACTGGTAAGGTAAACCTGGTTAAAATAGAAGAGCGTTGGCAATTACTAAGAGCTGAACGCCGAGAGGAACAGCTGGAAAATAATTTCTGATGCTTTTGAAATGGGTCATACATACTCATGTTTTCTAACACATCTTCAAAAAATTTTCAAGTAATTTGTTTAGGAGATTTACGACGGAAAATTTAAAATCAACATCATCTTTTAATATCACGATGAAGATGAAGATGATATGAAGATGACGGATGCTTTTATGAGCTCTTATGAGCAATTTTTGCCTCCAAAACGTTCAGTTTTTCGGTTCAGGCTTTCATTTAGTGTGTAACTGGAAGAAATGCTTTGAAACTGTAAATTGTGTTTTAAATAATGTCATGTGACATGTCGCTTCACATGTCATCTCCATAATCAATAATTATGATTATTCATTCCCTACGGTTCTCGCATATAAGTAAATAATGCAAAAATATTTTTTACCATTGACTGAAATAATCGAGGTAATAGAAAATGAACTATGATTCTTCAACACATCATGCAGCCAATCTCAATTTTAAACGACGATTTCACTTCTGTCGGTTCTACCTAATCGCAAAGCCAACTGAAAAGAAACAGAGGAACAGAAAAACACCAGAAATTCCTCCTCACATTTTATTATTACTTTGAAGAGCAGGTGAAAATGATTAGCTACTTATCTCAAATCATTCTCTGAATGAAATGGCAATGAGACTACATATTTGTATCGATTCGTTGTAATATTTTTCGCATCACAAAAGAAGAACTTCCAGACTCCGGACAATTGACATCATAGAAAGGAGTTCCAATCGAATTGTTTCATCTCGCGACTATCTCCACCAAAGAGCTAAGTGTGTTTCCACCGTCCAACCGTCCGTATACCTCTTTAACCTTCCGTCCAATCTGGAGGTTCACTCCCCTTTGAGCTGCAACCTCATATTCTAATGATACTTTGAAAACCAAATAAAGATATCTGCGAGCTACGTATACAAATCTCGTTGAGTGAGGATCAACCACAAATTTAGATTAATTTGCGGGAAAACTCAAGATCTCTTTCACAACTGCTTGAAATCATCATAAATGAAGAAACATCCAATACATACTCTTTAACCTTCCGTCCAATCTGGAGGTTCACTCGCCTTTGAGCTGCAACCTTATATTCTAATGATACTTTGAAAACCAAATAAAGATATCTGTGAGCTACTAATTACAAATCAAATTGAGTGAGGATCAACCACAAATTTAGATTAATTTGTGGGAAAACTCAAGATCTCTTTCACAACTGCTTGAAATCATCAGAAATGAAGAAACATCCAACACACACTCACGACCACCCACACGAGGACCCTCAACCAAGCACCACTCGTCCCTCCTCAAGACATTCCACCCCGGCGAGAGAACGAGCGTCGTCCACCGCCGTCCTCAGACCATCTGTCACTCCGCCGGCTGCAGCCCGCGCGTCCACCAGCTCAGTCAGAGGCGGCGGGCCGACCCCCGGCTCCCAGAGGCCTCCCAGCACTTCGCCCTCTGCCCACGCACGCGCGCCGTCCCCCGGCGCGGAGAGAGAGAGGGGAGCTTCCGTCTCCGGCCGCAAGTCCTCCGCCGCGTTGGAGCGCATCCTCGCCGTAGAGCCCCCTCACGCCACGCAGGTGGAGGCGCTGGTCAGCGCCGCGGCCCGGGGAAAACTGGAAGAGGTGCGTCACGTGATGAGGGGAGGGGTCCAGTTTCAAAACAGCGAGATTGCTACCTTTGCTGAAAAAAGATATTGGTTTTAATAGGAGCCAGTTGCAGATATGCGTCGTTTTATAAAATGAATTGTAAGCAAACGCGTTTTTGTTCGCTCCAGAGGGCAGCATAATAATGTGATAACATCAAAACGCTAACTTTTCATAATATTCATTTCATTATGAAGTACGATCTTTCCAATCCAGCAATCAGATATCCTTTTGTCAGTATGTTTTGGCGGCGTATTATATATCAAAATGAAAATGTATTATTCGATAGAAATTAACTGACCTAAGTATTGACCAAGCTGATGGTGACAATGATGAGTATTTTGAAAGTCAGCAGTTAGGAGTTTGCTGATCTTCATATTTGATGATAAACGACATGAAATAAGGAAATCAAAAGTAAATAATACTCCTGTAAAAATATTTATTGAAAGTAAGTTTGTTTTCACAAAAAAATACGCTTTTGCCAAAAATACCAAAAAAAAGTATTTTAATTAAATTTGAAGATGTAGTTTTTCCCAATTTTTAGCTCAACGTTCTTCATAATGTCTATATTATCTTGAGTTATATTAGAATATTGTTTTTACTTTCACTAGCCAAGGGTTTAATTCCAAACATTTAGTAGCAGAATGTTTTAAACAAAAGATATGACATTATTTGGTTTTTGTCAAAACGGACCAAAATAAAAAAAGTGTAATTTTGAAACTAGACCCTTCAGGTATCAGCGTTGCAGAATTGATTCATTATTTGAATCGAAAAAAACGAAAAACTTCAAGGTCCAAATTTTCAAGAGCAAACAAAAAGGTTCTAAATTCCGCACATTGAACATGTGTTCTTAACATTAGCAGTCAAAGGACACTCTACAGATGTCACAGAGGTCACGGACAAAAGAACTTTTATGCTTGGAAAGTTGAATTTGTAAGAACAGTTTCCAAGCGTTAACTCAAAACCGGCAAAATGTGTCATAGACCCGTTTTGTTTGCTCCGATTCAATTAGTGGTTTTGAGTGAATCAACTACTACGGTCATTAGTTAGCGCGAGTGAATGAATGAATTCTTTATTTATTTTGGCAGACATACGTATACAGACATATAACAAAATACAAATAAGATTCACAACTTGATACACGTACTAGTAAATTTACAACTATTACATATTTATACTACTTAGCAGAATCGTATCTCAAATATAAAATTTGTTTGTTTGTTTTTTGACTTCACAAAGAATTCACTTATAATTGGAATTTCATGTATACTTTTCTATACTGTTTAGAATGTTGACAATATTGGACGAATATAATATTAATATGGTTGAGTTTTATCGCAGGTAATATCACGAATGCTTTGGAAATGTCCGACTCTTGTCCGACGAGGGTATTTATCTGAGAGTTTCCAAAACACAAGTGGTATTTAATAGGACTATTCCATGAATGAAATTATGTCAAACAGAGTTCCAAAATGCGCCAAATATTGAAAATAATTTAAAACTTATGATAAAATCAGAGATTATATTACATTATATACGCTTTTTATTGGGCATAGACATAGCGCTCGATGTATAAGGCTTCCTAAGACAGATGAGTCACACTTTATTATTGGCCAGTAAGTAGAAGCGGTAAGAAAAATCGGATAGAAACAGCGATAATATTTTTTAGATATACCACTTGATACGTTCATTGTACATGTAAAGTTAAACACAATTGGTTTTAATTTCAAGGGAATAGTCTTAATATTTTTTCAATTATCAAATAATGTTTAATGCCATAATATACGAATATTGGTTGGAATGATGAAATACATTACGGTGGTAGTTTCTCTAAACGCCTCCAGGTGCGCCAGCTGCTGACGGATGGAGTGGATGTGAACGGTCGTGCGCTGGATGGGAAAATAGCGCTCCTGGCGGCGGCTAACGCAGGCGCCATAGCGGTCGTCGAGCTGCTGCTAGCAAATGCCGCCGACGTGCACGCCACGGTGAGACGATGAACGAAATTGTAGTTTTTGCAGTTTTTTTGTTATCAGTTTCATCAGGTCAAACACAAAATATTATTATGTTGTAATCTCCCTGATTCGCGGACATTCTGAGCGGTAATACAAAAATCTATGACGTGCCGACGAAAGAGGGATAAGGAATAAACAATAATAAAGGATACACAAACACTTTGAACAAATTATTGGTTTCTTGAATGAATTTTTTCTTTTCTTTTCTATCCCTTCTTCCCTTGTTCTTTCTTCGTCTCTTGTTGTTTATCCAACTACTATTTCTTCTTCTCTTTTTTTCTACTTCTCGTCTTTCCTGTTTTCTGTCCCTCATTTCCTCTTTCTTATCGCTCTCTCTCTCTCTCTCTCTCTCTCTCTCTCTCTCTCTCTCTCTCTCTCTCTCTCGACTTCTTCTCAATCCCTCTTTTTCCTCCTCCTCGATCACGATTGCTTCCCTTGTTCTCAATTTGGATTAAATGTACTAAATTTAATTTGAACGTTATTATTTTGATTTTGATTTGTTTTAAGTTTCAATTTCAATATGTTTGTTCTTAATTTCTCTGAATTTCTCGACTCTCAATTTGGTTTCCATGACTCTCACTTTTGTTTCCCAACTCTCTTTAATTTTCCTAATGGTCCATTTTGTTTTCATAACTCAATTTTCTCTTCGTCAATCTCAATTTTCTTTCCCCAACACCAAATTGTGTTTCCTTGTTTCTTTTTTAATTTTATTTCCCTATCTGTCAACTGTGTATTTCTGACTATCAATTTTGTTTCTATAACTCTTAATTATGTTTCCCTGGTCTCGTGGTTTCCCTGGCTCTTAATGTGGTTTCTCTGGTTCTCTTTGTGGTTTCCCTGGCTCTGAATGTGATTTCCCTGGCTCTCATGTGGTTTCCCTGGCTATCCTTGTGGTTTACCTAGCTCTTAATGTGTTTTCCCTGGCTCTCTTTGTGGTTTCCCTGGCTCTCAATGTGGATTCCCTGGCTTTCCTTGTGGTTTCCCTGGCTCTCATTGTGGTTTCCCTGGCTCTCGCTCTGCATGTCAAGGGCCCGAATCGCGGGTTGCAAAGAGGAAGTGGGTGGGAGTGGGGTGCGCAGGACGGCGAGGGGCGCACGGCGCTGCACGCGGCGGCGGCGCGGGGCAGCGCGGGGGCGGCGGCGCTGCTGCTGGCGGGCGGCGCGGACGTCGACGCCAGGGACTCGCGGGGCGAGGCGGCGCTCCACAAGGCTGCGGAGCGCGGCGCCGTCGACGTCGCCAAATTGCTGCTGGACGGCGGCGCCGACGTCGACGCTGGAGACGCCTATTGGAGGTGAGGAGGGCGTTCTCTTCGTCTAAAAGAAGGTGTTGCCTAAATCAAGGTTTTTGAATTGAATTGAATTAATGCCTTATTTTACGTGGCGAGACTCGGGCCATCAGGCGCGCTCTTCCGTCTGACCACACCATATTTTGCTACGCTCCTTTCACCAACTAGCAGAGAAAGGAGGTGTATCTTGGGCGGGAAACAGGCGATTTGAATTTTGCTTAGAGGCGTCATTTAGGCTTGAGGATCCTTTACATGCAAGTAAATCTACTAACATGGGACGGCCGACATTACTTCCCCTCCGAAGGAAGGCGGTGAAGGATTTTTTCACCCTTAAAAATCTACGGCTTCGATCGGGTTTGGGTACAACAGGTATTAGGTATAACGGTTTACCGGTACGCTAACCGTTACACCATCGCCACCGCCAGGTTTTTCTACGAAGAACTTTCATCGGAATGGGCCGAATGTCACTATCTACTGATTTTTCTATATTCCGATTTTAATCCGGCTTGAATGTCAATTTCTCGCCTGTTAGGTTCATACAATGTGATAATTAGTTACTCAGAGACACACTTGAGTGCATTACTAAGTAATCGCTATCAGACGTATAAGTGCATAGATTTGCTTACATACGTTCTGTGTCCATGTTGTGATATGCTGTCGAAAAGAAGAAAATGTTTGTAATCAAAGAGGGTACAAAGTTGGTTATGTGTTTAGGCACTGATGAATGGCATATAAATTTCAATACTGTTCCATCAGCACGGAGGGCCTAAAAAATTTACGAAAATGTTTGAAGAAAATTGATCAGTGATGGGTTGACTTAGGTCAGGTAGGTTATCGTTAAGTAAAGAGAAAAAAAATAGTGTTACAAGTTACACTTTACTCCAGCTTCAACTTTTGCTTATGAATGCAGGAAAAAGATGTAGATGCTTGAATACTGTATAGTCCTTGTTCAACACCGCCACAAATTGCTTCATCGAATCAATCTTCAATCGCATTTGTATGTGCAAAGTTGACAGTATCTTTCGAGGGTCTAGAAGTGGTTACCAACCTTGAAGTCAGAACGTTAATTCCAATATCGTTTCTGGCAGTGTGCTTTAATGTTATTAGTATCAAACAGACAGAAAGTTGTATTATAATATGAACTTTCCACAACTTGAAATACTTCTATTAAAACATTGTTCCCAAAGAATTATAAAACAGTTGCCATTTATGAAATTATCAGTATGACAGCAACAAAAGAAAATTTTCAGGGGAATAAATCCATTGTATTCATAGTTGATTTTCAATTAAACCCAAAAAATAATGTCAAAAGAGAAACAGAAATGTTTCTAAATTTTGTTATTTTATGTAATGCTTTTCAGAATATTGATTAGAATATAAAACTGAATGAAGAAATATGCTGAAGTGTATCGCTTCGTCTTCAAGGATGTGTCGATGCCAAGGGAAAAGAAATTGAAAAAGTACTATAAATGATGAGAATAAGTAATATGAATAAACAACTCACGTTATTGGATAGTGAGGTTTGACCCATGCTGTACAAGAAACCAACAAAAGTAGTGAGTTGTAGAGTATAAAAATATGAGACTGGACAGGTTATGAGCTAAGATTCGATTAAGACAGGGTATAATTTTCTTTCACGCATTTCACCGCTTTCTGCCGAATATGAACCGAGGAAAACTTTTGAAGTGGACTAGAAGTTTGAATTACCATTTAAGAAAGCAAGCGCTTTAAAGACGTTATGTTGAAGATAATGTTGAAATTGATCAATGTGAAAATAAAGTATGTGAAGACGAAGAAAAATATTTATACTAAGGGGATGAAGTTAAAAATGAAGGCGAAGAAAGAGCAAATGAAACAGACGAAGTATATGTAGATAACGATGAAACTTAACATGATGAAGAAAATTATAGCGTGATGAATGTAGATGTACATGTGTGTGTGGTAAACAGTGGCGAACATGAAGATGCTGCTGTACGTGAAGATGGTGAACTTGATGTGTAAAACAGTGTAGATAAAGAATGTGAAAGTGAAGATGAAAATGATGAAGGGGAAGAAGGTAAAGACGACGATGGTGAAAGTGAAGATGGTGAAGGTAAAAGTAAAGATGAAGCTGGTGGAGATGAAAATGAAGATGAAGATTGTGTAGGTGAAGATGGTGATTGTGAATAAGAAGATGGTGATGATGAAGAAGATGAATGAGAAGATGGCAAGGTACAGATGGCGATGGTGAAGATGGGGACGTTGAAGATGGTGAAGGTTACGATAGTTAACGAGATAGTGAATATGTAGATGAAGGTGATTGAGAAGATTTGTATAAAGATGATGACTAAAATGAAGAATAAAAAGAAGAATACTGAGTTGAAGGTGAAGGCTGAGAAAAAGATGACTGATATGAAGTTGAAAAACAAAGAAACTAACTGTATTCTTGGCGGCCTGGGAAGCCTCAAGAGCCGTAGCTGCCTCGAACCTAATGAGTCGCGAGTTCCGCGAGTCCCGCATTTGGCATGGTTGTTTGTGCGTCCGTATATCGTTAACATTACTCCCAACATTACTTACTAAGTCGCTAAGTAGCCTTGGTAGTTCCAAAGTGACCTTCGGGTAGTTGTGTTCCTCAAAACAATGAAAAATCCTGAAATTTCATCTTTTTGATTATTTTTATTACGGCGTATGCTCTGTGTTAATGTATTTTAAATGCTTTAAACAATCTCTCTCTTCATGTCTTAGTTTTTGAACAAATTATTTTTTTCAAAGCGAGTGCCAATTGTCGTGTTTTTAGCGAGTGAACATCAGATGCTTTTTCCTGAATTGGGAATTCTCAGTATACTCATGCATGTCAAACATTGTATATCATAAACCGTAAACGATAATTATAATATAAGTCTTTTTGAAGTATGCAACTCATGATTTGCTCCAGTGAATGAACTGTAATAGTTAATGTATCTCAATACATTAACAGTTAACAGTTCAATGAACACATAACATACATAACATACAGTTCAATGAACTGAAATGTCCAGAATAAACTTTTAAACATCAATGTTTGGACGGACGGACAAGCGGACGAACGGACAAGCGGGCAGACGGACAAGCTAACGGATGGACAAGCGGACGGACGGATAAGCAGGTGGATTGACCAGCGGACGGAAGAACAAGCAGACGGACGAACAAGCGGTGGAACGGACAAGCAAGTGGATGGACAAGCGGACGGATGAAAAAGCGAACAAACTGACAAGCGGGCGGATGGACAAGCGGACGGATGGACTACCGGAGGGACATACAAGCAGACGAACGGACAAGCGGGCGGACAGACAAGCGGACGGATGGACAAGCGGACGGATGGACAAGCGGACTAATGGACAAGCGGACTAATGGACAAGCGGACTAATGGACAAGCGGACTAATGGACAAGCGGAGTAATGGACAAGCGGACTAATGGACAAGCGGCCGGATGGACAAGCGGACTAATGGACAAGCGGAGTAATGGACAAGCGGACAAGCAGGCGGATTGACCAGCGGACGGACGGACAAGCGGTCTAACGGACGACGTTATCCCCCTGCCGCCGCCTGCGCGTGCCAGGAGCCGCTGGCACGCGGGGCGCAGGGCGGGCGCGCGAGGTGGACGCGCTGCTCTGGGCCGCGGGGCGGAGCGCGGGCGGCGGACGCCGGGCCGCCCACGGGCTGCACCCGCGCGTCCGAGGGGGGGCAGGGGGCGGGGCGTTGGCGCTGCTGGCGCGCACCGCGACGCGCCGCTGCACGCGCGCGACGGACGGCGCACGCCGCTGCACGTGGCGGCGCTGCGCGGGCGCGCCGACGCCGTGCGCCTGCTGCTGGAGCGGTGCGCCGCCGACGTGAACGCGCGCTGCAACTACGGGTGGACGCCGCTGCACAGGTGGCGATTGGAACGGGGCAGGCGAGGGGAACAACTCGCGTCGCAGCTGTGGCTTTGGCCGGGAAGTCCCAGTTACGAGTCCTCATGGAGGAAGGATTTCCGACTCTTTACCTAGATCGCATTCAGCTCCCATATGCAGGGTAATTTTACAGGATGGCTGCTCTGATCGATAGTTTTTCTTGCGTTCTGTAATCAACGTCAGGCAAATGCTTGTTAATTAAGGGGCCAGGGGCCGTGCCCTATCTTTTCTTTCTCTTCCTTACGACCTGCGTTTCGCCACGTGAAATTAGGAATCATTGATTAGAATTCGCGAGGACGCTCGCAGCAACTGCTGATAGATGCCGCTGTACAGGTGGTTGTAATGCGGGGAAGGCGACGATGGCTCAAGGGAACAACTTATTTCACAGCAGTGTCTTCGACCGGCAAGTTCTAGTTACAAGTCCTCATGGAGGAAGGATTTTTTACACTGGCTCGGTACCTAGTCGTTTTCTGCTTCCGTCAGCAGAGTATTTCTACAGGATGGCTGCTCTGACCCATGCGGTGATAGTTTTTCTTGAGTTCTCTAATCAACGCCAGGTGAATGACGAAGCCGTGCGTTAACAAACGCGTCGTGCACAGTATTATTTTCCTCTTCCTGATGACCCGAGTGGCACCACGTAAAATACGGTCTCATTGAATTCAATTGACGTGTGTGCGCGCTGCATGTATGGATGGTTGCCACTTCACAGGTAGCTAGTGTACTCCTGTTAAAATAACACATTATTACCTTGATCCACAACACTCGCAATGGCAATGTGGATCAAGGTAATAACTGACGTCACTGTAATGCCTCTGACGGGAAGTCATAGCATGGTAGTCGTAGCATGTAAGAAATAGCATTTGAGTCACGAGCATGGTAGGATATTAGACACTAGTTGCATAGCTACGTCGAATTCAGCCGCTATCTGGACGGTAGTTTTCTGTAGTTTATTCGATTAATTCCAGGTGAATGCAGGCGCAGTTCTATAACA
Source organism: Gryllus bimaculatus (assembly GCA_017312745.1). Taxonomy (NCBI): domain Eukaryota; kingdom Metazoa; phylum Arthropoda; class Insecta; order Orthoptera; family Gryllidae; genus Gryllus; species Gryllus bimaculatus. Next base: position 1,785,786 of record BOPP01000221.1, on the reverse strand, counting down.
AGCGGGCTATCATTGAATGGAATTTACGAGACATGCAGCGACTTATAATGGACGCCGTTGTACAGTTGACTATTATACTGCGATTTAAGAAACACCGGGGTGGGTGGCTCAAGGGAACGACTGATATAACCGCAATGCTTTAGACCTGGGATTCGAATACCGACGGTAGCAGGATTTTCGACACTAGTTGACCAGTTGGATTGAATTCAGACGCTGGGTGGAGAAGAATCCAGCGGCCACGTGCTCTGATTGATAGTTTTCTGTGTGAACCTCAGGGAAATATATTAACAAACGGGCCATGGACTGTCCGCGATATTTTCTTCCTCTTCCTGGTAGACAGAGGCACGCCATATAAAATAAGCCGTCATTAAATTAAACTGTTATTTGAATTGACGTGGAAGCACGTTAGAAATATGGCTCGGCGCCGCTGCACTGGTGCCTATTTGGGAGGTTTTGCGCACGGTCTTTACAGATGGGTGCGCCAGAGTTGCGATTTTTGGGTCGTTCTGCACAGCTCTAGGTACGAACCACGTGACCTCAACACGGTCACATCGTTTCAAATTTAGACCAGACGCTCGGCCCCATACTACATGGAGAGCGAGATGCGGTTAAAAACCTTCTAAAAGTGTCATAAAGTGACAATTGTCAACAGCGATTAAAGTTGTTTGCATTTACATTACATTTCAGGGATAAGATAAAATAGGTACATCTACATAAACAAACCGAGAAGTTCGGAATGACTTCTTACAAGCCCTATAAGCGGTAGATCGGAATGGAATTATAAAATGTCTCCCCCTTTTAATCCTGAGTGACAAGCGGACGAACGGACAAGCGGATGAACGGACAAGAGGACGAACGGACAAGCGGACGGACGGACGGACAAATAAACGGACGGACAGACAAGCGGACGGGCAGACAAGCGGACGGGCAGACAAGCGGACGGGCGGATAAGCAGACGAAAGGACAAGCAGGCGAACGGTCAAGCGGACGGACGAACGGATAAAACGGACGGAAGGACGGACGGACAAGTGGGCAGACGCACAAGCGGACGGACGGACAAGCGGATAGACGGACAAGCGAACGGACGGGCAAGCGGACGGACGGGCAAGCGGACGGACGGGCAAGCGGATGGACGGGCAAGCGGACGGACGGACAAGCGGACGGACGGACAAGCGGAGGATGCGACTGACCGATGAGAGAGCCGTAAAGAAGCCCCATTCGCAAGTCTAGTGCGAGGTGCGCGGCAGGGCGGCGTGGAACGGCGACGCGGTGGTGGCGCGGCAGCTGCTGGAGAAGGGCGCGGACGCGCGCGCCAGGAGCAGCAACGACTGGACGCCGCTGCACTGCGCGGCCTGGCGCGGCGCCGCCGACGTCGCCGACCTCCTGCTCCGGTACGACACGCACGCGCAGGGGGGGTGGGCGTCGGAGTAGTCGTCACTTCAAGAAGTACGAGATCAAGACATTTCCAACAGTTGCGATACCTCACTGGAAACTCCAGGTGCTGCCCTCTGGCGTGCGGTTACGTAACGACACTGCTTCCTGACGTCGGTAACGGTTACTTCATGACACTGGCAGCGTCTCACACTTCCTCCTGTCGTTGGTAACGGTTACGTAATGTAAGAGGCGGTATCGCTCACTTCCTGGCATCATTCGTAACGGTTACGTAATGTAAGAGGCGGTTTCGCTCACTTCGTGGCATCATTCGTAATGGTTACGTAATGTAAGAGGCGGTGTCGCTCACTTCCTGGCATCATTCGTAACGGTTACGTAATGTAAGAGGCGGTTTCGCTCACTTCGTGGTATCATTCGTAACGGTTACGTAATATAAGTGGCGGTGTCTTCCACTTCTCCCCTGCAGCAACATTGACCGCAAGTTCCCGTCGTCTGGAGAATTTTCGACGATAAAAAGCTAAAAATGTAGGTTGAATTCAGCCGCTGTTTGTAAAATTCTCGTGCACGGCTGTCAGTTTTCCTTCGTGTCTCCTATCAATAGTAGGTGAATACCAGGGTAGTATCTTAACAAACGGGTTAAGGACTGCGCGCGGTCAGTCTTTCCTCTTCCTTGTTCTAGCCTCTCCCCTCACACACAGACTCATGTGCACTTCACCACCACACACGCCGGGAGAACAGTCGGGAACTAAGAGCTTGACCTGTTTGGGGCAGTGCGACGCTGGGGAAGATAGCATAAGACGAAAGTCTCGTATGCATATATGTAGATCAGTTCGTCATCTCTCGTTCAAAACGGTAAGGAACAGTGCCATCTCCTGACATTTAACATGCACACCATTTGCAGAATAAATGACCAGTTATAGGCGCATCCGGAAAAACTGAAGGCTGGTAGAAATGAAGATAACGAAACCTAATCTTGTAATGCATATGGTTATAGGTTCTCTATACGTTATCAAACGCTGCTAAATAAGAACCCGTCTTTTCTAGATACAATTCATCATTAAATCGAAGGCCAAACATGGATTTATCTCCGTATCAAAAGCCAGATGGAGGAGTAATCCGCACATAAAAGCATAACTCTCACTCGACTGTATAGTGAGAAAGTAAAAATAGACCGTGCTTTCGTCTTGTCCAGGTTTATAGCCATGTTTTCAGCTTGATCAAGAATGTTTCCGAGGGAAAAACGCAAAATAATGGCGAGAAATGCAGAAAAGGCAAACATTAGGCAACGTATCAACAATAGACGTCATGCGCTTAAATAAGCAAAAAAGACAAAACGTACATTTACTAAAACAGCTTTAGGAGTACAAATACTAAACCTACTGATCAAAAATGATAAAAACTAATCCTACTGATCAAAATCATAAAATAAAAGTAATACTTAGCGAGCGGATTTTGATGGCCTAAAACATTGCCAAAAATTATCATTAAAATACTCTTATGCTCTAAAATGCCCCAAAAAAATGAAGAAATTTACGTAAATACTTCGATCAAAACCACTTAAGATGAACAAGTTGGTACAAATGTTACTGATGTAATCGAGGTTTCTTCCTTGAGTTAACGTGAACTCAACTTGCAAAAATTAATTTGCGATAGTTCTTTAAGGAAAATCCCAGCCTTTATTTATCGCGAAATCGCTCGAACTGCTAATGGCGCCAATAAAGTCACAGGACCCTTAGACTACATAGTACTCACAACGGCTGACATTACAATATATGAGCAAAGAAATCGAATATTCTACTCATGAATTCTGTGGTGGACACTTGTTGCACCTCGCAAGTATTGTTTGAAGCAAATATCATTAAAAATATAATAAAACCCAATAAATCAGCAAAAGATGCAGTAAAAATAACGTAAAAAGGTAAAAAAAATACTTATTTTTAGAAATCGATGAAAAAGGCCAACAAATGACATATACAAAATGGTCATTCCGATTCGCCATATCATAAAATTAATTTCAATACTAAAAGGCATTGTTCTAAAGGGAAAAGAAAAAAATGACATATAATTAAAATCCTACATCAGTATTAAAAATGAATTTCTCCAAACTCCCCCAGTGTTTGTTTATAACTCTACTCCATTTTTAAGACCCGCCCCTGGTGCGCGTGGGTGCAAGCACGGGGCGGTGGCAGGCGTGCTGGACGCCGGGGTTTCATTTATAACATTACTTCATTTTGTATACCCCTCTCCCTGGTGTCTGAGTGTGGGGGCGCAGGCACGGGGTGGAGGCGGGCGCGCTGGATGCTGCGAGAGAATCTTCTGGAATCGCTCACACAGAGAGAGAGAGAGAGAGAGAGAGAACGACGAGAGAGAGAGAGGGCCCGAGGTAGAAAGAGAGATCTCCCCTGGAAAATTTCGTAAACGATGCAACCGATTGGCGAACTTCAAAATTAAGACGCATTTTAGTTAGCCTATGGGACGTCTCATCGTGAGGGAAGGGGTTTCGGAAACGTTTTGGGAGGGGGACGGGGGTAACTTGAACGCAAGATGCGCAGAGAAACTTTACTCAGATTGAAGTATTCTCGAATGGCACTTAGCATTCAGATTCTCGAATAGACACTTAGAATTCAGATTCTCGAATAAGCACTTTCGAGCAGATTCTCGAATAAGCACTTTTGAAATTACCGTGGAGGTAACTTGGGCGGGAGATGGCAAGATCCTGCGTCACCTTCGCGTAAGATGATCTGCATCCGCTGCTAGTGCCATATCGGCCCATTCAAGCTCGCACTAAACTACGGCCAGTACCGGTGTGTCCTCAACTGACTGAGCCCGCACGAGTTGACGCTCCGTCGCCACTACACGCTGCCAGCGAGGAGAACACCCAGTGGGAGGTCGGTGACTGAGGCCACCCGCCGTCTTCGAATGAGGACCGCCATCCGGCGGTCTGCGGAGCACCCGCAGCCCGTTGGTGAATAATCCGGTATTTAACCGAAAGTCGAACTATCTCCGTAGTTATGACGCGGGGCTCATTTGCAGGACATTCTGACGAGAGATTAAGAATGGCGGCTCAGCCTTGTGTATTGTAGTTAAAATATGCCATGAATCATTAGAAATAAGTTATTAATGTTAGTGTTAAGGATTTGTTCATTAACTGTTTAGGTTATGAGCTCGTAACATAAGTTTAATAAGTAATGTGTCGCTCTCTAGTGACCTGTAACTTCCCTGGCAGCTCATGGTGTCAGGAATAAATTGAATTTTTGTCAGAAACGAGTCAATGGACTGATTTTGACCTCCCTTCACTTCCATCCAATCGTTAAGAACTGAACCTGGCCCGACATATCCCGAGAAGTTATGGCATTACAATATTCAGGAACAATTAAGAAGACAACAGTTCTTATCAAGAATGCAGGTTTATTATTCCGAATCCAAAACATAAACCAAGTACAAGGTAGTTCATCGTTCCAGAATAGGCCGTTTCTCAAACACTAATCATCAACCACCTGGAGAAATACCGTTACCAAACATGCACGTCAAATGCCCTAGGCACATCGTCGCTCACTGCGCTCGTTCGCTTGCACTCTGTCACTGTCTCCGCCACTGCGGACGCCGCTTTATAGCTCCCGAAGCCTGCGGAGCGAGTCTCGCTTTTTCCTGAGCCGTTCCGGCTGCCCGCTGCGCCCTGCCCCCTAAGCCGGCGCCTCCCAGCACCTTCCATTGCTGGCCCGCCGCTCAGTCGGCGGTGCCAGAGTGCCGCCGGCCTCTCCGGGTGCCGCTGCCGTGGCCTATCTGTTTATTACTGTTAGTAACCCCTCTCCCTGTGCGTGTGGGCGCAGGCACGGGCGGAGCGGGCGCGCTGGACGGCGAGGGGCGGACGGCGCTGGCGTGCGCG
>BOPP01000221.1:1755781-1780483 GCA_017312745.1 Gryllus bimaculatus | reverse complement strand
CGGCGCAGGAGGGCGGCGCGGCCGTGGTGGCGCTGCTGCTGCGCCACCGCGCCTCCCCCGACGCGCGCGCACGGGACGGGCGCACGCCGCTGCACTGGGCGGCGGCCGGCGGCCACCTCGCCGCCACGCTCGCGCTGCTCCAGGTGCTGCCCTCTGGCGTGCCGTTACGTAACGACACTGCCTCCTGACGTCGCGAACGGTTACGGCATGACAATGGCGGCGGCGATGGTGTGACGGTTAGCGTACCGGGCTGTTATACCCAAGCTCGCGGGTTCAAACCCGATCGAAGCCGTGGATCGAAGCCGGGGAAGTAAAGCCGGCTGTCCCAAGTTGGTAGATTTACTTGCATGAAAAAAATCCTCAAGCCTAAATGAGCAAAATTCTCTACCGTTCTCGCCATTCTCTACCGTTTCTCGCCCAAGAAATACCTCCTTTCTCTGCTAGTTGATCAAAGGAGCGTAGCGAAATTTGCGTCGTCAGACGGAAGAGGGTGCCTGATGGCCCGAGTCTCGCCACGTAAAATAAGGCAAATTCAATTCAATTCAATTCAATGGCAGCGTCTCACACTTTCTCCTGTCGTTGGTAACGGTTACGTAATGTCGGAGGCGGTGTCGCTCACTTCCTGCAATCATTTGTAACGGTCACGTAACGTAAGTGGCGCTATCGCACATTTTCTGGCATCATTCGTAACGGTTACGTAATGTAAGTGGCGGTGTCTTTCCCTTCTTGATATTGGTTATGGTTACGTAACTACAGTAGCGTCCACAAGCGGCAGGGAGCTCGTTAAGCTCTAGTTCTTCCCCGAGAAGCCAATGATTTATATTCAACTTGTTGCTACAGAATGACACAGACTTTAAAATAGTAGCTTGTAATCTACTCTGTTGCGACTGGTGTACCTTTTTGATGTAGCTTTTCCCGCTGCCATCTATTAGTACATAAAGTTTTTTTTTATATTTACTTATTTATTCTGTCTGGTAATGCTATAATTGAAATATAACTTTAATTATATTGTAGAAAACTAAAACCTGACAGGATACGCAAACTTTCATTCAAATATTTTGATCCGTTTTTTTCTTCAGAAAATGTGGTTCGAGCGTCTAAAAACGCGTATTTTTGAGTTAATTCTCATGAAACTTTTGAGTTTTCGAGAAACTTCATGCGAAATCGTTTTTAGCACTTGCACTCACACGTTAAATAAACTATAAAAATTATACTCGTATAGCAGCTGAGTTTAGCTGAGAGGCAGCATTAACTCTGCGATTGTGGGAGATCCTAGGAATCAAGTTCCTAGGAATTTTTGTCACGGGCTACATAGCTCAGTCGCCTAAAGGATAATTGCAGCGGCGGCTGTTGTGAAAGGTAGTTTTCCGTTTCTCTCCGATCAAAACCAGGCGAATGCCGGAGCAGTACCCTAACAAACGGGCCACAGACCACGCGAGATCTTTCCTTCCCCTTCCTTGTCCCATTGTCACCCCTTACACATACTTACACTAACATGCACCACACATGCCGGCAGACCAGTCGGAAGCTTGCAATTTCTCCTGACCGTGGTGGTACTCCGCTAGTGGGAGATAATTGTATCAGGAAAGTGGCGTGTAGATATGTGTCCGATCTCACCATCCAGCAACGTAAGCGCACATATAACGTATAACATCATGGGAAGGGCTATTTTTCTTTAAAGTTTCATTACAGTTTATTTTCTGACTTTATTTTTCAAAGTTCAATATTATTATTTATTAATCTCAAATACATTTGGCATGCACGTGGCAGTGCCCGCGAGCTTGAGTAAGACTGTTTACCTAGCATGTGACCTTAACATGCCTGGTTTAAAGGTTACAGGTATATTTTTTAACGTTGAATGAAAACGAGCTCTGAGTCAGGATCGGAGTCTTCCCTGCGTGTAAGGCTACGGCCTCCGCGAAGTAGTGATGTGACATAGATAACAAAACATCGATGTGAGCAAACATCGATGTTCAAAATTAAAACATCGATGTTAAAAATACATCGACTAAAAACAATGGATATTTTTCTACATCGATGTTTTTTACATCGTTGTGTGAGCTATAACGTTCAATAATGTGGATTAAAATTTAATTGACAGTGTTTGTGTTTATCAATTCGCCGAATAAGGCTACGAGACGTCTACAGCGTATTTGTTGACCAAATCCCAATGTGTGAATGAATATAAAGAAAGAGGAAATACAAGGGCTTGCAGGTCACCACGGTGGAGAGAGTTTGGTCGACGAAGGTAGTGCAAATAGCATTTCTTTGTTTCCAACACATGAATAACAGTGTTACTATGAGTTATTATTTCATATTTTAACTTTTACAGAATTGTGATCATAGGGATTTTTCATTCGGAAACAAAACATTGGAAAAGAAAAAAAAAACATCGAACACAAAATATCGATGTTAAAAAAACATCGGTATTAATGCATCGGAGTTTAAAACATCGATGTTTCTTCAAAAAAATCGATGTTTTGAAAATATTGACGTTTCTTCAAAACATCGATGTTTTGAAAACATCGACATCGACGCCGCATCGCTACCGCGCAGCCGTTTGCGCGTCGTGACTCGCCGTGCGTCGCCCGCTGCAGGGCGGAGCGGACGCGCGCGCGAGGGCCGCGGACGGGCGCACGCCACTGCACGCCGCCGCGCGCAGCGCTAGCGTCGGGGCGGCGGGCGCGCTGCTACGCGCGGGCGCAGACGCCGACGCCGCCTGCGCCGAGGGCCGCACGCCGCTGCACGACGCCGCGCTCGCCGACAGCGCCGACTGCGCGCGCGCGCTGCTCGGCGCCGGCGCCAGCAAGCACGCGAGGGACAAGCGCGGCAGCACGCCCGCCGACCTCGCCCGGTCCGACGACGTGCGACGGTTGCTGCGGTGACACAGTGCTTTCTTCCAGGCCACTGAACACAACTCCGCTTCTTCACTTTGTTCGTGATTCCAGTAAAACACATTTCTCGTGTTTCGCCTCTGAATTTGATTTTACTGAACAAATTAAATAATAAAAGTAGTGCAAGTAAAAATTACAGTGTTATTATGTTGTATTCTATCTGAATCAGAGAACTAAAATAAGCCTATTTTAATCATGAAGCATTCGGTTCTAGTGAACGAATGGGGGTGAACGAATGTTTCATCTCGTACATAATTCGTTTCTGTGAACGCATTTTTATCGATTACTTCCGATTAGTCGGTTAGGTGAATTGTGAAATTAGTGTGTTAGGTATTCGACCGCGATTTGTCTGGTAATCACACGGTAAGACGTAAGTGGAGCTCACGAGGTCCGAAAATAACTGCCGTTTGCTGCAGTGAAAATGGGTTGTCTTCTGGTTTAATCCCTAATGCTCACAACTCCTCCTGTTCACTTACTTCGTGATTCCAATGGAAGGTAAAACTTACACTGCATTGGTCGAGATTTCCCACTAAATGAACAATTTTGGTGAAAAAAAGATTTTGCACAATTTGAGAATAAATATTACTCCATTATTTTCGTAACGCTGTTGTAAGTTCTGGTTTCATTGTAATATTTCTATATCTAATTTTGTTCTCCAGAATACTCCATAAATGTTCTATCATATTTAGGTCCGGGCACTGAGAAGGAGAGTTCAGTTGTTCTGGTGTATGGTACAATAACCAAAGTTTCGTATTGAAAGCAGTGTGCTAAGGATCATTGACCCATTGAAAAATGTAGACCTGTCCTAAATTCATTGAAGCACCTCTAGCTCTCAAATTATTTCTCAAAATGTCAATGTAGTCATGTTGGTTCATTAAAACATCTATGAAGAGCAAAATCCTGACGTCACGAGCACTCGTACACCGCAATACTAACACCAAACCACATCCGTGTTTTACGATTAAATTAAATTCTGCAGCTCAAACTTCGTGTTGTTTTTCTTACCCACTAGACGCCGACCATTCGTTCCAAAAACGGAGAATTGACTCTCATATGAAAAGATGATGTTTTTGGTAAATAAAGAGAGCAATCAAGTTACAATAAATGAATTTTTGCTCTTAATTTTCTGACGGCTAAAACACAAATCAGAGTTGTTATTGAATGAAGAGAATAGGCGTCTATTAGCTTTTTTCGCTAACTGTATATTGATGAGAGAACGCGCCTGATGCAGTATTGCGTTATGTGAGTAGTATCTTCGTGTGCTTCGGAACTGAATCACACAGGCGGGTGTCCGCTTCGGCCGAGCCAAGCGTGGTAGATCTCCCACGAGAATTGTTCGCGGCGGCGCAGTAATGCGTGCCTTGTGGGTCTAATTATATCATTTACTGGTCGGAAGATTAGTGGTTCAGCCGCTGGTACGCAGCTGGGAAAACTAGCTTGCCTCAGTGTTGTATTATTGTACAGCTCCGGCAACATAAATTAACCACGCCATCTCCGGCTGCGTTCGGTTTTTCCACGGCTTGGACAGCCCTTGGCATGGCGAAACGTGGCAGGCGGAGCCTCACAAACAGTCGCAGCCAGTCTCCAAAGGCAGAGAAGTGGTCTAGCATTCCACTGCGAGCAGTCGCGCAGTACAGACCTACGCGCACAGCGCTGCGCCTCGCCTCGTATCTATGTTCCATGTTCCAGTGAAAGTTATTGTGCTACAGTAACAGTTATCAGCAACTCTCACAAATTGTGTGGTGTTAATATTCTAACAAATTAGTGCAACATTTTCAACTGACAACGCTGGCTTTCGCCAGTGTATGGTAGATGCCCTCGCTCAGGTCTACCCGATCGAGGGCGAAATGGAGGTCGCTTCACAGGCGACGCCTGTGAAACATCATTCCTACAAATTCCAGAGCATCTACGAGAACAACATCAACCAGATCAGCGGTTACCTCTACTCCCATCGCATCAGCCTCGCATGTTAAGTGGAATAATGCTGTATGACAATGTTAATGGTCAACTAAACAAGGTCAGTAACTATCATCCGGCCAACGGCACTGCGATTTCGTCAAAGTGCAACGGTAATACCACGCAAGTGCAGTACCAATTTCCCAAGCTCAGTGGTAAGCGAGGGCATAGTGATCCAAATCTAAACATGCAAACAAACAAAAAAAATGTGTTTATCCATTCTCAAGATAATGTTCTTTCGCTTGATAATAGATTTGTCCCTTTACGGGGCCTACAAGAATGTGAATAATATTGAAAACATTTTAGAACTAAACAATGAAATGAAAACCCACATCACTAACCAGTTTAAATCAACCTTCAATAACAGCAAAGCAAAAGTTAACTTTACCCAAATAGAAGATTGCAGAAAAGCTATTAAATATTTTACAAGCACTAATAAACAGTTTCACACTGACGAGGACTCAACCAACCAAAAGTTCTCTGTAGTCTTAAAAAAACATTCATCCGTCTATTTCTATAGAGGAAATATACGAAGATCTAAAAGCTAAACCTTCTTCCCTTATTAGTGTTACAGATTACACAAGAACAATTCACCAATTCCAGTGCTAGCCGCTGAATATTCAGGAGAGCAGAATATTGAAATAATTCTCAAATCAAACGTAATATGTAATCTAAGAGTAAAAACTGAAATAAGGCGTAATGTTAAAGAACCAACACCGTGTCTCCGATGTTTGGATTTTGGGCATTCTAAAAACAACTGTAACCATCTAATTTTTCGCATATATTGTTCTGAGAATCATTATTCGGCCTCATGCCCTCGGAGGGACGACCCTCCGAAATGTAAAAACTGCGACAAGACGCACAGAGCTGATATCCAAACAATAGAATGCTCATATTTTAAAACAATTGTGGAAAATAAATCAAAAAATTCCCACCAAGCACAACAAAAGTCGAGAACTAACCATCAATTCCCTCCCCCTAATACCACTCATCTTTTTCCCAACTTACGTAACACGACCCGCATAAAAAAATTCACCTATATATCAGCAACTAAACAGCAATCAAACAACGCCACCCGAAACCAATCAGCTAACAACTCCCAAAACTATCCCTCTCAAAATAACTCATCTCAACACAGTTTCTTAAATTATCCAATTGTACACAATATCATCAACTCCATATCTACACACTAAATATCATTAACTCTATTATACCAGTCATTGTTCAAAATATACAACATGCCATAGCCTCCTATGACATGATGAATATTTTGAACAATGCACTGCCCACGGCACACCCTGAATTCAATCATTAACTCTAATGATTTGGAATGCATCTAGCATCAGCAATAAAAAAATTGAACTTCAGTATTTTTTACAAGCCAACGACATAGACATTGCTTGCATCACTGAATCACAACTAAAACCTTCTTCTTCGTTTTATTGTCCAGGATATATCGTAGTTAGACTAGATAGAATACACTCACCAGGCGGCGGCGCTCTCATTTTAATCAAAACTACTATCCCATATCACCAAATAAATCAAATGCCTTTCACCGGGCTTTAACTAACGGTAATTTCTCTCCCCTGCGTAAATCTAACTATAATTGCAGCTAATAAACCACCCAATTTAAAATCGAATTTACTAAACTGTCTTCAAACTATGCCATAATTTTATATAAATCAATCATCAGACCCCTCCTCCTGTACGCCTGCCCAATTTGGACAAATGCTGCCAAATATAACATTCAAAAATTGCAAGTCATCCAAAACAAATTCTTAAGATCCATCACCTAAGCTCCCTGGTTCATCTTCAACAAGCCACTTCACACCGAATTAAACATCAAAACTATTTCTCACCATATTGCCTATCTTTCCAATGACTTTTACTCGAACCTGCAATTAATCAATCAAACCAGAAATCTCAAACTGGGTAAATATACAAAACGTCAAACTCGAATAAAAAACATATCCGTTACATGCATTCTTGGACATATTCAGCAATATAGAATGAACCAATTGAGGTGATCTGAGAGTCGCCTCGTCAGATGTAGCTTAGTGTTAGTTGTAAAATGGATTAAGTTAGATCGTAAGCCAGAAAACAAATGTAAAGTTGACATAAACTGAAATTTGTAATCTCTTTCAGAACATAAATAATTTTTAAAAAAAGTGATCTAGCAAAATTACATTGTAGAAAATAGCGGACGTTCGACACTGGTTCAGATGTGGAAATATTTCCAAATAAAAATACATAGACTGAAACATTTTTATGAACATGAAAGTAAATACAGTGACATATGTAAGAATATACTCTAACCACTGTTATCACAATTCTTTTTGAAGAAATTACGTTGATAGAGATAAAATAACACTAATTTTAGAGCATTTGGATTCTCATACGAGTTCACTTTCAATATTATTGTTTGTAAATAAAATTACAAAATGGGGTATTCTTCGAATCGATAGATGACTCTTATGGACCATTTAAAACAAAAACAGCGAAATTCAAATATTAAGTCCCTATATAGTATTTTAGCAACAAATAAAGTAGGTATTAGCAATAATTTTTCATCTCTATAGCAATTTATTCTATTAGCAATAATTTTTCAAATACTGTAAAAATTGTTATTTTGCAATATTCACCTCAAAGACAATTTGGGGACATTTCCCGGCAGAAATTGCACGTATTTCGGCGTTGTTTATAAAATGTTTAATTGTTAATTCGCAGATTTTTTATCAAGGACATCAGGGACCCATCCCGCTTTAGAATTTAAAAATTGGAAATTCTTTATTAATTTTTAAATTTTTCCAAAAATACTGTTGCGTTTCTAAATTGCCTATAAACGACACGCAAAATGCCGCAATCCGATCGGCGCTCTCGTCTGTTGTTTTCGAGATACGTAATTTTTTATAAGAAATTAGCATCTCATGACTCCTATGTTTTGGCAGTCAATCCTTACGTAGTTCCCACGCCAGTCTTTTCTTCAAGACGTTTTACAAACGGTTCGTTTTGTTACTCCGTCCCATTCGTTTGATGTTCCTGGCGGGGGTGGAACGGGCATGCGGCCACAACGCTAGCATATATTTTGCCATGAACATTGTTGCTTGTTAAATATTCTTGATTTTCAGTTCTCTTATTCTAAATACTTTAAGTGTCCTTTGTTTAACAAATACCGCATACTTTTTAAAAGTACTGCACGAGTCGGTTGCCGACCAATCCTGAAGTTAGAAAGCAAGAAAGAGGCAGCAATTGGCTTCCAGAAATACCTCCCCTTGAAAAATGTCTCCTTCGTCCACGCGTTTGAAAGCGAAATAGGCGGAGCTAGTAAGCACGAATAGTAACACGCGCTTTCCCGGGAACCTTCTTAGGAAGCCAATTCTTTAGATATAAAATTGTGTATGAAATTGTGAAAAATTAAAAAATTGAAATTGTGTTTCTTTTGATGTGAACCCTCAAGATAGCATAGATAAGTAATCAAGTAATCGTTTAAAAACATATGGAGTGGTTAATTTTAATTTTTCCACAGAATGTCCACTGTACGTTGTGCCAAACGTCCTTGAGCTCGACGTATACCAGTCACGTGATGAATCAGAAATACTTTTTTTAGCGACAGGTAATGACAGCAGCTTTTCTAGAGACGTCATCCACCTTAATTACCACCAGCACAGAATGAACAAATGAAGACCGTCGCATCAGCTGAACGCTCTTTTAACGCATCTATGACAATCAGAATCAAAATTTCAACTTATTAAAAGTATTCAGTAAGTATTTGCAGCGGACTGACAAATATAGGGCTGAATACTTGGCGTTCGATTTTCGATTGCCAGCAAAGGATTATGCACCGCGAACGTAGGACAGGCTGTATAAGCATCGCAACGCAGTCTCTCTCGAGGCCCAACTGTCAAGCACGAAGGAGAATACCACAACGTACGAGTATAGGTCAGCCTATTTTATCTAGATTAAGGAATGATAAAGCACCAACAATCTACATGGAAGTGCTAGTTTATTTTTGTTTCATAGCGTCCTCTTAGCCGCCTGTAGCCGCAGCGTCACTACTTCTTCTTCCCCTTCTTCCCTTTGCCGCCCTTGCCGCCCTTGCCCTTTGCGGCCTTGGGCTCAGCGGGGGGTTTCAGCTCCGCCGAAGCCACCTGCAGACACAGGATCAAATTGAGGGGTTTCTTACAAGAACCAAACAAGTTCCGTATTGTGAGATATTTCACAAAGCAATATTATTCCCTGCAAGTGCAGTTATCTATAGGGACATTTCCTTTCGTCAAGGGCCGAAGACACTGACAGATGTAAGGCTGGGAAACATCGTACATGCGTGACTGTGCATGTCTGTGCTATGGAAATTTTTGTGCCTCCTGCAAAATCTCGAATTTAGACTAGTTTGGTTCTTGTAAAAAGCTCCTTTATTACTGACTATGTATGTATGTATGTATGTATGTATGTATGTATGTATGTATGTATGTATGTATGTATGTATATATATATATATATATATATATATATATATATATATATATATATATATATGACTCACGAGCGGAAACAATCAGTCGCATGCCAAAGCAATTTCGGTACCCAAAGGACACCAATGTGGAGTCAAAACGGGAGTTCGAAATAACGGCAAAATAACTTCACTGCTCCAGAATGTATGTATTTCTGCACGTTCTCGGATGGAGTAAGGATGAAGATTTCACAAACCGCGCGAGAATATCATTTTTGCATACACTTTCGTCTTTGTTCGTTATACACAACAGAGGGTTCTCGCAGTCGCCTACAGAGGGCGACAGCTCTGTGTGCTCCGCCGCGGCAGGTCGCAACTGTCGTAAGACAAGTGAACCACGAAACTGCGAGTTGGTGTTTGTTAGGGTCAGAGAATATTGAGTGTTCTGTAGCCGTTCTAAAGCATCCATTTAGTATTTTTAAAACATCAATTTCATAGTCGTAGAAAATGCGTAGTCGCATTCAATGGGTATTATTCATCCGTATAAATTCAAACATTTCCTTCTACGTCGCTGGTTTTGTGTAAATCAACTCGTGAATAATAGCTATATTTTCCTAAGGAGTTTTGCTAGCCGACAGTCGATTACTCGTAATGTCCCGATGTGACTTATATTCGACCATGTCCTAAACACCAACACACGTGCGGGAGCCTCTGATCTGAGGTCAGCAGAAAGCAGGGCCCACCGCGACAGCACATGAGAGACAAGGGACACTCATGCCCAAGGCGGGACACGAACCCGCAACCCGTCGGACCGAAGCCCTGAGTCAGTACACGCCAGTCTTAGCCTCCTCGGCAATCGAAGTCGGCAAAAAATAACTGAAAAATATATATTTTAGAAATAATGCAATGTTATAACAAACAAACGAACGAATTAAAGCTATATTAACACGAGAACTGTAATTGATTGCAGAATTTGGGAACAGGCAAATAATTTTAAATACTGGATAAGAATTTTAAATATGTTTCGTATGCAAAAGATATAGACATAGTAAATTAAACTACTTTACATTTAAATGTACAAATATTCACAGTAATTTAAACAATAAAACGCGTAAAAATAAGGTTTTGAACACTATTGCCGTTTCTGTACTTTTGTATGGGTGTGTTTTGAATGTAATTTTGAAAGAGAGAGAGAGAGAGAGAGAGAGAGAAAGTGGAGAAGTTGGTAGAATTCAAGCGAAAAAATAAAATGTTTACGAAATACTCTTTGGTACACCATCCTAGATAAAGAGAGGAATGCGAATATTAGCAAGGTTGAATGTCTTACATATGTTGGATAAACTATCTACTAATAAGAACATTTTCTGTGGACATTTGGAAACGATAACAAACAAGATATTGCCGATCCGATCTGGATGGCCGAGGTGGTTAGAGCGTGTATCGACACAAAGCCTTGATCTGAATGGTCGAGAGTTCGGCATAGTTATTTGCCCTTGCCTTTCATGCATGTGCCAAGGCCTTGTGAGTCTGCTGACCATAGACCGAGGAGCCCTCAAGTGTGTTAGTGTCTAGGTTAATACGTGTCGCATATGGACATAATGGGTACCGAATTATTTATTTATTATTTATTATTTATTATTTATTATTTATTATTTATTATTTATTATTTATTATTTTTATTTATTATTTATTATTTTATTATTTTATTATTTTATTTATTATATTATATATTTATTACTTTATTATTTATTATTTATTATTTATTATTTATTATTTATTATTTATTTATTTATTTTTATTTATTTATTATTTTATATTATTTATTAATTTATATATTTATTATTTATTTATTTTATTATTTATTATTTATCATATTTAATTTATCTATTTATCTATTTATGTATCTAGTCTATTTATTTATTGTTACCTGGGTCTCTCTTGTTGGCCAGCGAGGCCCGTGTACGGCTCCGGCTCTCGCCTTGAAGCCGCAGTAGCATGGCGCGCCTGCAGCACAAGTGGGGAAAGTCTGAACATATGCCATATACTCACGCGCGCGGTGAGTGCCTGTTTACGTGCTTGCGTGCGGAGACACAAGACGACATCGTTGTCGGTGATTCAAACTTTTGTCGGTGGGCAGTGGTTGCTGTTGAGTTGGCTAGTCCAAAAAAGCGCGGATTGGACTCGGACAATTTGACTTGAGTTTCTGCCACATTTCAAGTCAACGGTGAAACTCTGTCCTCCGGCTTACGCAAATGGCATAAACGTCCTCACGTTCTACAACTCTTGTTCCGGCTCAACTTGACTCACTTCGCTTGAATCACTTTTGCTTAAGTATCCTCTCCTACATTTCAGTACCGTAAAACTTTGAATTTTGAGACTAAAGGCCACGACGAAACCTTGCTCACACCGAAATCTATATGACGAAATGTTTTTGGACATCTTATTGCATGTTTGCTGGTTCGCTGCCTCTCGATTCGTCATTGCATTGCAATTTCAATTTTGAACATTGCAGAGAGTAGGGTTGCACTTTCCTCAATTTCCGCATGAACCACTTTACGTAGCTTTCTCAAGAGCAAAAATATTATTTTAAAAATATTTTTGTGACTATCAAGGAAAACGAAAAGCAAATTCAAATGTTGTTTTAAAGCAAGTGCTGTTAATTGCTCCAAGAATGTCTGTCTAAAATACTGAATAAACCTCTATTGAAAATTTGTTTCAAATATCAATTGCATTGTTTTTAATTTTTATTTCAAATTCTGTAAGTAAATTAAACGTTTTCACATGATTAAAAAACACATTTTGTTCATAACTATTCCCCTTTATATGCAAATGGAAAGTTAGAAATGGGGATGAGATTTCACATACGAGTGTTCTCGCACGGTACGGTAGTTCTACTTGATTAAATGAAATAATAGGTCACTTTTCACCAATTCATTTAATGATAAATTATTGTTCTTCTAGACCATTTTATTTTCGTATTGGTTTGAGCTCGTTGCATAGTGACAGTCATTATGATAGTACATGATTATTATAGTGCAGGCGTTTGACCAATCAGAGAAAAGATTTCGAGAAAAGGTTGAGAAGTAATCAATCATTGGTCATTGTTCTGTTGATCATGTTTCGTTGTTTTGTGCATATTACTGCCCAGAGATGAGTGACGGCAAGAAGCACATGCTCTCCCTTGTTTACAAAACTCGGAAAAAAATTTGAAGATTGAATTCCCCTACGAAGTCTGTATCATTTATGAAGCTGATAAAACGTATGATCAGATACAGGACAGATACATTGATAACAAATCTTTAATAAATTTATATCTAACTTCATATACTAATTGTATGAAGTCAGGCTGCGGTTATGCTCAACCAATGTCATTCAGAAGATGTAAAGTCTTAAAGAAGCCTCTGAGCTGTAAAATCAAATCATTTGTTTCGTCGCGAAATAAATTTCGAGTGATACCTTCTTTCTCCGCTAGAGGGTGAAAGGAGCGTAGCGAAATTTGCGTGGTTGGACGGAAGAGTGGGCCAGATGGCCAGTGTCTCACCTCGTAACTAACTACTTGAACAGGCAGTTTGCACGATGTTTGATTTGAACTGAGGATAGTACAAAGAAGGAAGGAAGCACATCCTATTTCACTGTCTTCCACGGGCGGTCTACTCAGAATCTCGCAAGCTCTTACGGCTATGGTGCCGATACTGGCTGGCTGCTTCACTAAAATTCTTCTCTTGTAAATGTACATCTACAAAAACGCCTCAAACGTAAATTTGTGACTTAAGCTCTTTTTCCAGATCTATTTTAAATAACAATCAATTGTTTTTATTAAGGACAAGCACAGCTATTAGTATAGAATATAGCTGAACTATCTGTAGCGCCGTCCAAAAACGACCATTGAAAAATATTTTATTACTTAATTTAAAACAAGTACTAGTTCCACACGATGCCCAAATATTCATTTCCTCACCACTGCTACAATTTTTTTTTCAGAGGAAAGATTCCAGTTGATTTCTTCTCAGAGCTCAAATACCTTATCAGTTTTAAATCATAAAACAAAACACCAGCTGAGGTGGCTCAGGGCATCAAGTAAGGCCACCTACCTCTAACCAGGAGGCCTTAAGGTTAGAAGCCCGGCGGTGGCGATTTTCGACACTAATTAGATAGCTTGGCCGCGTTCAGCCGCCACGTGGATGAGAAATCTGTCGGCTTACAGCTCTGATCGGTAGTTTTCCGTGGTTTCTCCAATTATCACCAGGCAAAAGTCGGAGCAGCGTTCTAAAAAACGGGCCCTGCACCGCGCGCGTAATTTCCTTCCCGTTTCTTATCCCATCCTCAACCTTTGCTTACACACACTTACACCTACTTGCACTACATTACCATACATGTAGGTCAGTCGGAAGCTCAGAGTCAGTCCAGGCTGGGGCTGAGCCCTGCTGGTGGGAGAGAACTGTTTTTTTCAAAAAAATAGCGTACAACTAGCATATACTCTTCAATTACATACCCTCCTAAAGTATTGAAGTAAACAAAATAATTTTAACAAAAATAAGTCTTTACAAACATTGCAATAACAAACCACTAAGGTATATAAACAGTACAGTTCTTTATATACCAAGAACCTACCAAGAACTAGTGGTGCTACAACAGCACATTTTCTCGCAAATTTTCAAAATAAAAAATTTCCAGTTTTCGAAAATTCAAAGAGTTCTACATTATTTTAAGCGCTCCTCCTTCTATCCGTGAACAAACAAAGAAACAATTTGGAGTGTTTTGGGGGATATATTTTGTTTTATAAATTGCATTAATTGCAAGCCCAAAATACACGAAATCTACTCCATTCCTCAAAGTACGTGTTCTTTTTTAAAGAGCTCGTTTCTTACAGTAGACTTTTTCTAAGTTAAAAATCTCTATTTTCAATTTTATAATTTAGAAATGTCATCTGTTTGCACAAAATTTTCACCACCTGCACTTTAACTACTACTTTTACTACAACAAATCTACTCTTGCACAGGAAGTCACCATGAACAATCCCAAATACAAATAACTCTTCAATTAAGTATCTCCTTAGTAATGCATTTCTTTGTTTATATTTTTCGGCAAGCCATGACGCGTAGATTAGACTACGTAAACAGAATGCCCTCGCTCTCGCCAGTTTATTGATTTCGTTAACTTATCTCTCGGCAGTCAGACTCGGACACTTTTGTAAATTCATCAACAAAACCAAAAGAATCGAATTTATTACGTATAATGGGCGGTAATGGATTTCCTTAAAATGATGTCAAAAACAACTTGGCTGAATAAAAGAACATTAACGATCAAATACATTTTCATTATTCAGGAATAAAACTGTAAATAGATGAATTGCTTTCTCGGCAAATGTGTTTTTAATGCGATTTTAAGCTTTTCATGAAAAAAATGTTCTCTAAAACAAAGTAATTTGCTTGAGTTGAACTTGAAGCTGACGTGGAAAGTGGAACACCAATTAGGTTACGAAGAAAAATCAAAAGACTTACTTGACAGTTTTTCTTGGTTGCGGTATCATGACATTTTCTTGCGGTTACGACATGATTAAGAGGATAGATTTTATTAAGTAATTGATGCCATCCCTTCCATAAACCTCATTTTTAATGTCTTGTTCCTTCGTTTTCTCTTCCCGTCATTTTGAGACTGATTGTTGTTCAAGTTCATTTGTTTTCTCTTTACACGTAAAATATGTGAAAGAGTAAACATCCAGTAATGATGGAGAAAATATTCACATCTATTTCCCCCCTTAAGAAAAAACATCAATGCAGTTTCAATATTTACTGTAATTTAGTGAAGCCTGTACCAAATAATTGAGAGCATAGAAAAGTTGTAATAATGAACGACATCTTTATCAACCCTGATTCAAAAAGAGAGCCGGCTTTTAACGACTTTACCGTCATCATCAATCTAGAAATAAATACAATATTTAAAAAATAATAAACAATATAATATAATTAATACAAATAAAGAAATGAACATAGAACATTTAAAATTATTTTATACTACTACTAACTACTACCCTACATACTACTTACTACTACTACTCTATACTACTACTACTACTACTAATTAAAAATAAATAAATAATAGTAATAATAATATCATAATAATAATAGTAATAATAATAATAATAATAATAATAAATCAGTAATAATATATAGTAAATAATAATAATAATAGTTAATAATAATTCCTAGGGAGTACACGACTTTGTAGTTAAAGATGGTACTTGAGTACCCCATGAGCCTGAAAGCTATGTCGACAGTATTCGTAGCCTAGCTACTGATAAGTCCTTTCTTGCCGAATGGGTTGAAGGTGCGGGGTCAGACGAAGAAGTACTCCAGAGAAGAGTCTCAACATCTTCAGAGATGAAAGAAGAATTGATGAAGATGGCGGACGAGGCCCGTCGAACAAAATTACTGCATCTGATTCGCAACGGGCCGTGGCAGCGTCTGTCTCCATGTTAGGAGCGGCTGCATCCATAGCGAGACGTAAGTAGAGAGGAGAGGGGTCATGAACCTTTGGGCTTCCTGCATTCTTGGCTATCCGGGATGAGCCGCGTCGCGGTCAATTGTACTGGGAGAAGCCAGCAGTATAGCTCTGAAGAAGGCCACAGCAAGATGACCGAAACTTCAGTACAATTGATCGAGATGCGTCTCATCCCGGATAGCCAAGAATGCATTCACTCCGGCCGCGGAAGCCTACGAACCCTTTGGGCTTCCTGTTATCGACCCGTGGAGGATTGAGGAGAGAAATTGGGTTGTTACACCAGGCCACTGATCCTAACCTTACGTTCGTCAGCGAAGAAGGATGCCATCAGTAGTCAGGGAAAATCCCGTAGGGTTTACTAATGGCGACTGGCGGCCGGGGGACCCATGCTGGGCTCAGCGGATCACAATAACGGACGAATTAACCCCATGGGTTAAGTGTGGTTTATGAACTTGAACTTGCTTCCTGCTAAGCTTCACTTAAAACCAATGAACAAAATGGATAGAACAAGAAATGTAATGACACTCAACATGTCTTGTTCCACTAATATCCCATATCTGCTCAGACACCGAGCTAATGTTACCTTTTTGACGTATTGTCATTCTCTGGGACCCAGACGGCAGTAATTCGAAGGCATAGTCCGAGATGATCACGAGATGAATTGAAGATGATAAGGTACTATTAAGCAAAAGCGAAAAGCGGGGGCTCAGAAATAGACGTTTTAACAATGTGTAGAGAGCGTAAACCAGATACTAGACCTACAATATATTCGAGAAGCTTGAATGTCAACGATGATACATACTCAGCAGGAAAAAAACTCACCCATTTGCTGACATTCAGGTAACAACTTGTTGACATTCAGAGAAAGTGGAGTTTGTTCTGTGATCGAACTATCTCGAAGACACATCTCTTTCCAGTGAAACAACTAGTCAGTAGAGAAAATTCATCTGGCGATAATAACATGAGGCGAAATAGCCTTCCACAAGAGATAGAACGAGTTTGTTTTCTTCCATTCGAATCTCGTTCTTCGTTGAGGAGAATATACGACAATGCTAAAGCTAAGAGAGTGATAAAGGCAGCAAATACTGCCTGGAATGAGGTTGCACACACTCCAGGTAGAGATCGAGGTATTACTGAAATCTGTCACGTCGTGTGTGTAACTTGATCTCTGGTATTTCAGATAATTTTGGGACAAACCAAGAGCACTAAGAGCCAACAGCCAAATAAATTAACAATATCTGTTCTCCCATGTCAAAAAGAGTTATGTAACGAATAGCCGACACTCAGCGCGAAATATCCCTCTTAGCCTAGGCATCTTTTAAATGAACGCACACCTCTAACGTTGAATAAAAATTACAAATTCAAAATGATACAGCAATGCTAATGGTATCTGAGAACGTAAAAGAGAAAATGCAAGCATGGGCGTAACGCATTGGACGTTGCGAACGTACAATAGATTTCCCTGTACAAAATCAGTTGTTTTAAACAGACGCGAAGAGATTTCATCTCAATCTGACTCAAAAATAGAAGGGCATTGTTGTCTCTCCTTCAAAAGATGACGTCTAAACATTTTGGACAGGAGTTTGTGCAAAGTTATAATTGTAGCCATAGGTAACAAAATGTACCAACACTTAGAGAAGAACCATCTGTGCTAGTTGAACAGAAAGGATTCCGTAAAGGTTCCTAGGCTGTAAATAAATCTTGCTACTAAATAAAGTCATCTTGGATGTTTAAAGAAACTAAACCCTAATTTAAGCATGGCTTGGATTGATTGCCAGAAGGACTTTGACAGCGTACCACAGGATTGGATACTGAAGATTGTGGAGTGCAATCGATTTCATCATAGATATGAACTTTGCAAGGCTAATATTAAATCGAGGAACACTAGGTTACTAGTATACAGCGGAAAGAAAGAAGTAGAAATAAGAAGTATTTAGATTAGCATTGCAATATTTCAAGGATAATCGCTATTCCCTCTGCTGTTTTGCATTAGTTTGATCACACCATTTAGACAGTTGTCGTCTTTTATTACAAGCTCCATGAAGATGAATTACCGGTATCACATTAGTTTTATGTGCATTATCTTAAAGCGTGTGCTAAAAAAGAAACGACTCTCTTCCCAATGCTGGATGTCACTAATGATTTTAGGACGGTGGAAGACATTACGATGCTGATGCAACCCGGGGTAGACTTTATCATCAAACCAGTCGTAACATTTGTAGTAAAAAATTAGACGATTTATAATAATAATAATAACAATAATATTGAGAACAAAAATTCTGAAATTAAAATAGACATATTTAATTTTTTTTTCATATCTGACATTTGAATTCGAAATTTCATTTGACATAGATTGTTTCATTCTTTTGATTGTGATTTATTTAAATATTTATTTGATTTTTACTTGGTCACCGGCCGCTCTGAGGCCCAGGCACCCCAGGTCCACCCCAGGCAAATGCAGGAGCAGTGATCTAACAAACGAGTTACGGATCGCGTGCGAACTTCCTTGTTTTGTCTTCCCCCCTTACACATGCTTACACTTACATGCACTACACTACCGCACATGCTGGGAGACCGGTCGAGAGCGCAGGCCTTATCTTGGCTAGAACAGTGCTCGCACTAATGTTAAATGTAGCTTCACTAAGCGCACGTTTTGTTGAACTCTCCTTTTGCTTGTAATGGTAAGGGTAGTGGTAAGGGCGAGTTAATATTAGCAATGTAGAAAAATCATACTTGCAATTCGTTTACAGCTACAAATAAGTTTTCTATAATTCGGAAACAAAAATGTCTATTTTTTCAAATATTGCTAATCTCGCGATTTTTTAAAATTAATTTTTATTTGTTTATTTTAAACTTGTACTCATTTTTCAACTATTTATATGATGGGAAGGGATTCTGGAACTCAAGAAAACGTGCGCAGATTATCTTCTCCCCCATACGTCACAGTTTTTACTGTTTTTTTGACTAAATCAATCTAAATCTAATCTCACTGGTGGGTGTTACCGGGTTGGAGAAAAACCCGCACCCCGATAGAGATCGGCGCAGCATCTCACCATTCAGCGGGGGAAGATTGCTACCTCCTCCAATGATAAATACGTACACTATACGTACGGTACCAATGACTGCCATTCACGCGCCAGGGATCACGAAATATTGTAATCAATCGTGTTAAATTTATTTTTTCGTATATTATTTCAGATCTTTTAATTTTCTAGTATCGCAGATTATTGTAAATTACTACATTCTTGTATTTAAGGCATCTAATAAAAGAGAACAGTATTTATATATGTAATCATTTTCTGTAATTTCGCTATTATTCAAACCCATCCTTGGTATAAGGTCAAGTGTTATTCAGAGACGGTCGTGAAAATTAAAATACATTTACATAGGCAATACATTAGCAAAGCTGGGCAATAGAAACCAGAGGTATTTAACTTCAGTGTTACGTGATGTATGTAGCGGGAAATGACTACATTACATAATAAAGCTTTTTCAACAGACATGATTTTACCAAAGTGACAAATAAATCTCTCTGATATCACAAAATTTACTAACTAATAATTCGTTTAAACAAAGCAAATTGTATTATAGTCTGTTTCGTCACAACTCACATTCTGTTAAAGAACATATTTGAGAGAATCACCAAATCCGTAATTAAGTGTTATTAGTACACGGACATTTTATTATAACCTATCAGGGCGCTCAGAAGGATATTTTTTTACAACCCTCTAGCAACCTGGGGACGTTAACCACGTCACTTTATTTTCCCTCAGACTATAGACTCTTTTTTTTAATTTTAAAGGGACCACTGTTGCGTTTAGTGGTAACTGTAAAGATGACATGATATGGTGATGATAGGGGGTGAAAGGACGAACACAAATACAACCGTGCTCGAGGCGGGACGCGAACCCGCGATATCGGCCATCTGGCCATCCGGACCGGCAGACTATAAAGTTGCTTCCCCTCGGTTAACAACTTTTCAATATTACATAAACTTGTAGAAAATGATAACGGTAAATACTGTACTCCTCAATTATTATTTCCCAAGCCATCATTGCCTGATGTGCCAGCATTGCCTTTGGCTGAGAGGTCTTAGGTTCGAGTCCCGACGGTGGTAGGTTTTTGAACACTAGCTTGTCAGTTCGGTCGAATTCAGTCGCTGTCTGGAGGAGAATTCTAGTGGACGGTTGTTCTGAACGGTAGTTTCCCGTGGTTACTTCTATCTATGCCAGGATAATGCCGGAGCAATAATAATAATAATAATAATAATAGTAATAGTAATAGTAATAGTAATAGTAATAGTAATAGTAATAGTAATAGTAATAGTAATAGTAATAGTAACAGTAACAGTAACAGTAACAGTAACAGTAACAGTAACAGTAACAGTAACAGTAACAGTAACAGTAATAGTAATAATAATAATAATGTATAGTAATAGTAATATGAATGGCAGAGGAGAACTCTATCACACGGACAACTGCGCGTGATCTTTCCTTCCTCTTCCTTCTCCTATCTTCATCCTTTACTTCCACATACTTACACTACATGCATTACACCACCCATATCGGGAGGTCGATCTGGAGATTACAGCTTCTCCTAGCTGGGGGACGGTGACCCGCTGGTGGGAGATACCTGGTTGAGGAATTTCCCATTA
This sequence comes from Gryllus bimaculatus, assembly GCA_017312745.1. Classification (NCBI taxonomy): domain Eukaryota; kingdom Metazoa; phylum Arthropoda; class Insecta; order Orthoptera; family Gryllidae; genus Gryllus; species Gryllus bimaculatus. The sequence continues at coordinate 1,760,028 of BOPP01000221.1, read as the reverse complement.
GCCGACGGTAGATCGGCGCTAGATCTAGCCATCCAGCTGGGATAATCACTCCACCTCCCGATGAAAAAAGCATGCACTACACTTACAGGACTGATGACCTTAGTATTTGGCGTGGCAGGAATCAGTAACAATCAATCAACAAATATCATTTATTCTATATTATTAAAGTTTTACTGTTTTAGAATGAAACTGGGCATCCCTGAGTGTCACAAACGAAGAATATTTCTTAATTCAGGAGATTTTGCCAGGTCAAACGGCGTCTTGTCCTTGTAAATTCTGTCCCAACCCTTGAGGTCCCTCCTGGCGGCGGCCGAAAGCAGCGCCCGCACCGCCGCCCGGTTATTTTCATTCGCCGCCCAGTGTAGAGGAGTCGCCCCCGACCCACTTCTGGCGTTGACGTCGGCCCCCGCGTCAATAAGCAGATCCACGCACTGTCCGCTACGATCGTTTCTTGCGGCCTCGTGTAACGCTGTGGCTCCATAGACATTTATAGCGTTGACCTCAACGGCGCGCTGCAGCAGCCACGCAACAACGTCGCAGCGCCGGCTGGAGGTTAGCGCGCTCTGAAGAGGGGGTCGTCCGCCTCGACCAATGTAGTTGACATCTGCACCGGACTCCACAAGACGTCGAACGTCAGCTAATCGTCCTTGGAGTACCGCCTCATGTAAGTCCTCCCCTACGTGGCACGGGGTCGCACGTGCCCTGCTCGTCCTCTCCTTGACCTCCTGTATCCTGCGCTCCAAGCGCTGCCTCTGGAGCTCTTCGTTTGGAACCGCCGTGCCCTGACGGGCGTCTGTGTTTCCTCGTCCGTGGGAAGAGGGCGAGGGCGAGATTGCAGGAGATGGAGAAGCTGTCCCTGAAGACACTTCCAGCTGGCGCAGGAGGCCATCCACTCGCGGAAAGAATTTCTGCATCGTGCATTCCAGGGAGGCCTCCACCTCCTGCAGTCGGCTCTCCAGCCGCCGCAAGGCTCCCTCCTGTGGAGACTCCTCCGCTCTCCCTCCCTCGACTGCCACACTCTGCTGGGTGTCTTGCAGTCGCTGCTCAAGGGCACGGATAGCGTCGTCTTTCTCCTGCAGCTTGGCCTCTATCTGCCCAACAGCTTCACGCAACGCAGTCGTACTCCTCTGCTCCTGCAGGCGCAGGGCCTCCTGGTGCCTGCGCTCCGCTTCTTCCTGTCGCCGCATGGCCTCCTGACCCTGCAGTTGCATGGCCTCCTGCAGGCGCGCCAGCCCTTGCGCCACCTGCTGGAAGGCGTCGACGAGGACGGCCGCGCTCTCTCCTCCCGTGGCGCCCTCTCCACTAGATATGTCTGTTGGCATCGTCTCTGGAAAGACATTAATAAGAACTCATATTAATACAAACATCCCAGAACCATTCTAAGCATTTTTTAGGATAATGAACATGATATTTTTTTTCAAGGAACATGTTGCGGAACTAGTGGTGCTAAAACCGCACGTACTTTCTCGCCGGACTTTTCTCGCCACGTGTTAGAGGATTTTTTTCCCACGCGTTTGAGGATTGCCCTGGTTTTGTTTATTTATTTTTGATATTACACAAATACTTTGGAAGTTTCCTGTATTCGTTTTTAAACAAAAATAAACATATTTCGGTAACAACTCTCACCCATACTAAGTAAATTAAAGAACAGGAATGAAAGCATGGTTTAACAAGTGAGTGTTCTCTCACGGATACGCTATTTATTTTTCAAAGCCAAATACTCTTAAACTTATGTTATGAATAAAACAACGGACGTTTTTATAACACATTAAATAATAATACATAAATATAATGTACAATTAACTCAGAAACATACAAATGTATTCATAAGTTTAAGAGAGATATAGCTTTGAAGTAAATTCCGGAGAATGCACATTTTTAAGGGATCTTTTTTTTTACTTTTCCGAATGATCTAGAAAGGCAATGGCAAAATCTGTTCCTCAAAAGCACAATTAGAAAATTACATCCTATATACACTGATCACTACTTATCTTCTTGCATTTGTAGATATTTTTCACGAAAAGTCAATAAATACTTGGTTGTTCCTTCCATATCGCTCTCTTCCCTACTCTCATGATACAACAATTCCCATCAGAATTTTAAGAAAGACATTTATTTTCCTTGGGGAAACTGTTCAGAACTCTAACTTTACTTGTTGTTTTCGGTTATAGCGAAATAAAAATTAAAATACACAAAAAAATATACAAATTCACAAATATAATAAATATATATATATATATATATAATATATATATGTATATATATAAACATAAGGACACACATAATTACACACAATAAGGACCTAAAAACTAACATTTGTCAACAATGTAGGAGTGATTATAAAATATTTTTATGAATGTAGCAACAAGCAAAACCATAACCCCAATTTTCGTTTCAAAGTTAGTAACGCGGGAATATGTTAGAGAACGTACCAAGAGTGGTGGCTTGCCCTCGTATTTACATTATACATGTGCACCTGTGGCTCCGAAATGAAAAATTGAGGGCGTTCAGTGAAAACAAAAGGGGCCTAGCAGCTGCGTGTCGGAGTAGCTAATAGAATAATGTTACTCCGCACACCTGTCTTCATTGATTAACGGTCAATTTTCATTACGATAATCGCGATTGCCAATTACTATAACTGTCGTACACCGTCATTTTACTGCGGTGGCATGGGATGCTTGGTTTCAAATCAATTTTACGTTATTTTTATGGAATTATATTCACTAATTATGTTATAAATTAAGGATATTTTTTAACTTTCGGATCCCGGAAAATTACGAATTACTGAAAATCTTGCCATTATAGAATGCCTATATATGATTTTCAAATACAAAAAAACTTTCGTATTGATACCTGTTTGGTTGAGCAACGCTTGAACAGCAGTCGATAGTGGGCACCGATGCCCCTCAGCGCCTGACAGGAGTAGAGGTCCCGATTAATGATAACAAATTGCTGCACCGTCGACGCGCAATCTCGGAAAGCCATTGTCGAACTGAGGCTTGGGCTGTCATTGGCTAGAACCGTATCAGGCGATACACTTCTCGTCTTTGACCACGTGGTTAAGACCCATAAACCACGAAGCAGCAGATTTCACAAGATTAATTCACTAAACTTTATCAGTCCCACATCATTGATGTTCTCACCCGTTATCTGAGAGGAAAGGTCGCTGATATCTGGTTTCAAATGTTGAAGCAGCCAGAATAGACTAGGAAAATGTGGAATACAACATTTGATTATATCAAGCAGAAAAATAAGTGATTACTTTCTCGCGGTGTGAACTCTTTTCTTTGATCAGCAATGACCTTGCTTCGATGGAGCACAGGCAGCAAAACAGAGGGGCACAAAAGTTTTGATTGAATATCTAAGTGTCCAAAAAATTATGCCACGAAGGAACTCCGAAACGTAGGACTCATCCGTCATGATGCTGCGTGGAAAAGACTTTCCCGCTGAGATATTGTTGCCATTCCAATGATGTTACGATTGAATGCACATCTCTATTTTCGAAAAGGGTTCCCTTGTAAGATGAAAAGGAGGTCACTTTAATTCAACCCTCCTCCCAAAGCTCTAGATTCATCTTGGCGCGGCCCTATAACGAGCGCCGCAAACCTCGCCTTGCTGTTACTAAACGCTGCCCCATTGCAAGGGACTCTGCCCCTTTAAAAATTCTACGGTTGACGTCGCTCCCGCGTCGGTAAGCAGATCCACACACCGTTGGAGCTTGACAAAACAATTACCGTAATCGCATAGTCTCCATAATGCGCTATCAACCATCGTATACACTTCAGACGCAATCTCAAGCACGTCGCGGGGTCCGACCTGCTGTTTGCTGTTACAGTAAATGGCGAACAAAATATAATTGGGCGTCCGCACTGGCGTTGGGAAGCCCGTCGAACCTCTTTGAATCGTTTGGATACAGCGCCACCTCACGTCCCCTCTTTCCTATCTGAGCTGCCTTTGGAGTCCCACACGAAGGACTTATTAACCGCTCCTTTACGTATGTTCGATCTCCACCCACCGTTTGTCGAGCTCTTCCTGACGGGGGTAAATTTCTGGTAGCTTACTTATTTGGCTTATTCTCCTAATTTTATTTACATTGTTATAATATTTTAATACTTTGCCAGTTTTATTATTTATTATATTTATCCGTTACTGTACCAATTGACTAGCGACTTAATACACGACTTATGATATTATTTCTTAACTGTTTACTACTTAACATAAAATAAAATGATTAATTACTTATTGTT
>BOPP01000221.1:1732121-1745171 GCA_017312745.1 Gryllus bimaculatus | reverse complement strand
TTCCGCCACTCACGAAATATTAGAAACTGTTCAATGAAATTTCATAAATCACTCGTTAAATGCAATCGGAAGGTAAACCTACAACTACAAAGATCCTACAACTACAATTTTGAAGATAATTTTTTTTGTAATGAAATGTGTTCATCAGAAACAGTTATTCTAAAAAAATTCAATATGGGTTCTAAAATGTTCAATATTTCGAAAATAGTATGAGTATTTTTTATGTAATTTTACACGAAACATAGGCGCTTTTAAATCATTTTTTTCTCATAAACGCTCTCAAACTTTTTTTTATTTTTATCCTCGTATGTAGCAAATACCTATAAAGATATGTGTGATATTCATATTTTCGGCGCACTCTAGATTTTCAAAAATTGCAAAAACCTTCGGAATTGTAAATTTTAATTCACGCGCTTTGTTTCAGGCGTTGCCAGTTCGGAAAATAGCAACACAGAGGTTTCAAAATTCTCGGAATTTATTCCATTCTTGTCGGTCATAATGATTGTACGATGTAGAAAATATTTTCAAGAAAAAATAGAAGATGGTAAATTTTTAACCTAGAACTAACAAACACACTTCTGTACACTAAGACGTTTTTATCACTGATTATGGTAAGGTAAAATTGAATGCTCACTTCAAATGTAATCAAAGTAGGCTTGAGTGAAATTATTGTTGCTTCCCTGTATTATGTTCTAAAAATAATGTAGTTCAAATTTATTCATGTTCGCTTTATTTCTAAAATTTATAAATGACTACTCTTCCTGACAATGGAAATAAAAGCAGGTAAGTTCGAGAAGTGATTCGATTGAATTAGAAGAGAGATATAGCTTTGAAGTAAATTCCGGAGAATGCACATTTTTAAGGGATCTTTTTTTTTACTTTTCCGAATGATCTAGAAAGGCAATGGCAAAATCTGTTCCTCAAAAGCACAATTAGAAAATTACATCCTATATACACTGATCACTACTTATCTTCTTGCATTTGTAGATATTTTTCACGAAAAGTCAATAAATACTTGGTTGTTCCTTCCATATCGCTCTCTTCCCTACTCTCATGATACAACAATTCCCATCAGAATTTTAAGAAAGACATTTATTTTCCTTGGGGAAACTGTTCAGAACTCTAACTTTACTTGTTGTTTTCGGTTATAGCGAAATAAAAATTAAAATACACAAAAAAATATACAAATTCACAAATATAATAAATATATATATATATATATATAATATATATATGTATATATATAAACATAAGGACACACATAATTACACACAATAAGGACCTAAAAACTAACATTTGTCAACAATGTAGGAGTGATTATAAAATATTTTTATGAATGTAGCAACAAGCAAAACCATAACCCCAATTTTCGTTTCAAAGTTAGTAACGCGGGAATATGTTAGAGAACGTACCAAGAGTGGTGGCTTGCCCTCGTATTTACATTATACATGTGCACCTGTGGCTCCGAAATGAAAAATTGAGGGCGTTCAGTGAAAACAAAAGGGGCCTAGCAGCTGCGTGTCGGAGTAGCTAATAGAATAATGTTACTCCGCACACCTGTCTTCATTGATTAACGGTCAATTTTCATTACGATAATCGCGATTGCCAATTACTATAACTGTCGTACACCGTCATTTTACTGCGGTGGCATGGGATGCTTGGTTTCAAATCAATTTTACGTTATTTTTATGGAATTATATTCACTAATTATGTTATAAATTAAGGATATTTTTTAACTTTCGGATCCCGGAAAATTACGAATTACTGAAAATCTTGCCATTATAGAATGCCTATATATGATTTTCAAATACAAAAAAACTTTCGTATTGATACCTGTTTGGTTGAGCAACGCTTGAACAGCAGTCGATAGTGGGCACCGATGCCCCTCAGCGCCTGACAGGAGTAGAGGTCCCGATTAATGATAACAAATTGCTGCACCGTCGACGCGCAATCTCGGAAAGCCATTGTCGAACTGAGGCTTGGGCTGTCATTGGCTAGAACCGTATCAGGCGATACACTTCTCGTCTTTGACCACGTGGTTAAGACCCATAAACCACGAAGCAGCAGATTTCACAAGATTAATTCACTAAACTTTATCAGTCCCACATCATTGATGTTCTCACCCGTTATCTGAGAGGAAAGGTCGCTGATATCTGGTTTCAAATGTTGAAGCAGCCAGAATAGACTAGGAAAATGTGGAATACAACATTTGATTATATCAAGCAGAAAAATAAGTGATTACTTTCTCGCGGTGTGAACTCTTTTCTTTGATCAGCAATGACCTTGCTTCGATGGAGCACAGGCAGCAAAACAGAGGGGCACAAAAGTTTTGATTGAATATCTAAGTGTCCAAAAAATTATGCCACGAAGGAACTCCGAAACGTAGGACTCATCCGTCATGATGCTGCGTGGAAAAGACTTTCCCGCTGAGATATTGTTGCCATTCCAATGATGTTACGATTGAATGCACATCTCTATTTTCGAAAAGGGTTCCCTTGTAAGATGAAAAGGAGGTCACTTTAATTCAACCCTCCTCCCAAAGCTCTAGATTCATCTTGGCGCGGCCCTATAACGAGCGCCGCAAACCTCGCCTTGCTGTTACTAAACGCTGCCCCATTGCAAGGGACTCTGCCCCTTTAAAAATTCTACGGTTGACGTCGCTCCCGCGTCGGTAAGCAGATCCACACACCGTTGGAGCTTGACAAAACAATTACCGTAATCGCATAGTCTCCATAATGCGCTATCAACCATCGTATACACTTCAGACGCAATCTCAAGCACGTCGCGGGGTCCGACCTGCTGTTTGCTGTTACAGTAAATGGCGAACAAAATATAATTGGGCGTCCGCACTGGCGTTGGGAAGCCCGTCGAACCTCTTTGAATCGTTTGGATACAGCGCCACCTCACGTCCCCTCTTTCCTATCTGAGCTGCCTTTGGAGTCCCACACGAAGGACTTATTAACCGCTCCTTTACGTATGTTCGATCTCCACCCACCGTTTGTCGAGCTCTTCCTGACGGGGGTAAATTTCTGGTAGCTTACTTATTTGGCTTATTCTCCTAATTTTATTTACATTGTTATAATATTTTAATACTTTGCCAGTTTTATTATTTATTATATTTATCCGTTACTGTACCAATTGACTAGCGACTTAATACACGACTTATGATATTATTTCTTAACTGTTTACTACTTAACATAAAATAAAATGATTAATTACTTATTGTTTTAGCTATTGACTTATTTTATTTCTCTCCCAGTTCTAGGCTCCGCTCCAGCTAACGCAGGTTTTTTCCCCCTTCAGGGTTTTTTTCCTGAGCCATACCTCATGGTCTCTTTTTCCGCTGGCTTTGATGGCGATGGAAAGACCGTTTGGGGTGAATACCAGAATTCGAAAAGATTAGAAACGCGAAAGGATTAGGTATTGAAAATTGCTTAAAGGCCTTCGGCTACGCCACATAGGATCAAGTAAGCTATTTGTTTTGTAAATAATTAACCTATTGAATAAATAAAAATAATATTTCATATTAAGTATTTCAGGCCCGAAGGGTATACCAAACTGCCTTCCGAAACGATAAAATTGATTAGTGGGTCGGTGGGTCTTTGCAGACATTCGGTTATGAAAACTTCACGTAAAGTTTAATTTTGTTTCCTTCTTTACGTGGATTGGTAATTAACTCTTTAGTACTACACAGGAAATAAATGTTTACTTCAGGTTAACAACATTACCATTTATATTTCTGCTGTAAACAATGCATATCACCATCCAAACATTACATTTGACAAGTACATACAATTTCAAAAACATTATATATGAAAACCCTTATTATTATTGTGTACTGGTTCTTTTTCTAGACCTCTCCTATGCATTCCAATGGCCATTTTCCTTTTCTTTAATTTCTTAATCTAGAATTTCTGAATTTACTTCCAAACTTGATCTTTCTACAAACAGATAATTTAATATTGTCCCTAATATATGTCGTATTGTGGTTCTCAGCCAATTTTTTGACCGTTCTTGTCTTGAGAATCCATTTCAAATTTCCATTTTTGTTGAATCTGGGTCCAGACCAAAATGGCATCTGTTTTCCTCCACATATCACGATTATAATTTCCATTGTGCCAATTTGGAACTTTGTCTATTAGTTACTTGGGTTTGTAATGTATTGCCAACTGTAAACAGGGGGGGGGGGGGCGTCTCTGCATCCGAATGCTACCGTCGTAAAAAATATGCATCTTCTCCAATCCGCACCTCAACCGTGGTTAATAATTTCGTCATCTGACAGGGATGTTTCTGGTATCTCTTTGTTAATTATTCTCTTTGGATTACTACTTCAAAATCCACATTAAAAAAACATTTACCGAAGGTTATCCCAAGATCGTTCTAGTCATGAATAAATTTGTATATGTGTATGGGTCTGATAGTGACCATCTATACAGATACTCGATAGCGAAATTATTTTACGTGAAGTGTTATATTATTTCCTTTTTAGTATGAATTTGGACTCTCTTGTTGTTACTCAGAATAACAATAATTACGTCAGTTAACATTTCTTATCTGTGAACCATATTAGTATAATTCAAATTCAAAATTGAAATTGGAATTGGAACAACAATAACAACCTTTCATAAACAAATGTCCTATTCATAAAATTCTCCTTTTCTCATTATATTAATACTGCGATTACAACTACCTCCTATCTTTAACATGCATGGCCAAATTTGCCCTCCGTAAATTATTAATTTAGCAAATGTACTTTTAATACAATACCTTCCTACTTCTATTATTCCTTTTACATTCTTTTCTAACTACTATTCTTCCTACAAAGTTGCAAATAACCAATGTTCCCCGTTTTTGCAACTTTTCCTTGCCGCAGATCCATCCGCAATCTTAAACGTGGTTTCAGCTTCCTTCAAAAGAATTCGGTCCACTTCGATGGTGTTTGCGTTCTCCACACACTTAATTATATTTCCTCTCTAATCATTTAACTACCTTAAACATCGCCTTTACAAAACTAAACAATCAGTCTTAATTCTTCCCTCCTATATCTGACTCGTTTTTTTCGAACATCGTCTGACCCGTTTTTTCATCTCGCGTGGCTCTCATCTTCTCTCATCTGCGCAAAATTATCTCAAACACGTCTCTTCTTTGCATCCACGCGCAGCGAATCCTTCGATTTTTTCAAAAGATTTTTTTTTCTTCCCCTGCTCGTAATAACTTCATATTTATTTTCTGCCCACGGAAATTTGTTCATGTGTCCTTTTCACTGCATTATTTGTTGACATATATGTATTTTTCCCGCTATCATTCGTTTGAACCTTTTCCTTGTATGGTTCCAAAAATAAAGCTCATCTTCGTTCTTTTCTATTACCCCAATTGTTGCTATCGTCCATATTTAACTACGTAAATTTAATTATTTATTTCATTATCTTGTGATAACCCATCACCGTCCGCGCCGTTTGTTAGCCTTGCGTGCTTCTTTAATCTTGTCTCCTCTTTTGCGCGGAGGTCTGTAGTACGCAAATATGTCCTTTCACTGTTTTATTTATGAATATTACTCAGATTTCCTCACCATCATTTATGACACCATTCCTTTATATTCTTATTCAGTTACTATTCGATCCTTTGCTTTCTTTTCTGTTTCCCGCATTTTGTGTCCCATCCCTTTATATATTTTATTCGAATTTCTTGTTTCTATTCAACTACACTGTTGGTGTAAATTTTCACACTTCCTTCCAAGGCATCTTCGCCCAAGGTTTTCATATGCTCCTCCTATCAGCGTCCCTATAAAGACGCTCACAATGAACATAAATTATGGCTGTGAGAAAAGATGTTTGGTGGTCACAGGACGCTTTAATTAGCGGTTTCTTTTTTGTCTACGCAATCTGCTGCTCCCTCATCCCTGCCAGAATCTTGAACATTTTTCGATGAGAAGATTGCATTGATGGGCTGAATTGGCCAATGGCCTCATGCGGCCCTGCGTTCGCGTCTCCTCCTGTCGCTGAAAATCATCACGCTGCAATGGCGATCTCCGTTCCTGTCGCCACATTGTAACTCCTCGGGCCTGTTCTCCGCCTCTTCCTGTCCGCTGCATGGCCCTCCTAGCAGTTTTGCATCAGCCTTTTTCCTGTCTGGCCACACCAAGGCCTTCTCATGGCCTGTTTCTCCGGCGCTTCCTGTCGCTGCATGGCATGCATGCAATGAGCCCACAGCCTTTCTCTTCCTGTACGCATGACCCTCTCGGGCCTGCACTCATGTCTCTTCCTGTTTGCTGCATGGCCCTCCTTTGAAATGGCATCCTTGTCGCCTCTTAAGAGTGCGTTCTGGAGGGGGGGCGTTCTAATTTAGGTCTCTGGAAACCATCAAATGTTAACACGTATTAGAATATTGAATGTATGGTGACTCAGAACCAAATTTTTAAGGTAATTGGGTAGGCTCAAAGTATTCACTTCTTGCAAATAAATAGTGGGACATTTTATGTAATACAGGTTAACCGTGTGATATTTTACGCCGATTTGTTTAACCTGACACCTACAATGCACAGATTGTTTCGGAAGGTCACATTCTGAACGTAGTCACAAATAGATCTCATGTACTTGCCGACGCATCTGTGAATTGGAATGCACACTAACTATCATGGGCTAGTTTTTGCAGCTTGAAATTAACGTTATAGTACGTCTCCAGACCATGCGAAGAAAACGCCAGCAATTTAAATATATGTCGTTTTGAACATTTTTTTGTCTTTACAACATTTTTAGAAATCCTTTGGTCGCGAAGATATTTTGTTTGCCGTACCATGCAGCAAATCAGATTAAGGTAGCGCACGGTCACAATTTATGACACTGCAGTGTCCGGAGGTCCTAGGTGGCTTGCAATTTCGATCTAACTAGAGAGGCTAGATCGAAATTCAACCGCTGACTGGAGGGAATTCCTAGCGACCGCTTGCTTCAGATATCTTCATCCACCAGAGGAAGATCGCTGCAATGGAAACATACACCACAACTTACGGGACCAACGACCTGAAGAGTTTCAATCACTAATCAATCAGTCATAACAGTGTTCTATTATTATTTTAAACGATAGTTCCTCTGATAATTTGTCCTGAATAGTTTTTGACAATTTTCAATTGCATGCTGCTGCGACGTGGGGTACGCCTTTACAAGGTCCTGAGTCCCGTAGCACACACTGCCACATACTTTTTTACAGTTTAAGAAAAGTGGTGCTACCAAAAGACATAAAAATATAATAATAGTAATAATAACATAGTAATATAATAAGATAAATAAAATAATATTTTTACGCAAATACCGGTACCCTCTGCTTCTATTAGTAAAAACGAAAGGCAACAAAATAAAATTAAAAGAACATTAATTCAAAAACATCAAAAGTTAAAAAAAAACACAAATTGTGTTACGCCCCCACAGCGTCCCGGCGGAATTGGATGCGTCGGAAATGCGCCTGTAGCGGCTCCGGTCCTAGCTCCAGTCCGGTTCCCTACCCCTTTCTATCTTAAACACTAAGTGAATGGAAGGAATTATACAATAAAATTTCCATGACAATAAAAAAAACAATCTGCATGAAGAACGTAGGTCTTATTCGTAAAATTTTATGGTTTTCCTGAAATTGGACCAAAATTTCTACATTTTTTTTAAACCGTTTAAAAATTGTTTATATTTTGCGCAAAAAGTAAAAACAAAAACTATTCATATTTTTTAAAATGCAAATTATATTGTTTCAAAATCTGTTTTTTGAACCAACGGATTTTTTGCAATTTTGAGAATTCACAGTGTGTAAAATGCGAACCAGCCCCACTTTTTTAAGTTCTTACCGACACACGAGGAATAAATTTAAAGAATAAATTTGGAGTGATTTGAAGAGAAAAAAGTTTAAGTTTAAATGTATTTCACTGCAAAATATGCTGAGATTTTGGAAAATTAAGCAACGACAATTTGAAGATCTGCCTTTTTCTTAAAAAATTCCTTTAGAAACAAAATGTATCTCTCATTATTGTAGTTGTAGAACATGCCTCAAATTTTAAATTTTTGCAAATTTCCCCAAAATTCCTGACATTCAATGAAAACTACAGGCGCATTCCCTTTTAAGCTATTATCCTTCAGAGAGGAAAAATTTTAAAAAACATTTAAAGAACAATCTTTTAGAAACTTTTGAAAATATTCTGAGGCTCCATGTACCCATTGAAAATTAAAAATATAACGTTTTCAAACTCGAGTCCATCTGATTCGATAGGAAAACATCAATTTCTGAAAAAGTTGTCTGAATGATTTGGGTACTGTAATTGGCCACAGAAGTACTGCAGCAGACGTTTTCTAAACGAGTGGTTAAATTTAAACACTGCTAATACATCAACTTCAAGAATAGCTGCGACAAACCTTCATCAAAGCCAAATATTTGCATTGCAATGGTGCTGGTTCGAAGAAATGCTTTTGAAGAAACTGGTGAAGGCCCGGGTGGTATTGGCCTCTGCGCGGCAAGTGTCAGATGCGCTGGACAGAGTCTCCATATTGGTGTGGAACTGCCGCTTTTGGGGTTGAAAAAGCCTCTTTCTGGCGGGACAAAAATTGACTTCCGGATACTGCGCATGGCGAAATGCAATCAAAAACATGTGCGTTTTGGGCGGGTTTTCAGATTCGAAATATTGTCAAAAAAACAACCAATGCGAAGTTGAGAGTAAGTTTGATTTTTTAGTTTTTTTTACTTCATACATGATTTTTCAATAATCATTTGTGATTTCGTTTAAATTACTTTGAAAATGGTAATGTTAGCTTTAGTATAGGGCGTGTTCTAAAAAGTCAATAGCATCTTTTGTCGTTAGTATATAAATATAATCACAATGACAGTACTTGACAGTTATTTTTTGGAAGACGCACATGTAAAATTAGTCGTCTTTTAGAAGTTGGCGTCACTTTCCAGTCGTTTCCGTTAAGCCATAGGGACAAGCTTTTCACATATGGTAAGCGTTCTGTGGTGATAAGTTTTTAAGCGCGGATATTTATGAGGAGCAAGGAGAGTGGAAATGGGGAAACGGAGAAAATAATTTAAAACGCTTTAAGTATTCTCACTCAATCGCTGTAGTTACGAAGAATTAACTGCAATAACTAATTTTAAACAAACAAATATAATTTTTTTTTAATTCATAATTAAAGGTTCCACAAACCCAATTAGAATAAGATTTTATAGGGTCCACTACCTCAAAAAAGCCCCTTCAAATACGTTTTATTTTAAAACAAATTCAAATTTCCCCCGTTTTGAAAAGTTGATTTTTTTTCTATTGGGTTCGAACTTGGGTGGATTCAACTATCGTTATAATGGCGAAAATTTGTACGAAGCATCTGGTAACCTTGATGCTGGATCCACGAGCTAATGGTACGTATAAAGCGTTGATTTTCTTTTTTAACTGCGTGGAGAGTCATTCTTGTGGTGATTTTGCCTTTGTCTTTTGATGATTTTTAAAATGATTTTATTTAGTTGTGGGTTCACTTTAGAGAAGTGATATGTTGTTGTTTTTTTTTTTTCAAAAATGATATTGTATTTTTAACTGTTACTAAGTTGTGTGCGTAGTGAACTAGGGCAAAAGGGAGCGGAGAGACTTCGCCATTTTAGATTCTGTACTGCTTCTGAAATCGAATGTTCGCTCGAACAAAGAGGATAAAAGTTGTTTTTTTGTTTTGAAACGGATTTGTTACACGGTTTAATTTAAAGCAATAGTATTCACTTACTGGCACAATAATTGCTCGAAAACTGCGGTTTCAAACGTGTAAACATTGTCCTGTTATTCTAGGTCTGATGTCTCATCTGCAACGCGTATGCAGACTTTCCATACATTTGATATAATATAGAACAACTGCTCTAACAAGGACCATGGATGTCAATTATTAAGTTTGTCATTTTCATGAGTTAACTGAAATTGTTGAAACAAATATGCAGAAGTCGCCCGCGCCCCCTTGGAAAGGAACCGCCCGAAACCGAGTTCCTTCGCCGCCTCAGAAAGGGCGACAGTAGCAGCCGCGGCGGCGCCGGTCTCGCACGAACTAGGCACCGTAAACGCGCCATAACCCCTATCCGGGGGCTAGGCGCAGGGAACCCTCAGCCCCAGCGGGCCTATAAAGCAGCCCCAGAGGGCAGAGTGCAGTCACGCCTACGGACAGTATTGTGCGAACGCGTGAATTAGCGAATCAGTGTCGACGAAGCCGCAAATTTTAGGCGGCGGAACGAATCGGACGATACCGGCGTACCGGACTGTTGTACCCACGGGCGGGTTCAAACCCCGATCGAAACCGGGATTTTTAAGGGCCAAAAAGTTCTTCGTACGCCTTCTTCGGAAGGGGAAGTAAAGACGGCGTCTCATGTTGTAGATTTAACTTGCATGTTATCAAGACCTCAATACAAAAGACGCCTCTGAGCTTAAATCATAAATCCGCCTGTTTTTCGCCCAAGAAATACCCTCATTTCTTGCAAGTTGTGAAAGGAGAGAAGCGAAATTTTGCGTTGGTCAGACGGACCGAGCGGGCCTGATGCCCGAAGTCTCGCTACGTAAAATAAGGCATTAAATTCAATTCAATTCAATTCAAGTAGAACGGACACTCTCTTCTCCAGACGGTTACATTGGTCTTCAGCTTCGAATATTGAACAATCTCCCTGGAATCAACGGCGATTTTTGGCTTTCCACTGGTAACTTCCTTCTGGAATACTTGTCAAACTTGCTTGTTATAGGTTACGCGTACTAGTGTTGGATCCTGAATAAACCTATTTTTTTACGAAATATTAACTTTTTTTTGACCCATAAACAAAACACAGCTTCCGTAATACGCATGAAGCATGAAATTTTGTAAGATTTTAAGACTTTACTGATACAAAATGTTTAAAACATTTTTTTTTCAATGGAATCCGTACTGATGTTAGTTCAAATTTAAATTACTGCCAAAGTTTTGTAAATATTATTTGATCGCTTACAAAATATTTAAACACATTCAATTCTCAAGCCTTTCACCAATGTGCATCATTCATATTCAAATAAATCACTTCTGTTTGTTTTTTTTTAAATAAAGGATAGTGATGGGAAAATGTATTACGCAAAAACGTCACTAAGGGTGCTAGTACCATTTTTAAACTCGTGGCTGTATTATTGAAAATTCAATATTTTTTTAAATATTGTACTAAAAGGTGCAATATTTTTTTTATGTATTAAAAATAAGTTTGATTTCTTCTAATTTAATAATTCAACAAATAATATACAGGTAAAATTATATCAAATTTGGATAAATTTAGTGTTTAAGGTTTCGTGAAAAATTAAGTGTAATGCATTAATGTTTTTCTCGTCAATGTTATAATTATATAGTTTTTTGAATAATAATTTTAAAGCGAACAGTTTACAAAAATATTCAGGGGGTGTTTTTTCTAGCTTTCCTAAAATAGCACAATGGTCCGAATTGTGAGTTTGCCTTTTTCAAAACCAGAATAAAGGGCAGTGGTTCAAATATCTTTCAATCATTTCGTTTTATATAAAACAGAACCTCAGCATCATCGATAATGCCACGATAATATTTCGTTTAAACAATTTTCGAAATGAACCAATAGTGACTTGTAAGATAGGCCTAAGTGAGCGACTGGAAAAAAGTAAGTAAGTCACAATACTCACAAGTCACTTGAAATCAAATTTGTGACACAATATTCAACAGGATAACCCTAAATCAAGCCGAAGGGAAATATCATTCAAATAACAAAAGCGTGGACAAGAAAACTCAAAATCTCGGGGGAACTGCACACATTATAACTACAACTTACTAAACGCTCTCGAAAACGCCTACGCCCAAATCTGAGCGTCGCTTCTTAAAACTTTCCCCCAAAAGTCGCGATATCATTCTCTAAAAATCTTCAGCTGTAAAACTCTATATATTTTCTGATGTGAAAGGTCCGAATACAATCGTTACAATAACGCTCTCAAATACACAAAAAAATTTTTATTTTATTTGCGGTCGAGAAGATTATACAAGAGATTTTATATTATGTTTTCCTCTTTGTTTCACTTAAAACTCCTATCCAAACAATTCATATGACTCACAATTTTCGCCTTTATAAATTCCAAAGTTCCCAAAACATGAACTGTACCTATATGTTGTTGTAGTAGAGTATGAAGATAGTTATTCCGTCAGCAGTTCGACAATCCAGCCAAGGGTTTTCCGCAGTGCTGATACGGAGTGAAATATTAATTGAAAGATACCAATCGCTGCACGTCGAACGTGCAAATCTCGAGGGCCAGCGCGCGATCCCATGATTGTGGGGGGGGCTCAGGCGATTGACCCATCGCGACCTTCCAGCCACTCAGCGAAATATTTAGAAACTTGTTCAATGATATTTCAATAAATCACTCGTTAAATGCAATCGGAAGGTAAACAAGATCCTAATCAACTACCAATTTTGAAGATAATTTTTTTGTATGAAATGTGTTCATTCAAAAAGTTATTTTAAAGAGAATTCCAATATGGGTTCTAAAATTTCAATATTTCGAAAATAGTACGAAAGTATTTTTTTATGTAGTTTTACAACGAAAACATAGGCGTTTTAATCATTTGTTTTTCTCAGAAACGCTTCTTCAAACTTTTTTTTAATTTTATTCTTCGTATGTAGCAAAATACCTATAAAGATATGTGTGATATTCATATTTCGCGCATCTAGATTTTTCAAAAAATGCAAAAACCTTCGGAATTGTAAATTTTAAACTACAAACACACTTCTGTACACTAAGACTTTTATCACTGAATTATAGTAAGGTAAAATTGAATGCATCACTTCAAAATGTTAATCAGAGTTAGACTTAAGTGAAATTATTGCTGCTTCCCTTGTATTATGTTCTAAAACTACTGGTAATTCAAATTTATTCATGTTCGCTTATTTCTAAAGTTAGAAAATGACTACTCTTCCTGACAATGGAAATTAAAAGCAGGTAAGTTCGAGAAGTGATCGATTGAATAGACTCTTTCAGTTATAACTGTGTTGTTAATACCGACAGTAATACAATATTTCTAATATATATAT
>BOPP01000221.1:1689928-1732096 GCA_017312745.1 Gryllus bimaculatus | reverse complement strand
TATATATATATATATATATATATATATATATATATATATAATATTTTCAGTCATGCGAGAACGTATGTGCTGTTTTATCACATTTAGTTTTAATTTGCAATGAGAAGTAAGGAAACTAGAGGAGTGAAATTGAGAAGAAGCAAGCCAAACAAACTACGACATTAGTGAGCAAGAAACTTGAGAAAAAAAAAAGATTTTGAAAATCAATCGTATGGGCTTGGAATGTATTAAAATTACGTCGCAAACTTTGAAGCCTGATTCCCAAAACATCTTTATACGAGAAAAAATGTTTTATATAACTCTCCAGTTAAATTCCGTTGTTAATGAAATTTTGAACAATGGATGCTGAAACCAGGAGGAAAGTGTCTGTGTAACTGATATTCACAAGAAACAATTCCCATCCCCATTGTCCTCAGTTTTTAATGCATAATTTAAGTGTGAATTCCTTCAGTTTTTTTTAGATTATCTTGAAACAAATTCGGCAGTCGCTCAATATGCATCGAAATTTCCTCATATCCCATAAAATATATATTACTAATTAAGTGCGCAGGAGTTGAAGGAAAAACTTAAATCCTCCTGATATGCGATGTGTCTATGGTTTCATTATGTATCCAGAAACTTTGGAATAATCCAAAAACAATGAAACAGTTTCGATTTTGATCCAAAGTTACAAATATTTGATTATGATGTTCCATATACTTTCACACATAGTGTACCGGCGAAATATGTATTCTGAGTGTGTCACTGTTACGACAGCTGACGCCATGCAACAGTAGGGAATATATTATCGCCGGCCATTAAATATTGCTATTGACGTTTTGATTTATAGCAAGCATCTTTTATGATATTCGTGGAATGAAAAGAACTGTTACATAGTTAACACTAAACAATGTTATTACCGTATTAGTAAAGACTGCCGTATTTGTTAAACAAGACATTTAATTTATTGCAGTGTTATACGAGAGCATTTAATTTTTGTTCTTGAGCAGTGTGCGTTCTAATTTTTCGAATTTTCTGTAGTTTTATTCAATTTGTTTTCTGCCGCAAGCCATTAGTGTCCTTCTAAATGCGGTGTGACAATTTTTATCGCAAGTTGGCTCCGAGTAATTAAAGGACGAATTTGGAAATTTGCTTATGATGGAGTGACACAGGTCGGGACTCAAGGGACTGCAATCGGTAGGGGGGGGGGCAGACGGGCGCTTGGCGGGGAAGGCGGGCAGACGGGGAGGAGTGGGACGATTTGGGGGGGAGTGGTTGGAGAGGAACGGGGAGTGCAAATAAAATTACGCCCAATTCTCCACTGAATATAAAATGCATTCCTTTATAATTCATATTTTAACTTAATAACTTTCCTGTCTAATAGATGAGATAAAAGCCCGGAAAACGCCGTCTTACTTGTCCTAGGATAATAAAAGAAAACACAGAACATTGCTCACATCACATGTTTAATTCCACATTTTTAGACAGTACAAGTAGCAGGCGCTCCGATGTTGCAGGAGTCTTACGATTCCGTTTCTGGGCAGAGATTTTCCTTGTGGGAGACGCAGAGGCCGCTACTTCTTCTTGCCCTTCTTGCCCTTTCCTTTCCCCTTGCCCTTTCCCTTGTCCTTGCCCTTGCCCTTGGCGGGCGGGGGGTTGAGGCTGGCTGACACCTGCGCCTCATTCTCCACTTTGACGGGTGGCGGGGGCGGCGGAGGAATGCCCCCGGGGTACCCGCAGTAGCAGGGGTTCCTGCCGACACACACACACACACACGTCCTGTCTCCGGGTGCGTCAACCACTTTGGTCATTGGCACCACGAATGCAGTGCGTGAATGAGCCTTGAGGCCGTGAGGAGGTGGAGGCCCCACGCCCACCCACAAGTCTAGGTATTACTCGCGCGGCTTTTCCTGAACGATGGATTGAAGAAATGCGGGTAGTGTGGGGGTATTAGTTACGAAATCGGCCACTAGATGTTTCGAAGCAATGCCAATCTCTGGAGAGTCAGTCATGCCTTCGCAACTTTCTTAATAATTTGCGTTCTAACTTTCTCAGGTGTTAGAGGTATCTCCCGTGATGGATCTTCTGCTTCGGTTACGTTTTTTAGATTTTTTGGAGAAAATGACGGACAGAAGTTCTCGTCTTCAATAGAATATAGTTTCTATTTCGCGCCAGTGAAGATGTGTTTGGAATGTTGTCGTTAGTGCTCGCCGCGACCTTCTGCCTTCAACTGTTGGTTGTGCCGAAGAGGGGGAAGCAAGGTGATCGTTCAAGAAAAGTTGCGCGACCAATACCCCCGCCAGCAGAGCACCGCCCCAGCTGGACAAGCTGGAATAGCTAGACCTAATCCATCCGCTGGCAGGAGGAGAATTCTAGCGGCCGGACGCTCCGATCGGTAGGTTTCCGTGGATTCTCCGATCAATACCAGGCGAATGCTGGAGCACTACCCTAATAAACAGGCTACGGACCGCACGTAATCTGTCTTTCCCTTCCTTGTCTTATCCTCACCCCTTACTTACACACACTTTCACTAACATGCGTTTCAATACCGGGAGACCAGTCGGGAGGATAGTTCTTATCCCGGCTGGGGCGGTGCTCTGTTGGTAGGGGATACCTACATGTGGAAAACCTCGCAAGCCGACGGGCATATCAGATCTCTCCATCCAGCGCGGGAAAACATCGCTACCTCGCGTGATAAAAAGTACAATAAACGTACGCTAGCAATGAACATTAGTAGGTGAAACATGAAAATGACACGACATACGAAATAATCAATATAGTGGCTGATTTTGCAGTTAATATCTCCACTTGACCCATACTTCTCCAAGCGATCGGTTAAAAATGTTGGCTTATCAGACCGGTAAGGAGGTATCGGAGTTATCGGAAGATCTACTTGGTAATTAGATCTGTTCCACAATGCCGTAACACTCGGGATCAGAGAATGACAAGGAATGACTAGGGTGTCACCTGCTCATGTCTCTCTCCACAAGCTCCTACGCCATCCGGACGGTCCACGACTGAAAGGCTGCGGTTCGAAATGTAATACATATTGCGTGGAAAGCCTACCAAGCCACAACACAGGGGAAACTTCTATGTCTAAGCGAGAGACCAATCCACGACCCATCAGACCCAGATCGTCACTAGGCGCCTACCTAAATGAGTAAGACCTGCGGAGCAATGTTCATGTGCAGGTACAGAGGGATAGTTGGCAGAGCATACCGAGGAGTTTGCTGTAATACTTTCTGCAACTACCAACATCCATTTGTAAAAATTTATATTGTAGTAATTTTTTTCTTTCATTGCGTGTAATGCGTGCTTCGCTATGTCTCGAGTACAAATGAGCATTTATGTATAGATTCCCTAAAACTTCACTCATCATTATTATCATCATCATCATCATCATTTTCATAACTGGATGTGACTTTCTGTATTGTTAGTGTTCATCAAATGGGTTCACAAAAATCGTCGTCGATTCATTAAGTGAAAAAACATATTTAGAAAATATTTTTACAAATAAGAATTTCATGAAAATTGTTACGTAAGAATAAATATACAGATAAAACTGGCAAACAACAAATATATATCACTTTTGTTTAATCTAAGTAAACATTTTTGCTTAGATTAAAACAGTTTTCCTGGAAAATGAGGCTTCAGATGTGTCACCTTTTTTTATGTTCCAACAAGAAGTGCAAAAGTTGATTAAATCTGTTTCAATTCATTTTGTTTCACAATTTCTTCATTGGTAAAAAATGTAAGATTAAATATATTTACTGGCAAAATTATGTACCATCAACTATTTTATTATCTTGTGAACAAAGAAATAAAAAAAATTATTCAAATGATCAAAAATACTACAAAAATTTGAACTCACTTTTAAAAAGCTTGTGAGTTAGTTACATTAATAATAATAGACCATTATGCTCCATTATTGAAATCTACAGGTGTACTTTTTGAATTAATTTTAGATAAAGTATAATTTTAAATATAAACATGACCAACATGTAAACATACATTCTTTATTTGTTCTCATATTTTTTCCCTAATTACCATGTTCCAACAAAGAAGTCTAAATGTATTAACTGTGTGGAATATTACTTATAAGATTAATATCTGGAACGAATTAAATATTGTTCTTATCAGACCAGGTATTGAAAAATTGATTTTTATCATATTGGCTGTATATCAGAGTCAAGCACACATTTTGTTACAGTATCAGAATCCTGCTTTCTATTCCTAAAATGTATGTCGACTATTAATATGCCTCAAAAAACAATAGAGTACTTCAAAATATTATTCAAAACATCACAATAGGATTAATGAAAATGCATTTTTTCCCTTTTTTGTAAAGATGTATGGAAAGAATTTGTATGGTAAGTTGAGAAACCATGCCTTCTAGACGGTGTATCCCTATTTATTATTATTATTATTATTATTATTATTATTATTATTATTATTATTATTATTATTATTATTACAAAGCATTCCCTTTCTGGTACATGTTCTAGGAGTCACACAGACATTTGTATCAAAGCACAATTTCCGTAGTGCAATACATTTAATAAACATACATTTATTTTAAGAACTAATTAAAAAGTAAACAATTCTACAAATATTAATGTAAACACTTAAATTAATTTATAAATTGGACAGTAAATAATTTTGAATACAAATTTATTTAGGAAGCCATAAATCTTCTAGCTAAAGAACACGTGCTCGGGATCACAGCTTTCTGTAGATTGATGCTAATGTTCGTCTCGATCTCCAGTTTATTCAGAAAATGCTTCATGACGGTAGGTATCACATCTGTTTTAGAATATAGGTATTGTGGTGAGTTATCGTTGGCATTTCCAATGAAATAATTATATGCATGGTCGTTACCATCCAGTATTGTTGGCAATGACGACGCATATAATTATTTCATCACAACTGTTGCTGAGAACACGATCGGCACAATCTCCACGGCCAATACATGCCACTGCTCCTTTACAACTTGTGTCAGTTCTCTGTACTTTTGAATTTTCTTTTTGTGTGTTGAGTCGATGTTGCTGGTATTTACAACCGCTATGTCTATCAGCCATATTTCACTTTTAGATGAATCCAAGAGTATCACTTTCTGCCTGCTATGATGGACTGTACTGTCTGTCAATACGATTCGGACCCAGTATAGCTTATAGATGTTCTCGATGATATTTTTTGGATTGTACTATTAGTATGGTGTATCAAATTCACCAGCAATTCCACATTTACTTGCACGTTTGGCGTGAATTATTCGTGCTACCAAATTGCGCCTCTGTTTAGAATCCTTTGGGGCCAGCATACTGCAAACCCGTAGTGATGTGCTGGAACGTTTCTTGGCCTACATCACAACCCGGCAGGTCTCAGTAGGCATTTCAGGGTCTTTAATAATGTGCTTGAGATAATTTTTGTCGGAATTACCTGGTCCTGGAATGCTATCAAGAATCCTTCAGTCTCGGAGTGCAGATCTCCTATTGTAAACTACTTGTACGACAAGCGGACGTCGACATTTGATTTGGATATTTCCGTGGAACATCTACCATGAATTGCTTTTTGTTTCCATTTTTCTAACTCCTCGGCTTGAGTTGATTGTTCGTGTAATACATTTTGCTGTTTAAGGTTGAGGGGTGTATAGTTCTCATCTACTTGCTGTATTACTCTGTGTATCTGAGGTGTGAAGGCTTACTCAATGAAATACTCTGTCATGTCCGTCATCAGTTTTGCAAAGAGATAATCAATCTTTAAGATACCCCACACTTCTCTTTGTCTTTCAGTTCAAATCCCAATCTAGTGTTGGCCAATAAATAAGACAGTATGATTATGGCCAGGCAGAGTCAAAACGGACTGAGGCTATCTATTTGAAATATTCATCGCTTCATCTTCAAACTCTTTCTCACTACTCTCGCGTTCCCTGAATGCATGTGCATTCTCGTACACCGTTATTATTATTATTATTATTATTATTATTGAGTTATATGCATATTTTACAGAAAACTGATGAATCTGATAAGGTGACCACACGTTCCACGAATGGTAATGAATAAAGGCACCTAACACCGATGTTTTCATTTTCGGATCCTCAAGGATCATTTCATACCATTTAGATTATTAATATAATATTGTTAACTTAAGTCATTATTTATAGTACAAGTAATAGCTACGCATTACGTTTAATATTTCACAACAAAGGAAGGATACATGAAGTGTTGAAACCTTACTTTTTCTCGCTCATTTCTGGGGTTTCGAAGTTTCATTAAAAGAGTAGTTTCCATTAAATCTCATCTCTTGAGAATCTGGAGCATAAATGGTCTTTTATTAATTATTTCATCGCAATAATTATTCATTGGTCGCCCTAATGTAAATATTTTCCAAATGCATTCTAGTGTTGCTTGAATGATTTTTTACCATGCTCCAGATAGGAAAAGAACAACTTGGAATATTACATTATTTTCTTAATTTTCTTTCATTGCACACCTTAGGTGTAGTACACACAAAAGTACACACCATGTTCACAATATCAAAACAAATAAAGTATTACAAAATCGATAATTCGGGTCCTTAATTGTAATGTAGTAGTTACATGAACCGCACTTCTGAATATCCATAAACTTAGGATAGAACTACAACTATGGTTTTTCAAAATATTGTTTTCATATTTTTTATATGCCAAGAAACAACATAAAACTTATGGATTATTTATATAAGGATAGCAGGTTAATAATATAACCTGTAGGCTTTCCAGTTCAGTGTATTAAGCCAAATATAATAGTAAAGCAAAAGTTCTTACCTTACATTCTGAGGGGGTGGTGGCTGTGAGCAAGACATTAATTTAATATTTAACTTCTACCTAATATGTAAATATTTCATATTTAGTGAGCTGCAGTTTACTCCTGTTTGTCACATTTTGCGGTTGTTATTGGTACCAGAATTCAGTTGTTTCTTATTCATTAGATATTGTGATTACTCTTTGTACTATGCTAATTATTTTCGTTAAATACTGTATTTTAAAATGAAATATATATTTGCAGAATCTTTTGATATTTATGTTCATTCATTTAAGTAATGTAAAGAAGAAATATATTTCAATAAAAACGTCTTTGGAGACAACATAGGCCGACAACTATAGTGATGTTATGTTCGTAAACAGAATTCTAAAACGAATTACATCATTTGCAACTGTAATACCGAGAACAGGTGGAGTGCAGTCAATGAAATAGAAATGCAAAGGAATAGAGTTCGAAAAGGGATGATCCCATACATTGTGTAAATAAATTTTACCATCCATTTTAATTTATGTATTGGCACATTAAAGCATTTATAATTATATTGGCACATAAAGAATGTTATCTCAGAGTATAATGCACAATAATTATAGGCATGTTAAAGATAGTATATTTAAATACTGTACTCCGATTCAATATCAATTTGCAAAACATTCTTAGATAAACCCTTAGTCTTTTAGATGTAAGAACAAATAATTCTGAAATTTTCCTGAATTCTGAAGACCCTCATTTAAAACATTAACTGTGCATTATCAGGGTGGTATTATGAATAATAATGTTTGCCAGAACTATAGACAGCTTTTGATCCAGAACCTCCAGATCGTTTTTGCATTATATCTATAACTACAAATAAACATTGACCAAAAGTGAATTTCTCCTTTTTTTCAAAACTGAATTGAAAGAAAGATAATTTCTTCTCATTTTCATTCACATGTACAACTAATGACAAATAATAATTCAGATATTTAAATGCTTTAGAAAGGAGAGGGGAAACAAGTATGCGTTAATAATGGTGATAATGATATTGAAAAGTTTAGAATCGCTGTTATTAATTTTCAGGAGTTAACGATTTCAGAAGAATAATTCATGAACAACTCATATTTGAATTTTTCTAAATAATATACTATAATGTCTCACCTATACAGATGAAAAAAATTGCGCTTTGTTTGCAAATACGTACTTGTGTCCACACTCGTTCATGAAGCTGATGGGATAAGTTGACGAGGTTATTAATAACCTCAAAAGAAGACTTTTTGATAAGTCATCACGTACGATGTTATATGTTAAACATCCAGTTCATAATTTAGAGATTCAAATATTTCCAATTATTTGAAAATATTGAAAAGCTAACCAGTTGTTTAAAACATTATTCTGCTAAAATATTTGATATCCTTCAGTGAAAGTCTTCCCCACGCATTTAATGTGGAGTTACAATATACCGAATAAATGCATGATAACCTAAATTGCACTGCGGTATCATTGGATCTGCTCAGAGGTCTTCCAGAATTAGTGAATGCCTTTTTTTAATGTCATGTGAAAACATGAAAGAATGAAATGTTTAAACTTTGGTTGTGATGTCAACGGAAGTAGCAGTAAATTTTGCGCTTGTCGCTATTCTGTTGAATTTCGAATGATGTTTTCTAAAGAAAAAATTGGGTTCATTTACATTTCATTTACTCTGTCCATAAATTTGTCAACATTTCGCGACTTAGTCATTGGAAATTTTGTTTCAGCTTAAACGTTCACCATGTTCCTCCTTTGAAATTTTTACATGAATTACTATTTCTTGATTTAAATTCTATAGAGGAAACTATTTAAATTTGGTTGATTGTAATGTAAACTATTAAATGTATTAAAGATATGTATCATTTTACGGTATGTTACTGAAATATAGTCATTAACGAATTCATATATATGAAATTTTGGAATATTGTTTTAATACAAAATTCGAAGATTTTGTTATTCTTTTGATTTCATAGTAACGATTCATTCTTAATTTTACATTCAACCTATATGTTTTAAATAGTAAATTCTCGCTGATTTTGCCTTTGTATTGGGAAAGTTTTTAACCTTATTTAGTTATAATGTTAAAATGTCTTCTAGTCGTTTTATTCTTGTAGGTCTTAAGGAAGGCAAACGCTTTTCCCTACAAAAATTATAAAATATATTCTGCATTGATATCTGAATTTTATTTTAACTTTTGTAAGATCAGTTTCAAAGAACACCATCAATCGTTGTTTATTTGTTTGTTTTTGTGGCTGCAGTTGTTTGGTTTCATCTACTTTTCGGCAATTTTTTTCTCAAAATGGTGAGTAACGAAATGCGCTACTTTGAAGAGCCTTCTACGTAATTCTATAAATTTAACACATGTTCCAACTCTATCAAAATTTTCATGATTCAACGATGAGATTTGATACCAGGTGGCATTCGTATGCACTCTGTAACATTCTTACGTCCAGCCCCTGATCAATTCAAAAAATTAAAATACAGCCATTGTGACAAGAATTAAGTATTTTACCACTCCATTTTCGAACTAATTCCATTTTATGTAATAATTATTGCTCCAGAAATCATATCTGTACAATATCCAAATTTGAAATCATAAAGACATACCAGCACATTCACAAAAAGAACTTCGATTGTGTGATTTCATCGATTCTTCGTTGTTATTCATAGGCTATACAAATTTACAGATACACGTAGTTTACAAAAGGCTATTGACAGAGAGTAAAATCTTAAATAATGGTAATCATGTTCCTTGAAAATAATCATTTCACTTTTTTGACAATTGCGTTTTGGAGAAAACATAAAGTTTATTTACGTATAGTATACTATGCGATCTTCATATTTTTAGGGCCTGGTCATTCGAATTTTATCTCTATGTTGAATTATGTAGAGCCTGCGGAATATTTACACTGGTCGTTCTACAATATAATAATTCCTACTTTTCTATTCAAAGCTATCTAAAATACTTCCCATCCTAATACCATTTTTCAGAAAACAAAATTTTCAAAATTTAAAAAATTGTAAAATTTATTTTTAGTATTCCTTTTTTATTTAATTTAGCATTTAATCTTTGAAATGTATTTGTTAATTTTACACGAAAACATCTTAAAATATTATTAATCAGTATAAAATTATTTTATAACTTCATACATTTAATTCTGTTCAATAATTTGCAACCCTGATGAGAGTAGACGTTAAGAATAAATTTAGTAATCACTTTCTCCCTGCACCTACATTATTATAGTTTAGTCACAATTGATATCTTATTATTGATTTACATATTATAAATAGTGTTTTAGTACCTTAGCAAGAAATATACGGGAATATGCACACGTTTCAATCCGTTCATAGATACTGAGAAGCGTTTTCGCTATTATATAATCTGTAGTGCCACATAGCAGCAAAAGCTTCTCATCTCGTGATTGGTATATTAAATATTCAAATAAAAGAATTCCTTCATTGTTTTGAATAGCACTACATACCAGATTGGGTCTTGGGTGAGAATCACGTCTTCTCAGAAATGCCAGCCTTCTTACTTCATGAGAGATAACGGAGAATAAATCTTTTTTTTTATTATTGATTCCTTGATTAGTGAGTCTGGGCGCGACAATTGCTAAGGTTCTACTTTCGTAACAAGTGAATAGCGGGAGGTGGTGGCGGTTTGTCCACCGATGGATGGCGAAATCCGGCGCCGACCTACTTAACGGATTGCGGACATCCCAAAACGGGAATCTCCCACCGGCGGGAAACCGCCCCAGCCGGGAAAAGCTCTAAGTTCCCGACTGGTCTTCCGTCAACTGTTATTGTGTAGTAGATGTAAGTGCAAGTGTGTGTAAGTAAGAGGCGAGGATAGAACAAGGAATGGGAAGGAAAGATCGCACGCAGTCCGTGGCCCGTTTGTTAAGGTACTGCGCCGGCATTACCTGGGGTTGATTTGAGAAACCACGGAAAACTGTCAATCACAGCAGCCGGCTGCTAGAATTCTCCTCCACACAACTGCTGAATTCGACATAACTATGTAGCTTGTCTGGAAAAACCTGCCCGTCGGAACAAGAAACTAAGACCTCGCAGTAAGATGCACTTACGTGACATCAATGGTCTTACTCTTGCATATGGTATAGATTTGAAAGGGAAGGGTCGTGCAAAGTCGATAGCCCGTGTTAAAATTACTGCAGCGGCGTCAGCCTAGAAATGACGTTAGTTTCTTCGAATAACCCAAGAATAGATGTCATTAGTGAATGGAAAACCATCGATACAACACCCTACATGTGTGTTACTGCTGGATATGGAACTACTCCCTATTCATGCAACCGACAGAGTTTAGCACCACACGCAGTTATGCTCGTCATTGCGTTCCGTAACAGCATAGTAATCAAATTTGAGACCATTTTACAACGTAACAATTGTATTTTAATAACTAAACCATCGCTACCCGGACGATGTGACCGATTCTTTGAACAAATTTAATCATTAAAATACATTTATTGCTCAGCAACATGTCACAACTTGGATTTTTTTTCTGTTGCGGAAAATATTTCCGAGCGTAATTGTGTGTGGTGCTGGTGGCGCCAGTAGTTTCACCCAAAATTACGTGAAAAGTACTTAAATTTTCGAAACATTTTGCATGACCATATTTCAAAATATACCTTTAAAGAATATATTTCAATAAGAGACAAATCAATAATATTTCAGTTGTATGAAGACTCCGAAAAAAATATTAAACTTTTGTAATTTTCCAAAAATTAAGGTTTTCAACAAACAACAGACCTGCGCCATTTTCCAAGCGTTCTTCACTCTATCCAACAATAATATTTAGTGAAAAACGATGTAGCTATTTTTTTTAATTTTGAAAATGTCCCGTGTGGATCATGTAAAGTACCCCCAAAATTAAAATACCAGTTCAAATTCAAATTTATCAGCCTGATTGATTGGATGCTTGTTCATTGGCTGATAGACGTTTCGCCATCACTCAGTTTATCGGTATCAAGGATACACTGGACATAGCTTCTGGCAACACCACATAATAGAGGATTCTTTTTTTTTAATTTTGCAACTGGATTGATCTATTTTTCGTTTCCAGAACCCTGTAATAAGAGTTTTCTGTCAAATATTCGCTTTTATTCGAGCAGTACGTTTTACATAATTTTGTCTTTACTCCGCAGTAAAGTAAAAATGACTGCATATTACGACTGAAAGCAAACTGCAAGACACATTATAATCGCGCGTATCTTGGAAACGTTTTGTTCCGAAGGGACAAACGGTGGTAGGGAGAGGTCATTTGCTGAGGACACGGCCGTTGGGGGTCATGTGGAAAGTATTTGACGTCTTGAGAGGAAATGGAAATGGGTGGGAGCCTAATTATGTTTCTTAAGTAGTTTTCTACAATATGGGTTATATCTTTAGAGATTTAGTTCTTTTCGATTTTCCCATTTTGTAACATTGTCGGAAAAGTTAAAAACCCCGAAATATATGTACCATAAATTGATGTAAATAGATAACAAAAAATGTCCGATTAAGTTAAAGCTACTAATTTATTTTCTATGCAATTTAATGTCAACGCTTAGCAGTATGGGAATGCTTAACATCGCACAGTATCAGGCACAATAATGCTCGAACGGACAGTTCAGGGTATGGTTTTTCGAAAATGAGAAATGAGTTATACCATGGCGTAATTTTCACTTTTAAAACATTACAAGAATGTACAAAGCGCGAAGTTTTTGTACTAGGCCAGCTGATATAGGAATGTAGCATTGAAGGGTATTTATAAAACAAATATAGAGATCAGTTTATGAATGAAAAATACAAATAGATTTGTTTGACCTGCAGTCAGATATTTCCAGTTACAATGTCTATCGACATAGAAAGAAAAATTACTCAAATTCAAGAGAACGCGGCGTGTTCCAGGTCAAGTAAAGAGCACAGAAGGCACAAGATGGCGGACCGTGGCCTCATCCAGGTCATGTAAAAAGCACCAACACAGGATGACGGTTCGGCCGTCGCTGGGAGCGCATCATTGGTCAGCCGATTTATCGCTGCTGCCTACGAAGACCTATCAAAGAAGACTCCCAGCGCGAACCAGGTACGAACCATATGGAAAGTACAGGATGAGTCACTTCAAGCCGCAAAATATTACCAGTGTCGTTCTGATGAGAAATACTGTTTCCGCAGAGCGTTTTATTCACATTTTTCTTCCATAACATACAGGTGGTTGTGCTTATAGTGAGTCGACGGTCGTGAATAAACGGAAAGCGCTGTGCCCGCCAGCCGTCCGACATAATTGCGGTGCACTCGCTGTTCACAAAGACACTCACTGTTCGCGAATGACTTCCCGGGAACTTGGAGTCTAGATAATGCGTCTACAATTGCGTTGATATACATTCTGGAAGAAATTTAAAGTGTTCTGGAACATTTTCCACAATCTATGCATCTATGCATCCACCAAAACCGTAAATGAAGTATTTGTAGTTAATGTTATGAATCTAATGTGTTTTGTTGGTTTTTATTTCACTTGACATGATTCAACCTGCATACAGACGTTTGCTAATTACAATGATATATCATTTACAAGTTGTGTCTCAAAAATAGTGGGACTAATTCTGTACCTGAAAAATGTACTCATAATAGTGTCACATATTATTTTTCGAATTACGAAACATACGTGTACATCATCACTCTGTCTGCAGTGTTTGTATCGCTCATGGTAGGTCATATGGAAGGCGGGGACAGGATTTCTGTTCTGTGTGCTCGTGAAGTGTTGCTTTAGTGCCCTTTCAACGTGCGAGCTTGTATTATGTTTTGCAAGCAATTTAATGCGAAAACTAAATTTAAGCCCAAAACTGTTAATTTTCAGTTCGTTACCTGTACTGCCAGGATACATTTTACGTGATATTTTTATTCTGTGCGTTATAAATGCATGTCAGGGGTGATCGGCTTGCAACGTTCTATTTCCATTATTTATTCATTGTTTGTAGCAACAAGGATAGATAACTGGACGTGTTGCTGCTATTGCGAGCCTTTGCATACGGTGTTGAAAGAAAATCAGGGGCAAATGGCCCATGTATAAATGTAAATACAGAAGAAACCTCTTTAGCTCGGAGATCGGATAAACGGACCAGTTTATGAAGAAATAAAAGGTTGTTAAGCGTAGTAAATGAAGAGGTTTTACGGACGTACAGACGAAAAATAGTTATTCTCAGTCGGTATATAACTCAAATTCACTTAGCAGCGGTTGAGTTAATTGCCCTCACCTAACCTCCTAACCCACACCTCCAGCGACAGATCGCAATAAGAGAATGGGGGAGGAGGAAAGTGGCCCTGGTGGCTCCCTGAGCATTCCCCGGGCCACCGTCTAGTTTGTACCGATGTCTCCTGTGTCCGCACACAGTAAATGCATTCCTATGTGCGTGATCTGGGCTGTCCGGGTGACGCCGCGGCGTCGAAACGGCGTCACCCGGACAGCCCAGATCAGGCACATGACTCTGGCCGTGGAAGCCTACGACTTCATATTCCTGTGTGTTTTTAGGTGAAAGGTTGAAAGTAGGGGAAAATGCGGTAATAATTTTTAAGTTTCATTAAAAATATTTTCGGTTACTCCGTTTTCTTATTTCATCATTCATCCCTCATTATCTGGACCACCGTTAACTCGACTCGTCCCCGTTCCCACTTGATCCGGGTTAAGGAGGTTCAACTGTACGTTCACGCGCCCCAAGTGACCAACTGCTGTGCGCTGCGTGTGTTGTGAGACAAGGGCTGTGTCGTGGCGCAGGCCGTCGCAGCGCCGCCATGTCGCGTGCCGGATCGGCCGAGCGGCGCGGCTCCGCCCCCAGGCCGCGCACCTCGTCCGCCGCCCGCGCCGCGCACCAGGAGGTGCAGGGCCTTATCCGCGCCGCCCTCCACAGCCCCGAAACCCTCAAGTACGCCTCGCCCGCACACGAACACGCGAGCGCACACGCACGCACACACACCGCACAGACACACGCACACCGCACGTACATACCGCACGCACACTCACCACACACACGCCGTACAGACACACCGAACGCACGTATACACCGCTTACATACACCGCGCGCACACACCGCGAACACACAAACACTTACCCCGCACACATCGCACACACACACACCGTACACACACCTCACACATTCCGCAAACACAAATAACATACACATCCCTCACCCATTTCATCACGCATATCACACCACACATCACACACACACACACACCACAGACATACACAATAGGGCAACAGCGCCATCCTATTATTACCCACTCCACGAACCATTCTCCAAGGAATGGTGGCTGTTTTTATTATTAGCATTAGCGAGGCGTCAACCGCGTAGATAGATAGATAGATGAGAGAGAAAGAGAGAAAGGGAGAGAGAGAGAGAGAAAGGGAGAGAAAGAGAGAGAAAGAGAGAGAAAGAGAGAGAAAGAGAGAGAAAGAGAGAGAAAGAGAGAGAGATAGAGGCAAGTAGATATACAGACAGACGGATATACAGACAAATAAATCGATTTGATCTACTTAGGTTTACCCTACGACAGAATTCTAAAGTGGAAAAGAATGTACATAATACATTCAAACACATTAACATGAAAAACACAACTCAAGGCGCGTGGCACAAATACATTCATAGTTTTATTTTAATATTTACAGTGTAAACTTTCGTTCATGTCTAAATGCACACATATCATTTACAGATACACATATTGCAATTACTTATTACTAGCAATCTATGCACTATCCAACTAAACACTATTCAATCTAATTTTATTCTTATGGAAATTGCGCATGTTCATTTATGGTAGGCATGTATATGAATGGTACGTAGTGTAAGGAGGTATTCTGTTCCCATATTCGCATTGGCACTTTTTCTGTTCTTGTCTAAGTGACAGTCACTTGCGTAAGGCTCGCAAGGTCTTGTCAATCACCACTTTTGACAGTCTAGGTGAACGCGAAACTTTTGACGGACTAGGATCGACTGTAGAGTCAAAGACTGAAACACATAGTGGTTTTATGCATTAAGATCTGCTTAGATGTGTTGTTAGATATGTGGATCGGGTTGACAAATTTAGGAGAACATGAGCTACCAACAGGTTTTGATAATAACAGACGCACGACTCACGATACTAAAGGACTCGGAATTTCTTTTGTCAACCCAACAAGTGCTGCGGCTCAAAACATTCAATCGATGGACACATTGAACAAATATCTTCGCGCTACGATTCGATATAGAACTGCTATTTTTCGCTTCCCAATTCCATTAATTCTAAAATTGTGATTTTCTTCGTTTGTATACTGTGACGTAGTGAAATGAGAATAAATTCAAATATCAAAATAAAAATAGTATATTAAAAGATTATACACAAGTTACAATAAATTGCTAAATTTAAACACTCCGGCAACCTTTTCCTTCCAGTACCCTGCTTTACCGTAGAAAAATAAAAGCTCGCGTGATGCGAGCTGTCGGACTTCCGTCCCGGGACAATTACCGTCACATGGCCTGACGCCAAAATTGAAACCGGTCGTGGCGGACCGTGTGCCTACAGCACGGGAGATCGTCTGGCCCTTACGCTCCAGACATCTCGCCCACACTCCTACACTCCTTGTACCTACTCGTACAACGCTCTCCGATGTAAACTGAATGAGAACGCGCAGACGCCGCGTTAAATAGTTGAGGGCTACACACCCACCACACAAGTTTCCGAGGTAGGCTCGCCTGCTGTCGGTAAGCGAGGGCTCGCTGGCTAGCATCCTAGGAGTTTACAGCCTAAGGTTATTTTTGGCTCTGCTACGCTGTCTGCGTCAACTGCCAGAGCGCAAAATCCCGGAAGTTCAGGCTCAACCCCTTCCTCCCCCGCAGCGCACTTTCACCGACATCACGGTTCTGGCCCTCGTGTTAACGACGCCACAATACTAAAAAGGTTGATTTTCTCTTACGTGAATTTTAGTAGTCTGCTTTCAGAGTCGGCCCTTAGGCTCAAGCTTCTACCCGAAATTGAATAACAGAAACTGCAATGCAGCAATGGAGTTACTTTTAGCGAAATGAAATCTTTATATTTACAAAACTGTGTTCGAACTCTCTACTCAGGCATATCTTGTGGTTCTTACGTTACGTAAAAGATAGTGAGTTTTTCAAATGGCAAGATCCAAGAGTAAGTAGTTACATTTTAAAATATGTCTTCTAGTAAGATATAATTATTAATTTCATTGTGCACAACACTCTTGAGAATTATGTTGTTCCAGGAATGACCAAACATCTTCATGTAGTGTCGAACTTTCAAGATACAAAAGCGATACACATGCGTGGAACATAAAAACATACACACTGATTTCTAACTTCAACGTCAAATATCGCAAATTGGCAAAATACAGACGGAATGTAGAACTATCGGTCGCAGTCGTGCTCTGAAATGTTACAACTCCTCTTAAACGTCACATAATACTTTTTATCGTATCTTGATGTAATTTGGCGTGGGCAAGACTGGATTAGTTGAATAGAATAAACTTAACAATATAATACAAAAAACTTAAAAATAAACACAAATAAACCAGATCCTCTATCACAGAAAACATAGTTGTACCAAGGGTTCAGTTCGTATAGTAGAACCATATTCACAAGATTCAACACTTCATTTCTTCACTATTCTCAAAGTTAACTCGAAATCATAAAATAAATAAAAGTAAAAGTGTTTGTTTGCAAAATCACTGCAAAAGCAAAGGGCACAATTGTGCTCTTTGCTACATTTGTGTGGTTGGACTGTATAATTTACGTGAATGGCTTAGTGAGAAATAACACACGGTTATGAAATACGTTAAAACAGCGATCGGATAAGATAAAATGTACGTTGCACGTGACTAAAAGACCAGTATGTGCTCGTTAACAATTACACTATACTTGCATATAATGATTACTATCTTGAAATAGAAAAATATTCTTTAAATTTCACATTTATTAGTAGTATTTACTATTTTGACATACTACATTAAAACGCAAGTATTTAGTCATGAAAAATAATGATGAATACATCATCAGAATTTTGTCTTGCTATTTTGAGAATAGTTGCTTATATTTATTGAATTTAAGCCCTTAATGACAACAGACTCTGTGATTTCTATAATTATTATTTCTTTTAACCTTTCGACCCTATGTAAGGTCTTTCCGAAAATATATTTTCCTGATTTGTTAACATCATTACATATAGTTAGCATTTTTAATAAAAAATTGTCAAAGGTATAAAAGCTGATCAAGTCGAATTCATTACCTCCCGTCGTCAAATCATAAACATCAAACCACAGATGATGTTTACAACTTGACCAGTTTTTTATACCTTTCACAATTTTTATCAACATTCTGTTTATTTATGTGTCAACAAATCTGAATTTTTTTGAAAAAGACTCCAAACAGGGTGGAACGCTATAAGAAGTAAACTGCTATAGAAATCACTGAGTCAGGTTTTATTAAGGTCATAAAAACGAATAAAATTAAGAAGATAACGGACTCTAATGTATTCATTAAAATAGTTGCTAATGTTACATTGTTATTGGTGTAACACTCGATGGCACTGACATCGCCCACCGCGGATATTGTCAGCGGAGATAGTGCTCGGACAATGCGCGAAGCCAATAACAAAGGTCGTTGCCCGCGTTGTCTGGTCTGAGATATGCATCATTGACTAGTCTGCCCTGGTGAATCTCTCAAAGTGGTGCGCGGTCCTGGCAATTACTAGAACTTATTACTCGGGAGATAAATGGAAATTAAAATAGAGTATTCTGCACTTGTTTATTTTTTCATAGGGATTGCTCGTTAATAACTGAAGTGGAAAAACCGTGTACGGAATTTCACATGAATGTTCAACTCAAAGTCTTCTCAAGACAGGTCTATTGAACTAGCAAGAAGCATGTAAAAAAGTATTAACCGAGCAAGGAGAAGAATTTTTATCACATATAAAGTCAAATAGGGCGTATATTGGTAACCCTGGATTTTTTATGTGTGCTACACGTGTAGCCCAGCCATTTTATTTTAGTTGGAGCGTATCCGAAACTGAGTTTAGAGTGGTGAGACAATCAGGAGCTTCAGATAAGATGTCACTATTACCAATCAGTCTGTTCTGTGTTACACAATTGTCACGGCTGATGAGTGACTCTGGATGAATCATGAATGAAGAAATAAAGTACAACACAAAGCAACAAAAAAACTTTTTTAGTGCCTTCAATTTTAGAGCTGATTATAAGTATTTTAGTGTCGCCCAAAATAACTAACACCAGGGCAGCATCAGGCCTACTTTTGAAGATTCAGTAAAAAGGACGATCTTCGTCGTTTTCTGAATCACAGTTCATTTTGAATTGATATGTACAGTCTATTTCATTATTATTTCATTACAAACCGACAAATTTGAATTCAGCGCGCCTTTTCAGTAATGTGCACTGTTTCTTTCACATATTTCTTAGTACTCAATACATGGATATAAAAATAAAACTACGTGTTCCTTAATCTCAATAATTTAGTTAATGTCTTCGAACCTGACATACTTTTGTCATATTCCAAAGGTTTTCCAACATGTCTTTCTATCAACGAAGAGAAACGAGCTTCCCTAACCATATTTTCGTTATGGAGTTAATTTAATTTATTACTCCTGAAATGAATGCGGTTGCATCTAATGTACGTTAATTTCCATCTAAAGTGTTATCGCAGATGCGTGCGAGGTAACGTAAAATTAGCTTATTTATTAGTTCGATGCATGAATAGCTTCCTCAATAAAGCAGTGTCTGAATAGTTCAGATGCCTATTGCTACATGTGACGAGTACTCTTTCAAGGAAAATAGAAAACCTATTTCGGAGTTTATAAACAGGGAATATTTGAGTTATTTTTCTGCCTGGCTCGGAGATCAAGATGTGGGGTTCTAATATTGTACGCAAGATATGTACGGAACATTTGCAACAATGGACAAATTGTACAAGAAGTCTAGAGTTTGGAGGGAGTTTAAAACCATATTAATGATTATTTTTATCTTGGTGGTATCGATGGTAATAATCGAAACAATCGTAACAAATGGACGTATACTCAACTATACTGAGCTAGGAGACCGGTTTCACACTCAGATGTCGTGTCTGTTCCGCCATTCCATTACATAAAAAACCTCACGGCAAACACATCTTCCATATCTGAAAGTCAGGAAAATGTAAATAGTTATTGTATTTTTTAAGTACTTCGTCAAGATTTCAATTTTTAGACCAAACAAAATTAATTGCCCTCGTCGGGGAACTTAAACTCTTGAAAACCGCCTCTGAATTAATTACTCGCCTCTCGGTTTAAAGAAAAGAATTTGCGTGTACCTGAGAAAAATACTTTCTTTTTTTCGTCAGGAGGAAAATAATTTGCTCCCATTCGTTACGAAAGAAGAAACCCTAGTGTTCTGCAACGATATATAAAAAGGTTAATCTTACCGAATATAAGTCAGATGAAAGGCAACTTTTCACTGACAGCTCAAGGTGAATTATGAAATATGTAGTATTACACGATGGCAACAAAACGGCTCTGTTCCAATTAGTCACTCTTTCTGTATTGAAAAAGAGTACTAGACAATTTCTTTACTTTAAAACAATGCATTGTAATTGAGCAGCGCTGATTTAGCGTACGTACTCGGCACCGCCAAGCGAGCCAAAAGTCGCGTTGGTTCGTGCCTTGATGGGCGAGATTCCGCCATGACGTTCACATAAAGACCCGCCGGCATAGAGCAGTGCTTCTCAATTGGGCGACACACTTTGCATGCGCTAGCCCAGCGGTTATCTGAGGTTATTCGACTTCGCCTGGTGCTTTCTGAGCCTGACTTTTGGCACATGAAGGAAGAGATTGCGCTCGGACGCCATCGGCTTCAGTCTAGTGAACATCGAACGGTCCATTACAGTGGGCCACCGCGAGCAATCTGGATCCAATTCTTTCCTTTGAGCAGCGCTGATTTTTACGTACCCTGAGCCACCAAGCGCGTGTTGACCGAAGCCACGCTAGTGCGAGCCTTGCAAGGTCGAGAATCTGCCAGTATCTGAGCATAAATGCACGCTGTCTCAAAGCAGTGCTTCTCAATTGGGCGGTCCACTTGGCTTACCCGGTCCCAGCACTTGTCTGTGGGACATGGGTGTGTCCCACTGTTTGTTGAGTCAACTCGACAGCAGAGATAGTGAGAAAGGATAATCGGGCGCAATCAGCTCCAGTCTAGAGAACGAGTGACACGCAGACTACTGGAATGAGCCATCGCGAGCAGTCTGGCACGAATTTGAGCAGCGCTGATTCTGAGTGC
This sequence comes from Gryllus bimaculatus, assembly GCA_017312745.1. Lineage (NCBI taxonomy): Eukaryota > Metazoa > Arthropoda > Insecta > Orthoptera > Gryllidae > Gryllus > Gryllus bimaculatus. Next base: position 1,711,015 of record BOPP01000221.1, on the reverse strand, counting down.
GTACCCCGCGTCGCCAAGCGGGTACTGGCCGAGTTTGTGCCTCGCAAGGGCGAGAACAAAAACGCACGCTGACTGAGAGCACAGGTATATCGGCCACCGATGTGTCCCACTTCTTGTTGAGTCAACCCCACGGCAGAGATAATGAATGATAACGCGTCGGGCGCGATCGGCTCTAGTCTAGTAAACGAGTGACATCCGGGCTTCTACAGACAGCTACAGCGAACAGTCCGACCCCAACTGAGCGGCCGCTGGATTAGACTGTAAGAGTCGCGTGTCGACCGACGCGCAAGCACGCGCGTGTTGACCGACGCCGCGCCGGCGCGCGTGCCTCTCGCAAGGGCGAGAATCCGCCAGGGCGTGGGCGTGAACGCGCGGGGTCTCAGAGGCACCACCGCGCTCATCGAAGCCTGCGAGACGGGCCAGTCGGACGTGGCGGCGCTGCTGCTCGACTGCGGCGCCGACGTGGCGGTGCAGAACCAGGACGGCGACACGGCGCTGCACAAGGCCGCGGCGCGCGGCGACGTCACCACGGTGGGCGTGCTGCTCACCCGCAAGGCCAAGCCCGACGTCGGCAACGCCGACGGGCGCACGCCGCTGCACGTCGCCGCGGAGCTGGGCCACGCCCAGGTGGCGGCGGCGCTCATTAAGGTAGGGTTGAATTGAATTATTGTCATATTTTACGTTGCGAGACTGGGCGAGGCGTGGCGAGAGCGGGCCATCAAGCCCGCTCTTCCGTCTGACCACGCAAATTTTGCTACGCTCCTTTCGCCAACTAGCAGAGGAAGGAGGTATTTCTTGGGCTAGAAACAGGCGATTTTGAATTTAGCTCAGAGGCGTCATTTAGGCTTGAGGGTCTTTATAACATGCAGTAAATTGCTATTACATGGGACAGCCGGGGCTTACTTCCGCCTCCGAAGGAAAAGGCGAACTCAAAGGATTTTTTCGCCCCTTACAAGTCCAGCGGTAATCTCGATCGTTTGAACCCGCCCAACTTGGAGATCCAACAGTCCGCTACCGTTACACCATTATTCTGCTGTATCGAAGGCTCCTCACAGTTTTTATACTGCTGGTCCTGTAAGTGGGTCTTTAAGACCACGGCCGGAGGCGCGCCTCTGATTTTAAAACAGGTATACGAAAATCCCAGAAGATCCTGCACTGATGTTTAGCATGTACGCAAATTGTTAGGGGATGGCGTTCTCTAAATAATGATATGATCGATATGTCTGATGTATCGATGTGTCTGATTATCGATGTGTCTGATATGTCTAATGATATGTCTTTGGTCGTTAATGTTCAGTGTTTACTGAGTGAGAACGTGCATCGCAATCACAAAGCGTGCATCAAACCTAACAGCCGTCAATTCAGGCAATTCAAGCGAATTTTTGCTTTGTGACGGATTGTGTCAATTACTTTGTGACATGTCACGTACCTTCCAAACACTAGTCTAACGCTGATACGCAATCCAATCGCATTCAAATGTCACATGAACAATTTATTATTCGACATTTCCCCATATGTTCACTGGCACAAAGTGATCGTCTTCGACGCGTTCATCCTACATAACATGTCAATGTCACGGGCAATGTATTATAGTTCCAGAGTGGTAGTGCATCCCTGAAATCGCTGAAACCCTGACCCATCACAGCCTTTTCAAGGAGTCATTTGACCTTTGTTGTCTCAGATTTAACTATTATTCTATATTCCCCATTCCTCTACTAAAACAAATGGATAATCCATTACACTGTAATAATACAGAAGTCAGATCTTTCATTGTCAATTAAGGATTAATTGACCTTATCTTGTTTTGTAAATATATTTACTTGAAGTGTGCAATAATTGAATGAACTTGAAGTTTAACAGATATGGATTATTATCTCTTAAATACTGTCCGTCCTTAATCCAGAATTGATAACTTAGAGAGACGCGATAACTGATAGTACATTGTTACAATATATAACTGAATGATTAAATAAAACAAAACAAAAAGGAAACAAGGAAATAAACTGTCATTCAGGCATACCTCTGCCATTTCGAAAACATGTTTATACAAGCCATAATTTAAAGAAAAAATAAATATGAATTAGTAATAAATAGTAAATAATATCAATGTAATTTAAATCTCGATTGTTTGATAAATCAGGCAAACATGTTCGAACACAGCCACTTTTCCCCGCCTCGCGCCCCTTCCAGCTTGCGGCTGTGCATGCCTTTCTGGCTAGCGAGAGGAAATTAGAGCGAAGTCAGGGGAAGTTGCACGTTCTCGCAGGAGCGGCGGGCTCCGCAGGCGAACTATGTAGTACTTCGTGCGGGCGCATGGCTACATAGAAGATTGTTACGTTTATTCTGCACCACCCGTAGCTCCTTGAAGTGCTAGTACTTCGGGCAGGCTCATGGCCACATAGAAAATTGTTACGTTTATTCTGCACCATCCGTAGCTCCTTGGAGTGGCGTAAAGCGTCAACCTTGTTGCTACTGCGTGCCCGATGCTGTTCAAGGGCAAGGCCGACGTGAACGCGCGGGACAACAACGGCAACATGCCGCTGTTCGGCGCGGCGGCCGGCGGGTGGCCTGCCGTGGTGGAGCTGCTGCTCAACAGCAAAGCCGAGGTAAGCACGCGCAGTTGAGTTGGTGTGTTTGTCATTGTACACGTGATCATTGAAGCCGTCCACCAGCATTTGTGTTTATTACAGTAGCGGTAGTACTCGGTTTGCCTGACACGAATCTAGAGTTCGCCGCCACTGCGTTCAGACACAACCGGCGCGAGGTTTTAATGTAAAGGTTGAACTAATTGCTCGTACGTGGCGGTACATCACTGGATTACTGTCTAATGACAGTATTTCGGGGAAGGCAGTTGACTGGTGTTGTTCCAAAGTTAGCTATTACGATATTTTTACATTTTGTATACTAAAACAAATAAATGATCCGACGATCCGCCGAATGGTGGCCGAGATCGCTAAGGCAGTAGTTCCGTAGCGATCTCGGACCGAAGGATCGCGGGTTCAAGTCCCGCCTCGAGCATAGTTGTATTGTGTAGTTACCATACCGTTACAAGCAATAGTGTTCGCTAATGACCAAGAAGTTGATGCGACCTTAAATAACAAAAACAGAAATGATCCATTAAAATCTAATTATACATCAGGTAGATGTTACAATGTCAATTAAGGGAAAAACAAACATTGAATTGGCTGCATTTTCATATAGTAACCATGTTCTCTTTAAGAGTGCAATAATTTCATTAACTTGCTACGTTCAGGTTGGGAGACTTAAGAGGCAAGGATTGTTGTCTGATATTGCCTGCACTAGATGTCGAATAGTAGTTAAACGAAGGTGAAGGTGAGAGCGGCTCCTCTGCGGCAGGCGGGCGCGGCCAACAAGGAGCGCGTGACGCCGCTGCACCTGGGCGCGGCCTCGGGCTCGCTGGACGTGGTGAAGCTGCTCACCCAGCGCGGCGTGGAGGTGAACGTGCTGGACCAGAGCAACAGCACGCCGCTGCACCGCGCCGCCGAGAAGGGCGTCTACGAGGTGGTGGACGCGCTGTTGCGCCGGGGCGCCCACGCGCAGGCCAAGGACGTCTTCGGCAACACCCCGCTGCACAGGTCAGTTCGACACTGCACTGGTCAGTAGGCACTATACAGGTCAGTGCGATGCTGCACTGGTCGGTACGACATTGCACAGGTCAGTACGATGATTCACTTATCAATACGGTGTTACGTAGAACAATACGGTGTTGCACAGTTCCCTTTAGTGCTGCACAGGGCAGCGCGGAGCTCCACAGCGCAGTACGATGCTGCACATGGCAGTACGGTGCTGTGGGCAGTACGGCATTGTGTATGTCAATAAGGTGATGCACAAGTAGAGTTTCTTGTTGGCGGAGTGCAAGCGTTGTTATGCCATGCTACACAAATAACATGTCGATATTTTGTAGTAGGAAATGTAGGTTTCGGGAGAATCTGATATAAAAGTATTATTTGACTTCCTCGCATACATATTGTATAGGTGTCTAAGATTAAATGTTGTAAACTTTTAGGGCATGACAAGCTAGGTTACAAGGTTTCAGTTCCAGCTGTGGCTGGATATTGGAATCTAGCGAAGATACAATTTAGCCCATACCTGGAGGCAAATTCTGGCATTGAGCTACTCTGAGTTCTAGGGTGACGGAGCAGTACCCTAAGAAACGGACCATGGATCAGGCGCGATCTTTCCTTCCTCTTTCTTGTTCTATCTTCCCCTCATCCTTACAGATACTTGCCCTCACATGCACTACTCTATCACACATGTCGGGAGCTTAGATCTGCGTCCGGCCTGGACGTTGCGTGGATGGCTAAGCCTCACAAGATGACGAGTAAGTTGGCACCAGATCTCACCTTGCAGCGGGAGAACAACACTGCCACCTTCCGTTATAAAAACATGCACTACACTTACAAGACTAATGGCTATAGCAGTTGACACGTTCGGAAACGCGAAATAATTCCTGGGCATGAGGAGAGAACGCAGATGATCACTTTTTGTCAATGATGTCAATGCTGGAAAATTCTCTTTAGCAAAGTTATTCGAATGACATTTTACTTCATATTTAATCATTGCGTTTTCTTTCTTTTCATCTCCGCACGCACTGGTGTTAGGCAGGCACATACAAGGTGAATATAGTCACTTAGTTATATATTACAAACGTCAATGTTTATGATAATTGTTAGACTGTATTTGGTCCCTAATTTAAAGACAAAAGCTTATAGAACTGCTTTATATCAATGTTAGATGTGATATCTTGTAACAGCAATGTTTCTGAACTTAATTATTTCCATCATCAGGCATAATGTCAAAACCAATTTTTATTTCCTGGAAATTCACATTATTGGAATTTGAAATTTGAGCGTTTTTTAGTAGAATTCCAAATCTAATCTCCAGAGCGACAAGTTTGAAATGTATGATACTTGCCTCCGAAACGCCTTCAAAGAACATGAAAAGTGGCTTATTACAAACGAGGCGCCAAATTTGAAGCACTTTGGCGCCAACAAATCGTAACCGTCGAACCGATCGCGTGGCAGGGCGTGCGAGCACGGCGCGTACGACGTGGCGAAGCTGCTCATCGAGAACAAGTGCGACCCGAAGGCGGCCAACGCGCTGGGCGGCACGGCGCTGCACTGCGCGGCCGCCACCAGGAACTTGCGCGTGATCCAGCTGCTGGTGGAGAGCGACGCCGTGGTGGACGCGCGCGACGCGCACGGCCACACGCCCTTGCACCGCGCGGTGGAGCGCGGCGACTTGGGCGTGGTGGCCGAGCTGATGCACCACGGCGCCGACGTGCGCGCGCGCGACAACTACGGCTTCACGCCGCTGCACCGCGCCGTGCAGCGCGGAAACTCCGAGACGGTGGCGTTGCTGCTGCAGAACGACGCGGAGGTACGTGGGGGAGCGTGGAGGGTGGGCGTGAGTATGGAGTGGGGGGCGTGAGTATGGAGTGGAGGGGCGTGAGTATGGAGTGGAGGGGCGTGAGTATGGTGTGGAGGGGCGTGAGTATGGTGTGGAGGGGCGTGAATATGGTGTGAAAGGGGTGCGTGGTTAGGATGCGCCCGATGACGGCTTCACTCCGTGCCGTGCAGCACCTTGCCATGTGGGTGTACGTATGGTATTTTAATGTGTGCGTTCGGTTGAGCGTAGCGTGTGGGGGTGTTGAGGCGGCGAAATACTCGAAGATGGGAGAAGAAATTTGGAAGAGCAATTAGTGGAAGCTGCAACGAAACATCGCCTCTTCTATCAGTAGTTTTTTGTCAGAAAAGAGTGTTCCGAAAAAGAGACTACACACAATTGACAAAGATTGTTACTTGGAGAAAGAATCAACGAGTATTGAAGAGATTATCACGGTTACCTCTGATCAGACGAAATCAAACGCTTCTTTACGAATTTCGTCGTATTTACTTCACGTTACGACTGCATCCAGTGCCTGGCACACCCTGAATCGAACCTTGAAGGCGTTCAAATCGTTTTTACTAAGCTTTCTGCACTTTGCCTCTGATGACAATGCGAGCTCGTGGCGTCTAAAATGGAAATCACTGGATTCGCAGAATTTTTGATTATGCTCCACTTGGTTCGAACGAGGAGCTGCCCAGGAGCTGATGCGATCTTTCGGTGATACTCCGAACTAACAGGAAGCTGCTGACAATCTACGTCAAGGAAGTTCGTACGAAAGAAATGAGTATTTGGTCGACAGAGAAGAAATTCTCGCGGCTATTTGAGAAAAATTAAAATCTCCGAAACGCCAAGTTTGAAATGTATAATCCTTGCCTCTAAAACGCCTTCAAAGAGCATCAAAAATGCCCTATTAAAAAACAAGGCGCCAAATTTGAAGCGATTTGATTGGTCAATGTGCCAACAGGGGAGAAAGCGAATGTGTATGGTGCGTGTTTGGGGGTGCATTCGAGTGATGAGTGTAGAGTAGGTGGGTGGGGGTTTCAATGCTTGGTGTATTAGTGATTGACGTATGGTGTTTGTGGCATTCGTGTATTTGTTTGTAGTATGTCAAGTGTGTAGAGTGTGAGTGATATGTTTGTGAGTGGTGTATTAGTGTAAGTTTCTATGTATGGAGTATGTGTTTATGGTTTGTTTGCATGGAGCGCACAGGTGCGGTGTGTGTAGAGGAGTGTGAATGTGTGTGCTCCGTGTACTTAGGATACACGGGTGAGAAACATGTTGTCTGTGTTTGGTGTACGTGCGAATAAGGTGTCTGCGGCGATAGCGTTGTGTGTGTGTAGTGTGTGTGTGTGTTGTGTGACGGTTTGTAAGTACGGTCTCTATATCGTGAGAGTGGTGTGTGTCCATACGATGTGTTGAAGTTCTGTGTATGCCTCATTCCGCAATATAAAAAAAACGTATATTTATTTTGATTATTAGTCATTACGGGCGCGTCAACTAGTAAGTTGATTAATCCCGTAAGTTGTAGTTCATTTCTCTCTTGGGTGGTGGTGGTGGTGAGGGTGGCGGTGATTTTGCCTCGCTGAATGGTGATATCTGGCGCTGACCTACCGTCGGTTAGCGAGGTTTCCCAAACCAGGTATCTCTCACCAGCGCGGCATTATTCCTACCGAGACAATCTCTTAGAACCCGAGTGTCTCCCGGCATATGAGTTAGTAAAGTGCAGGTTTGTGTGTATGTGTGTGTGTGTAAGGGATGAGGATAGGACAAGGAAGAGGAAGGAAAGATAGCTATCGGTCCGTGACCCGTTTGGTAGGGTATTACTCCGGCATTCGCCAGGTGTTGTTCGGAGAAACCGCGGAAAGATATCGATCGGCTCAGGCGACCGCCATAATTTTCAGTGGTTGCGTTCGACCTAAACCGAAAATCGTTCCACCGAAGGGCATGGAAGCCTAGGCAAGTACTGCAGCGACATCAGTTGCTGCTCTTAGCCACCTCTTCCTGTCACCACGTGCTCCGTATCCCTCTGCAGGTGAACGCGAAGGACAACCAGGGCAGCACGGCGCTGCACCGGGCGGCGGAGCGCGGTGCCCTCGGCCTGGCGGCCCTTCTCATCAAGAAGGGCGCCGACGTCCGCGCCGCGGACAAGTTCGGCAACACCGCGCTGCACCGCGCCGCCGAGAAGGGCTCCGTGGAGGTGGCGTCGCTGCTGCTGCAGCAGGGCGCCGACCCGCTCTGCAAGAGCCAGTTCCTCAAGACGCCGCTGCACCGCGCCGCCGGCAAGGGCCACGCCGCGGTACGCGCGCGGCGCTCGGTGACACTTGATGTGTATCCTTGTGTGACACTTGTGTGATATTTCTATCTAGTTGACAGATAGCATTTGCCAGTGCAGATGAGGGCCCGTTATCCAATTTTTGATTTGAGACGTCCAATTTTGATAACCTCACTGCAGTTGGCGATGCTTATTTAGGAAGAAAACTGAAGAGCACTATTTGACACTATTTGTTTTGTTATTCATCGGGTATGCGGTTCTATCGTTCACTTTAGGGAGGTCTGATTACGACTTAATTCTTGCTACTGTTGCTGAGATCTGATGAAAGAATGCCCCTCGATCACGTGTCTGCCACCCGGTACGTGGCACCATCGCTCAACTCCACATCCAGTTGTTGAGTAGACGGAAATATTTATTCGGATAATACCCGACATTAGATAAGGACTATTTGGTACAGGGCTAATGCTTGGGATACAATTTTCTAAAGGTTGTGGGAGAGCATTACCTCTTCATTTCCTGAGACAAATATTTTCAAGATTTACTAACTGAGTACACATAGTGGTCGACCAGCTATATTTTGTAATTAATACCTGTTTTTTAATATTTTTAATGGAAGATTACGATTATTGAGGAGGTAATGGTATTCGCTGATAATGAGAAAATTAAATGTACGAATAATATGAAATACGATACAATCTAAAATTTATAACTTACGTAGCATCCAAATGCCTAGAATCATTTGACATAACGTTTACGTAACGCAGGATATTCGGAGCGGACGAATATGTTTGACGCCAAATTTCTTAACAATCCCTCGTGTTTTCGAGAACTTTGACATGGCGTTAACCGAAGATCAGGTGTTGATGAACACATTTCACTTTTAAAAAATTGTATCTTCACAAATGTACTTGCAGGAAGACGCCGAAAACTTTGTTGAAAAAATATATACTACTATGTAAAAATATATAATACTTTGTTGTGTGAAAATATTGTAAATTTTCGGGGAGTGAGTGGGAACGTGTGTTTGCGTGTTTCGCCGCCAGGTGGTGTCGCTGCTGCTGGAGCGCGGCGCCGACATCGGTGTGCGCGACGCTTCGGGCAACACGCCGCTGCACCGGCCCGCCGCCCGCGGCCACGCCGACGTGGTGGCGCTGCTGCTGCGCAAGGGCGCCGACGTGCACTCGCGCAACGAGTTCGGCTGGACGCCGCTGCACCGCGCGGCCGCCGGCGGCAGCGCCAAGGTCACCCGCGACACTCGCACGCTCGGCCATTTACGCTCCGATTTAAACGTGCTGGCGGTTCACGGTCACGCGCGCCCCTCCCCCGCTCGGTTCTTTATACTTCGATTTGAAGGTAGTGGAGCAAAAAGGTCATGCGCGCCCCTCACCCGATTGGGACTCTATGCTCCGATTTAAAAGAAGTGTCGCTTGAAGGTCACGCGCGCCTCTCGCATGCTCAGACCTTTACACTCCGATTTTAACGCAATGGCGCTTCACGGTCATGCGCGCCCCTCATCCGCTCGGCCCTTTACCTCCGATTTAAACGTAGTGGTGCAATAAATTCACGCACGCTCCTCACCCGATTGGTAATGCGTGTGCCGAACTGAGACGCTCTTGCGGCAACCAACGTAACGCTCAGACTGTGTGACGCAGGTGGTGGTAGGGATGGCAAAAAATCGATGATTTTAAAATATTGATATTTTCGAACAGAAACTTTGATATTATAATAAAGATGTCTGGCTTTCGATGTTTTGTTCATATCTATACATTTATCCAGAAACTACGATGTTTTCACAAAATAGTCCAGAATTAATTTTATTTGTAGATCGCTCGCAATTGACAGACATTAGCCACTGTCACTATTGTTGTCTTCGGGGGGCACAAATCGTGTGCTAATCACAACCTTTTCCAAGTGTTGTTGCATTTTTTGTTTATTTTGTACGTGGTAATGTTGTTAAACTGTTTTTTAAACCTAGAATACATAGAACATTGATTAGAAAATTACAATTACAGTGAAATTTAGAAAGAAAATACTTTAAAATAATATTGACATGTTATATTGACATAACAACCAGAACATCATACTCGCCAATGATTAATCATATTTGAAACATTAATATTTAAAACATTGATTAGAATATTACGATTACAGTCAAATTGAAAGAAGAAAATACTTTAAAATAATATTGCCGTGCTGTGTATGACATCAGAACCCGGACATTGTACTCCCAAATGTTTCCTCATATTTTAAACATCGATGTTTCTTGTCGGTGTTTTCATCGTCGATGTATTGATGTTTTGGCAGGTGGTGGAGATGCTGCTGGCGGAGGGCGCGGAGGTGTCCGCGACGGACATCGGCGGGAGCACTCCGCTGCACACGGCGGTGCGCAGCGGCAAGACGGACGCGATCCTGCTTCTGCTGGAGCACGACGCGGACGTGCACGCCCAGGACACGGAGCGCGAGAGCACGCCCTTGCACCTGGCCGCGTGCTTCTGCGGCGCCGACGTGGCGGCGGTGCTGCTGCAGGCGGGCGCCGACGTCAACGCGGAGGACAAGACCGGCGCGACGCCGCTGCTGGTGGCGGCCGCCAGGGGCGACGCGGACGTCGTCGGCCTGCTGCTGGCCAAGGGCGCGTTTGTGCGCGCCGCGGACGTCGAGGGCGCCACGGCGCTGCACCGCGCCGCCGCCGCGGGCGCTGCGGGCGCGGCGCGCGCGCTGGTGGAGAAGGGCGCCGACGTCAAGGCCAAGGACAACGCCGGCCGCACGCCGCTGCACCTGGCCGCCGCCAGGGGCGCGGAGAAGGTGGTGGCGCTGCTGCTGCAGCACGAGGCCGACGTGAACGCCGTGGACGAGAAGGGCCAGTCGCCGCTGCACGCGGCCGCCGTCAACGACAAGGAGGAGTGCGTGGCGGCGCTGCTGGCCGCCGGCGCCAGCAAGTGGGCGCAAGACTTCGACGGGAAGACGCCCTACGACCTCACGGATTCCAGGCCGCTCATGAACATGCTCGGCAAGTGAGAACCGTGCGTCGCGGTCATGCTACACCAACATCACAGATTCCAACGTGCGGTCTCGGATTCCTACAATTGTGTAGGAAATGAGCAAATGAAAAGAATTCCTACATCTGTGTTTGCTATAAGAAAGTGGCAATACTTCCACAGGTCGATGCCTAACAACCTCAGGGGTTCAAAGTTCATCAACATATTGGGCACGTAAAGACCGTACGTCACACTCAAGATAACGTCCAGTCACGAATTCCTACAATTGTGCTGGCGATGAATAAGTGGGAGGACTTTGACATGTAGACGCCCTACAACATCAGAGATTCGAGGCCGATGGTGAACATGCTCAGAACGTGAGAACCATATGTCGGAGCTCCCTCGTAACAGGCAAGAGTCCTGCTGGCAAATGGCCGTCTCTGAGAAGTCGCAATCTGTCACTGCAGTCGTCAAAGATTTCTACAATTACGTTGGTGTCTATCATTTGGACGCAGAGCTTCGACGGGAAGACTTCCTACGACCTTACGGATTCCAAACCGCTTATGAACATGCTCGTCAGGGGGAGAACCTTACGTTGCAGTCAAGCTATTGTACAGTTACATTCCTACAATTGTGCTGGTATCGTGCAAGTGAGAATGATTGCTACAATTATGATTGTGGCGACAAAGTGGGAGGACTTTGGTAGGTATATGCTCTAAAACCTCAGATGAACATTCTTGAAACGTGAGAACCATGTCAGAGATATCTCGTCACAGCCAAGATTCCTGCTGGCTTATGACAGTCTCTGCACCCATCATGTTGCAGCCAATCTACCATTGCAACTGTCGAGGACTTTAACAATTGTGCTGATGACGGGCACAAAGATTCAGGATATCGACGAAAATCGTCCTACACCTCCCCTTCAGACCTGATAAACTAATTCGAGAGTTGAGAATTATTTGTTCTCGTTTGTCACTACCCACATCGGAACTATTTCATTTCGACTCTTTTGTGTGCTATGAACTTCCCTGCCACGGCACTTGCAGTCACATCTGTTACTCAGGGACGAGTATTCCTACAATTGTACTGGTGATGGGCAAGTGGGAGTAAAACTTCACGACGGAAAGATATCCAACATCACAGGTTGCAACCCGTGACGTTCTGACGAACATACACCCTTCGTCACAGTCATAATGCTGCGAGATTATGAACGTGAAATGACAATCTCTAGTCTTATTTGTCATGGCAAACGATGATAATGCATTCGCAAATAAGCGCATGAATTCGACTGGAAAAGTCCCCATGACTTCCAAAACTCCAAGATGAACATATTCGGATCGTAAGAATATTACATTATATATATATATTTGGCCAATGAAGAGTGATGCTGACTTATATAATTCCCTGTCACGTAAAATTAATATGTACATGTCACGCCATGCCGCAAGGATTTCTACAAGTGTATTGGTGATAAACACGTATTAGCAGGATTTCGACGAGATGTTTTATGAATTCAATTCATCCAATGAACATCAGAACTGTTTCGCCGCCAACAGAATACTCCTGGTGTAGGGACGACGCTGCCTTGTTAGGTTGCAGTCAATTTGTCACTACAAGCGACGAAAAAGTTCTACAAATATGCTGATAATGAGCAAGTAGAGATCTGAAAATTTTCTGGTAATGAGCAAGTGGACAAAAAACGTGACAAACTGCGATCTCATTTTGAGTCTTTTGATAAATATGTTCGAGATATTAACGGACATCTCATAAATGAACATCGGAGACCTTCTGTTTGTGACAGAATGCAGCTGGCACTTGCACATAATACAAGAGAGTATACCACGACTACGAAAGTGCGTATTATCAGTGTAATTAAGGATTATCCGGAAATTGCAACATACCCTCTAAACGCGCTAAGTGGTGTGTGAGTTTACTCCCAATTCTTCAGACCTAACCTTCTGGAAAAGTGATCCTATATGCTAATTGCAAATGCTCACGAATAACATGTGCGAATACGTCGTTAACGTGCCAACTAAACTGCATCCTTTTGTCATCAATTGGGTTTTGGATGCATGCATGCATAGTCAAGGTGTTAACCGGCGCAAGGAAACGTTCAATTACAACTCTCAAGAAGACGATACGTAACTAATTTTTAAAATATGCGCACAATATGAGCAAAAAAAGGGTAAAAATAGGCGTATATCTCGCACAATAAAAGTCTTAACATGCCTAATTCATGTGTTTAAATACATTTTCTTCGCCAAGATTGTTGATCGTCGAGTGAGTGAATACTGCAAGTGGTTGATAAGTCACCGTGATTGCCGGTTTGTTGTGATAAATCATTCCACCAACCTCTCTCCGCCACCGTCTAAGAGACATTTTTCCGAACAAATGTGTATTTTAACATCTGAAGCTACTTGTGATAGTTAGCTTATAAGTATGGAATTATCGCCTCTATATGTAGCACAAACAATAAATATGAACAAATAATATGTAGGCAATTTCACGAGGTCTCAAAATCTCCGAGGGAAAGATAGGAAGCCCCTTATTAGATTCCTGTGTTTGAAGATCTTGACTGGCTCGTTAAACGTCTGGTGTACACCAGATTAGAGTTGCTTTTCAACCCGTTGTTTTCAACGATTAACTTAAGTGGTGATGATATAGTTTGAGAGTCTATCTTCAAGAAATTTCTCCGTTTCCCTGTTTTATTATGTCAAATCCACCAAAGATGATTAATCACCAAGAAGTTTTAAATAAAAATGTCCTGTGTCTCTCTAAGATGTTTTGAAGGATTTTGTAATAACGACCCTCAAAATAGTAGGTAATCAATTTAAAATGCAAAATAGAAGCTAGAGTGAATGGTTATTATAAGAAGTTTAATTTTTAAACAAAAACAAATACCAAGTTTGGAGTTTGATTGGATCGAAATTTTTTCTTGTTTTGCAAGTTTTTCTCAGTTGGCTAGAGTGTCGACCACAAAATTTCTGGCATTGTAGCTTTACTGTTTCCAGTGCAATTGAATTGTGTCGTCTCTTTTCGAATATTCGATCTGTCGTATTTGCCTCCTTTTTTAGCCATTTGGATATTCACCCGTAGACTCCAATGTTAGATGCAGGATGAGAAATATTTAATTCTAAACTATTAGATCAATACGAAAATAACTATTAGTGGACACGTTATATCACTATTAAAATGCTTGCAAATGTATCAATGTACAAATATTAGCATATGTTGATAATGCACAATATGATTTAGATAATCGCACATGACAGACGTTAAGAATTAACATAGCTATCCTAAAGAATCTCGCAGTCTATTACATATTATAGCGTGTTCATTTCCATGCACAATTATTCTTAATTCCTAATGATATATTAATAAGGTAATATATAATGGTACAAAGATTAAGGACAAGAATAATTTTGAAGATGTTTCTTTTTTACGAAAAATTGTAAGAACAATCAGAAAAAATGGATGTACAAGTAGCAAAAATAAGACTCACACACCCCTTCATTAGAAAATAACTAGACAAGATGCATTGAAATATACCTTTTCATAATAATTGTATATTTTTACGGAACTGCGAAATCCATGACAAAAAAGTCACTGTTTAGCAATTGCTGGTAGAAATTCATAAAAAATAAGTGTTTTTTAGTACTGTAGTTCTTATCCATCGGCATCCAACGACATTTTGCTTCGTTTTTCATCAACAATAAAAATAAGAAAAATAGATAATTAAGAATTTAATACCTATTTGAAGTTGGATACTGAATGCATCTAGAAAATGAAAAATGCCCGACTGTCAGAGCGAATTAATGCACAAGGATATTCGACTTCAGTGCAATTCAAACAGCGGGGGATCGGGCATGAAAGAAACGAGTATAAGAGTCAGCATGAAATCGTCACTACCCACACTGATTTACAAATAAAGGCATAAGAATAATTTACCTCACTTTCTGTTACATAGGTTTAAGTATTTGACACACTAAAATAGTCAAACTTCGCACGTAACTGTTGAGCGGTACGTCTATCAAGGCGTTGGATTGTTTTCCAAATTTCTAATAAGTTAAGAAATGTACAATTGGGAATTTTTCTGTTTCGTTATTCTACGAAAGAGCAGTGCCCTCATAGGATCACGACTAAAAATCTAAAATGAAAATGTAATCGATATGGGACCGATAACTATGAATTTATTATTTCACAAAAATATTTTCATAAATTTTTCTCATACCCGTCCGTACCTGATCTATATGCACACTACCATCTTGTCAGATTGATTACCTTAATAACCTCCCTCTACTTTCATTCTCCACTGGCATCTCTTACCATCACGAGTAAATGAATCGGAGAAAACTTAGTTGTTATAATCTTTGATAAATCTATATTTCATTTTGCAAAAATATCATTTTCACAATTATTCACTGCACCCGTCCACATTTTAAGAACACGCACATATACCTGCTGACATAGCATTGGCCAACTACTATTGCCACTGTCATGTATCTGATAGGGAGGTTCTAAGGTTTTGAGATCCGATGGCGGCAGATTTTCGACACCAACAGTTAGGTCGAATTGAAGAACGGTCTGCAGTTCTAGTCACAAATTGCTCTGATGTGTAGTTTTACGTGGTTTCTCCGATCAATATCAGGAAAATGTCGAAGCTGGGCTCTAACAAAATCGACCACGGCTCATACACGCGATCCTGTGCTCCTAATCCTTGACTCCTTCTCTCCTCCCGTACACATACATTTCCTTTTTCATGCACACATCTCGGGAGCTTAGAGCTTATCCTGGCTGGAGTGGTGCCTCGCTTGTGATAGATACCTGGATAGGAAAAAACCTGCAAGCCGACGTATAGGTCAGTGCCGGATCTACTATGTAGGAGGGAAAATACTGCCTCCTACCTTAATAAAAATATGAACTTCAATTAAGAGGCTCATGACCGTAGAAGTTGACGCGCCAGAAAACAAAATAGTCAACGCACTACACTACAACACTACGCGCACTGCACAACACATATCTGGGAACTAGATCGAAGGTGGGAGGTTCCCCGCTGGTGGAGATACCTGGTTTGGTATATCCTACGCAAGTAGACATGTAGGTCGGTGCTTTATCTTACATTTAAGAGGGGGAGGAGAACAGCCATCTTAGGAGATACGCGAGTAACATGCACTACACTTAGACCATTCACAACGGAAGTTGACGCCACCGAAAACCCGAAATGGGCAGTCAAAACACATATTACCATACCGGAAGTGGTGGCGTAGGTTATCAACAGAAGTAACTAGTGGCTCTGATCGGGTGTCGTAGGTTTGAGTCCCGACGGTGGCAGAATTTTCGATACTAGTTCGTCAGCTACGTCGAGCTCGGACGCTGACTGGAGGAGATTTTTAATGGTCGGCTGCTCTAATTGGTAGTTGTCCATGGTTTCTCCGGTCAACATTAGACGAATGCCGAAGTAATACCCTCTCAAACGCGCCACGGGCCGCGCGCGGTCATTCCTTCCTTTTCCTTGTTTTATCTTCACCCATTACTTACACACCCACTAAGCCACCACAGATTCGGGGAGACCAGTTGCGAACTTAGGACGTAGGCGAAGATCCGCTGGTGGGAGATACCTGATTGGAGAAAACCCCGCTAGCCAATGGAAGGTCGACGCCGAATCTCGCCATCCAGAGGGGAAACATGCACTACACATACGGGAATAATGACCTTAGCAGTTGACTCGCCCGGAACCACAAACAATCAATCGTGGTCAGACGGAAGAGCAGACCTCATGGCCACGTCTCGCCACGTAAAGTAAGGCATTAATTCAATTCAATTCAATTCAATTCAATCGACCCTACCATCTCGCCAGACGGCCTCCAAGCGCCTTCCCTCCCGCTCTGCCGCAGGCCGCAGCAGCGTGAGTGCAAGCATATCGAGAGGCACGCGAAGGCCAGCCGGCTGCTCGCTCTCGTCGCCCCGGCGACGTCCAGGGGGGCGAGGCGCCGCGCCAGTGCTCGCTTCCTTCCCGTTTGTCCCCGCGCAACGGAGCGGTGCGCGGCGCAGCGTCGGCAGTCTCGCCGCCAGGAACGGCCAGGGGAGCCCATCGGGCAGCCGGCTGACGTGGCGCCGCACGCAGCGGCCGTCCTCAGCGTGATCCGCGCGCGTAGGACTGCATTGCTGCTACGCCGCGAGGGAAGGTGCCAGCCTCACCATTCAACTGGTTGGTGTGCCGACTGCCCGATCGTGGTGCGATCGGTATGCCGCGCCTGTTGTTGTTCGGTGTGCGGTCCGGCAACAGATGGCTGACTACCCATTCTGCGTGGGTGCGTTATAAATGTTAGTGGGACTATTACTCCCTGTTTCGCAAAAAAATATTTCTATTTTGGTGGATTTTTCCCGACCCCCTTTCCTCTTTGAACGTAGTTCGTCTCCGCTTATTATACCAAGCGAAATTGTGATGGTATATGCAGTCCATGTTGGCCAAATAGGTTTTCCTCGTTTTTTTTGTTTTGATTTTCTCCGTTTCTGTGCCTTGTTGTGCGTCGTTCCTTAGGTGCCGCCGTTCCGTCCTTGGGTGTCGTATCTTCGGGCCATGTTCGTGGGTTTGCACATTCGGCCGGATGGGCCGACTAGCCCATTTGTACGTCTTTCCGTGGGTGAATTATATTGTTAGTGAGCTATCTATTATGTCGCGCTTGTTTGCGAAAGGTTATTTTGATTTTCCTCGACCCGCCCTTTGAACGTGGTTCGTTCTTGCTAGTGTACAAGCGGAAGTTGTTGAGTGTATAATGTCATGTTGGTCCAGGAAGTGTTTTGCTCTCTTTCTGTATTTAAATTTTCTCGTTTTTGTGGCCTTTGGAGTGATATTGGGCGGGGAGACTTACGAGCTGCCTTGGTGTCTCAGTGAACATCTCAAGTAAAGTATTGGCGATGCATACAAATAGTAAAACACAAAATAATACGTTTGTAACGTCCAAGCTGGTTCAGCGTCACGGAATGACGAAAATGGTTTTATTTTTTTCTCGAACCCCAGTTTTTTTCCTTCCGTGAATCCCCGCCAGACAAACCCTATTTTTTTCACTTCTATTCCGCAAATCACGGTACCCTAGATGTCATGAGATTCTCGAGTGAGGACGGTAATCCGTGTGTCCAAAATGTGGGGTCAAACTACACACTCATGTGTCCCCAGCAAAACGTTCAAGCATGGTAGTACCCGAGGTCGCACACAGCTGCTTGTGTGGCGCGCGGTGAGTGAGCAGCTCTCCAGCGGAGGTGCGCGCGCCTGCCTTCCTAGCGATCTCACAGCAAGACGTAGTCACTCTTGTGAATGGACTTATATGTCGCCGTTGGTGGACGAAGAGGTTTCCGTGCGCCGTCGCGTTACATCTGAATTCCCTGTGCGTTGGAGCACAGCGCGCAGAAGTTGGGGCGGCGGCTGTGATAGCGAACTCCGCAAGCAAATCCTATTGCAGAAGAGGACGGTACAACGTTCCGCTTGGTCACATTCCGCTCCTTGCGCGTGCGGTGCGTGCGCAAGCCTCATCGGAAACGGAGAACCTGCGGAGGCGGGTAGTATGCGAGCGCGACCGCCTGGCTTCCTAGAGAACTTTCACCAGAAGGAATTCATTCTAGTTATGTGCGACGTATACGCCCCTTGTCGCAACCAGCTTGCTGCGCAGGACGGGCGGCGGATGTTGCGCGCGCCGTTGTCTTCCTAGAGGATCACCAGAACGATATTCTATTCGTAGTTAGTGGAGCTATACGTTCCGTTCGTCGCAACAGCTGCGGCGCAGTGGTCGAGTCGGCGGAGGTGCGTTCAGCTGTTCTCTTCCTAGAGGAACTTCAGCCAAAGATATTCATTCTTGTAGTGGAGCTAAGTTCGGCATTGTCCATACAGTGGCTCGCGGTTGCTTAAGAAATGTTCGGTCTCTCGGCGCTTGAGCCGTTACTTCCTGTGAGTCATGGTCTTCATATTGCTGCGAGAGTAGGGCTTTAGCGTTCTCTAGTACTCAGCATTCAAAAGAGTATTAAGACGTATCTTTCCGTTCGGTCGCAACAGCTGCTCTGGCGGCATGCGCGGCGCGGTTGCGGCTCTTTCATTCCTGAGAGAGCTTCACCAGAACGTATTTCATTCTGTTAGGCAGGGCGTATACGTCCGTTGCTCAAGAAAATGTTCCGTTCGTGCTCTGCGGCGCTTGCCCTTACTTTCCCTGTGCGTATGCGTGTCCTCATATGTGCGGTGCTGGAGTAGGCGCGCTTTTAGGCTTCTAGTGAACGTTGCAATCAAAGCTAGTCGATTCTAGTTTGTGCGGGGTATACGCCTGCCGCTTCGCAACATGCTTCTGCGCAGGCGCGGCGGCGATATTGCGGTTGTCCTTCTAGAGAAGCTTCACCCAGAACGGATATTATGTCTTGTTGAGCAGGGCTATACGTTCCGCGTTGCTCAAGAAAATGTTCCGTTCGGTCTCTCGCAGCTTGCCTTACTTCCCTGTGCGTATGGCTGTCCTGCATAGTGTGCGGTGGCGGAGGTAGACGCGGCTTTTAGCTTGACTAGTGAACGTTGCAATCAAAGCTAGTCATTTCTAGTTAGTGGGACGGTAATACGTCCGTTGTCGCACAAGCTCCGTTGCGCAAGCGCGCGGCGGTCCTGTTGTCTTCCTAGAGGAGTGCCCAGTGTCAATCTTAGGCGTACGGTCTGTGAAGTGGTCAGGCGGGGGAGGCGCAGTTTCAAGGGCTTCACATAGGTTCATTCTGTTAGCAGGGCGTATACGTCCCGTTGCTCAAGAAATGTTCCGTTCTTTCTGCTCGGCGCTTGCCTTAACATCCGCTGTTGCGTATGCGTGTCCTGCTCATATGTGGACGGTGGCGGAGGTAGCGCGCTCTTTTAGCTTTCTCTAGTGTAATCGTGCATCAAAGGCTAGTCATTCTAGTTATTGGCGTTAGCTTGTTCCGGTTGTCTGCAGCAGGCTCCTGCGCGGTTCGCGCGGCTGTGTCTTTGTCTTTTTCTAGTAGGGAGCCCCCTTCGACCAAGGAAACATATTCATCTTGTTACAGGGCGTATACGTCTCCCGTTGCTCAAGAAAATGTTCCGTTCGTCTCTGCGGCGCTTGCCTTTACTTCCCCGTGTGCGTATGCGTGTCCTGCATATGCGGTGGCGGAGGTAGGCGAGCTTTTTAGCTTGTATGAACGTTGCATCAAAAGTATCATGTTATTTAGTGGCGGCGTAATCGTTCCGGTCGTCGTCAACAAGCTGTCGCCGAGGCGCGCGCGCGGCGAGTTTGCGCGCGCTGGTGGCGGCGGCGTGGCGAGCGGGACGCCCGGGCGAGGGCTGCGCCCATCGGCGCTGATGGCGCGGCGCGGCGGCGCGGCGGCGAGGCGTTTCTGCGCTGCTGCTGGAGAGGCGCGCCGACGCCACTCGCGACGATCTACGCCCGCGCGCCCTTGCACCACGCGCGCGCGCCGCCCACGCCCGTCTGCGCGCCCTCTGCTCGGGTGGCCCTCCGCGACTCAGCCAAGCTTTTGTGCAGGCGGTCAATCTGAAAACGCGAATATAAACCGCCACACATTTTAAGCGCATTTTTGCTAATAACTATTGGGATATCGAACGATAAGTGCTATATTTCAAAGTTTTTTTGTTTTTTTTTAAATTACTTTCTTACAAATTTTGTATTGAAGAAACATTATAAACTAGAACCGGAAATATTTCTTATTAAAAAAGAAAATGAATATATTTGTTCAAATGAAAAGCTAAACATAAATAAAAACATCAATTTAATAAACCTTTAAGACTGTTTTTTTTTTCTGATTAAGTTTTTACATGTTTTGTCCTTAAGTTTGCTCAAATGATCTTCAAGCATACAACTCCATAATCCACTCTACAAGCATTTTGTTTTCGTATACAACGGAATCAGTTGCTTTACAACTGATTCAAGGCTCGGCTGATGATCCTCATTCATTCTGTTCTCACTCCTTCACCAAAGATATTTACTCTTCTGTCACACGCTAACAACATTTGAAGCAATCGGGAAACATAGACTAACCTGAGCGGAATATGTTGAGAGTGGAATTGTGTTAGTCGACACCCAGTTGTAGGTCGACCGGAACTCACCACAACGAAGTAAACACCCGCGATCTCCACCGCATTAAAACATTCACAACACTTAACGGACTAAAAAACTATAGCAATTGCTGCACAAAATATAATCAATAATCGAATGTAAAAATAAGACAATAGATATATCATTTACTATTATTTGATAAACTTTTAGATAATAAAACTACGAGATTATATTTCCCTCTCCCCATATAGCGAAAATATTTCAGGAAGCCATTTTTTCCTAGTATATCAAGCACCTCGATAATGTCAGCTTACTAGGCGATCTCATACGGCGGTCGATTCCGCTTGAGGCGCGTGGATTTTGTAATGGCAGAAAATCTACAATG
>BOPP01000221.1:1676170-1689903 GCA_017312745.1 Gryllus bimaculatus | reverse complement strand
TCCTATCTTCACCCATTACTTACACACACACTAAACCACCACAGATTCCGGGAAAACCAGTTGGGAACTTAGGACTTAGGCGAAGATCCGCTGGTGGGAGATACTTGATTGGAGAAAACCTCGCTAGCCAACGGAAGGTCGACGCCGAATCTCGCCATCCAGAGGGGAAACATGCACTACACATACGGAACTAATGACCTTAGCAGTTGACTCGCCCGGAACCACAAACAATCAATCGTGGTCAGACGGAAGAGCAGACCTCATGGCCACGTCTCGCCACGTAAAGTAAGGCATTAATTCAATTCAATTCAATTCAATTCAATTCAATTCAATTCAATCGACCCTACCATCTCGCCAGACGGCCTCCAAGCGCCTTCCCTCCCGCTCTGCCGCAGGCCGCGTGAGTGAAGCATGAGCGAGAGGCACGCGAAGGCCAGCGGCTGCTCGGCTCCGTCGCCCCGGGTGACGTCCAGCGGCGGCGAGGCGCCGCGCCAGCTGCCCTTCTTCCCGTTCCCGCGCACGGACGCGTCGCCGGCCAGCGCGCGCTCCTCGCCGCCAGAGACCCCAGGGACCTCAGGGCAGCCGGCCGACGCCCGCCAGCAGCGGCCGTCTTCACGTGACCCGCGCGTAGACGCATTGCTGCACGCCGCGAGGGAAGGTGAGCCACCTCACCATTACAACTGGTCGGTGCCGACTGCCCATCGTGGGACGATCGTATCGTCGGCCTGTGTTCGTGGGTTGGTCGATCGGACAGATGGGCTGACTACCCATTCTGTCCGTGGGTGGGTTATAAATGTTAGTGGGACCTATACATCCCACTGGTTCCCAAAAGATTAATTGATTTTCTCGACCCTTCTTTGAACGTAGTTCGTCTCCGCTATTATACAAGCGAAATTGTTGATGTATATGTCATGTTGGCCAAAAAGGTTTTCTCGTTTTTTTGTTTGATTTTCTCCGTTTCTGTGCCTTGTTGTGCGTCGTTCCTTAGGTGCCGACCGTCCGTCCTTGGGTGGTCGTATCGTCGGGCCATGTTCGTGGGTTTGTCATTCGACCGGATGGGCCGACTACCCATTTGTACGTCTTTCCGTGGGTGAATTATATATGTTAGTGATATCTATATGTCCCGCTTGTTGCGAAAAGGTTATTTGATTTCCTCGACCCCCCTTTGAACGTGGTTCGTGTCTGCTAGTGTACAAGCGAAGTTGTTGATGTATATGTCATGTTGTCTAAGAAGGTGTTTTTGCCTCTTTTCTGTATTTAATATTCTCAGTTTTTGTGCCTTGTGGGGTGATCATTGAGGCGGAGACTTGCGAGCTGCTGGTGTCTCAGTGAACATCTGAAGTAAAGTAGTTGGCGATGCAAAAATTATAAACACAAAATAATATGTTACGTCCAGCTGTTCACGAAATGGTTTATTGTTTTTCTCGACGCCCAGTTTTTCCCTTCTCCGTGGAATCCCCGCCCGACAAGACCCATTCTTTTCACTTCTATTCCGCAAATCACGGTACCTAGATGTCATGAGAAATTCTCGAGTTGAGACGGAATCCGTGTGCAAATGTGGGGTCACTACACCCACTTCATGTGTCCCAGCAAACGTTTCAAGCATGGTAGTAACCAGGTCGCAACAGCTCCTTGTGTGCGCGCGGTGTGTGAGCAGGCTCTCCAGCGGAGGTGCGCGCGCTGCTGTCTTCCTAGCGATCTTCACAAGCAGAGGTAGTCACTCTTGGTGAATGCACTTATACGTCCCGTTGGTGAAATAAAGGTTTCCGTGCGCCGCCGACGGTTAACTGAATTCCCTGTGCGCGAGCACAGCGCGCAGAAGTGGGGCGGCGGCTATAGCGAACTCCGCGAGCAAAGCTATTCGTTCTAGTGAGAGAGACGTACACGTCCGGCTTGTCACATCCGCTCCTTGCGCGTGCGTTGCGTGTGCAAGCCCTCTATCGGAAACGGAGGAAGCCCGGAGGCGGAGGTGCGCGCGCCGCTGGCTTCCTAGAGAACTTCACCAAGAACGATATTCATTCTAGTTAGTGCGACGTATACGCCCCGCTTGTCGCAACAGCTGTCTGCGTAGGCGCGGCGGCGGAGTTGCGCGCGCTGTTGTCTTCCTAGAAACCTTCACCAAGAACGATATTCATTCTAGTTAGTGGGGCGTATACGTTCCGTTTGTCGCAACAGCTGCTCGCGCAGGCGCGGCGGCGGAGGTGCGCGCGCTGCTGGCTTCCTAGAGAACTTCACCAAGAACTATATACATTCTGTGTAGTGGGATGTATACGTTCCGTTTGTAGCAACAGCTGCCTGCGCAGGCGCGGCGGCGGAGGTGCGCGCGCTGTTGTCTTCCTAGAGAGCTTCACCAAGAACGATATTCATTCTTGTTAGCAGGGCGTATGTCACGTCCCGTTGCTTCAAGAAAATGTTCCGTTCGTCTCTCGGCGCTTGCCTTACTTCCTGCTGGCGTATTGCGTGTCCTGTCATATGTGCGGTGCGAGGTAGGCGGCGCTTTTAGCTTCTAGTGAACGTCTGCATATCAAAAGCTAGTCATTTCTGATTGAGTTGGCGTATCCTCCGCTCTGTCGCAACACGCTTGCTCTGCCGCAGGCGCGCGCGTTGCGTTTCTTTCCTAGAGAGCTTCAACAAGAACGATATTTCATTCTTGTTAGCACGGCCGTATAACGTCCCGTTCTCAACGAAAATGTTACCGTTTCGCTCTCGCGCTTGCCTTACTTTCCCTGTGCGTATGCGTGTCCTCATAATGTGCGGTGGCTGGAGTAGCGCGCGCTTTTAGGCTTTCTTCCTCCGTGAACGTTGCAAATCAAAGCTAGTCATTCTAGTTAGTGGGACGTATACGGTCCCGCTTGTCGCAACAAGGTCTGCGCAGGCTCGCAGGCGCGCGCTGAGTGCGCTGCTTCTGAAAGTCCATGAAGATTTTCTCTTGTACAGAGCTAGTTCCCGTGCTCAGAAATCGTTTTGTCCTTATCGTGATGGTGCCCTGCATAGTTCGGGCGGAGGTTTAGCTCTAAGTTGATCAAGCTAGATTTAGTAGGGGCGTGTACTGTTCTGTTCGTCGCACAAGCTGCGCTGCGCAGGCGGAAGGTGCGCCGCTGTTGTCTTCTAGAGAGACTTCACCAAAGAACGATATTTCATTCTTGTTAGCCAGGCGTATACGTCCCGCTTGCTCAAGAAATGTTCCGTTCTTCTCTCGGCGCTTGCCCTTAAACTCCGCTGTGCTATGCGTGTCCTGCCATATGTGCGGTGGCGCGAGGTAGGCGCGTCTCTTTAGCTTCTAGTGAAACGTTGCAATCAAAGCTAAGTCATTCTAGTTAGTGTGAGACGTAAGTATTCCCACGTCTAGTCGCACAGCTTCCTAGCGCAGCCGGGCGGCGCCGCCTGTTGTCGTTCTAGAGAGCTTCACCAAGAACATATTCATCTTGTTACAGGCGTATACGTCCCGTTGCTCAAGAAAACATGTTCGTTCGTCCTCTCGGCGCTTGCCTTACTTCCCGTGGCGTATGCGTGTCCTGCATATCATGACGGTGGCGGAGGTAGGCGCGCTTTTTAGCTTTTATGACGTTGCAATCAAAGCTATCATGTCTATTAGTGAGGCGTTGTATGCCCGTTGTCGTCAACATCGTCTGCGCAGGCGCAGGCGGCGAGAGTCAGTTTGCGCGCGACCTGTTGGGTCTTCCCTCCGCGCCTCACAAAGAACGATGTTCATTCCTAGTTAGTGGGGCGTATACGTTCTGTTCGTCCAACAAGCATGCCGCGCGGCAGGACGCGGGCGACGGAGTTGCCGCCGCGCGCTGTTTCGTCTTCTAGAGAGCCTAGTCACAAGAAACGATATTCATTTCTTAGTTAGCAGGCGCGTATACGTCCGATGCCTCAGAAAATGCTTTCCGTTCGTACTCTCGGCGCTTGCCTACCTTCCCTGTGCGTAATGCGTGTCCTGCATATGTGCCGGGATGGCGGAGGTAGGCGCGGACTTTATAAGCTTTACTAGTGAACGTTGCACAATCAAAGCTAGTCATTCACGTTAGTGGGGCGTATTACGCCCCGCTGGTGGTCTGCCAAACAGCTGTCTGCGCAGGCGCGGCGGCGAGTTGCGCGCGCTGTTAGTCTTTCCTAGCAGAGCTTCACCCCAAGAACGATGTTTCATTCTAGTTAGTGGGGCGTATAGTTACTGTCGTCGCAACAGCTGCGCGCGCAGGCGCGGGCGGCGGATGATGCGCACGCTGTTGTCTTCCTAGAGAGCTTCACCAAGAACGAATATTTCATTCATGTTAGCAGGGCGTATACGTCCCGTTGCTCAAGAAAATGTTCCCTTCGTCTCTCGCGCTTGCCTTACTGCCCTTGCGTAATGCGTTACCTGCATATGTGCGGTGGCGGAGGTAGGCGCGCTTATTAGCTTCCTAGTGAACACGTTGCAATCAAAGCTATGTCCATTCTAGTATACTGGCGACGTGTAATGTTCCGCTTCGTCGCAACAGCTGGCCTGCGCAGCGCGCGGGCCGGGCGAGAGCAGTGCAGCGCGCCTTGGTGAGCGGCGGGTTACGTGGCGGCGGACACCCGTGGGCGAGCGCTGTGCGCACGGCGCTGATGGACGGGCTGGCGGCGGGCGGGCGCGGCGGGCGAGGGCCCGTTCTGCGCCTGCCTGCTGGAGGAGGGCGGCGCCCGACGCCAACCTGCCGACGACGACGCCCGCGCGGCCCTCTGCACCACGCCGCGCGCGGCCGCCCCAACGCGCGTTCCGCGCGCCTGCTTGCTCGAGGTGGGCCCTCCCGCCGGAACGCAGCCAAGCTCTTGTGCGGGGGGTCCGCTGAAACCGCGAAAATAAATCCTCCACACAGTTTTAAGCACATTTTGTCTAATGAACTATTGGGATATTCCGAACGGATAAGTCGCTATATTTCAAAGTTTTTTTTAAAAAAATACTTTCTAGGCAAAATTTTGTATTGAAAAAACATATTATAAAACTTTAGAAACAGGAACATTATTTGCTATTTAAAAAAGGAATTAATATATTTGTTCAGAATGAAAAGCTAACACATAAATTAAAAAAGCATCAATTTAAACCTTTAGACTGTTTTTTTTTCGATTAAGTTTTACATGATTTTGTCTTAAGTTTGCCCAAATGACTCTTCAAGCATACAACTCAGAATCTTACCCTACAGAGCATTTGTGTGTAGTATACAACGGAAGCAGTTGCCTATACAACTGAGTCAAGGATCGCGCGTGATCGATTCCTCATTCATTTCCTGTTCTCACTCCTTACACTAAGATATGTACTCCTTCTTGCACCACGCTACCACACATGTCGGAAGAGCAATCGGGAACATAGAGCTTCTGAGACACTGAGGGGAAATATGTGGAGAGTGGAACTGTGTGTAGGTCGACAACCCAGTGTGTAGGTCGACGCGCGAACTCACCCACCAACGAAGTAAAAACACCGCTACCTCCCACCCATAAAACATTCACAACACTTAACGGGACTAAAAAACTATAGCAATTGGCGTGCAACAAAATATCAATCAAATAATCGAATTTAAAAAATAAGACAAAATAGATATCTCATTTACTATTAATTTGAATAATACTTTAGATAATACAAACGTATGGCGAGATCATATTTTCCTCCCTCCCCCATAACGCGAAAATAATTTCAGGGAGCCATTTTTTCCTATAATCAAGCACCCCGGAGGGTGAATGGTCAGCTTACTAGCGTCTGATCCTCCAGTACGCGGGTTCGATTCCGGCTGAGGCGCGTGGATTTTGTAATGGCAGAAAATGCTACAATGTCAATGCCAAGCTCGTGGCATGCAAAAGAACAATGGCAGGCGCCTGGCTAAATGAAATCCCTCCCGGCATATTTCCCGTCGTAACGTTCTCACATTCTCCCAAGCACACAGTTTAGTCAAGGGTTTACTTAAACCGACATCCGGCGGAGAAAAGAGTCAAATCCCAGGCGTTCTAGGGGACGCCCACAGGAGCGAGCCTGCAAGAGGAACGTCTCCTGGACCCGGCCCAGGAGTAGCCTCAAAGGAAACCCGTATGGAGTACATGGGCTAGTGGGTAGCTCTTGGTCAGCGTGCTATCTTTCAACTACACGCCCCCGGGTTCGATTCCCGGTGAATCAAGATTGTAGTGTGCGTTTTCCTTGCCATGTCCCAGCATACGTTGCTGTGTAACGATGTGAAAATTCACTTCTCAGGTTGAGAAGACCGGAATACGGCTTGGGGATGTCTACGTGACTAACCACACGTACCCACTTAACCCATGGCCGCGAGGCAGGGACACCACAGTAGGCCTGAGCCAGTTCACGGGCTGTCGCGCCAAATACAAACATACGAACATGGCGTACACGTGACTGGAACTATTTCAAGTCGCTGTGTTCCCGCAAAATAACCCACATGTTAAACAACTGGCATCCAGCGATTTTTGTTGAAGGAACTGACTGGGTGATTAAAAGAATGCGACCTCTGATCCCCGTGACCTTAGGCCGGGGCGCAGGTGAACGCGCGATCGCAGGACAAGAAGACGGCGCTCATCTGCGCGGCGGAGCGGGCGGCAGGCGAGGTGATTGAGCTGCTGCTGCAGAACGGCGCCGACATCAACGCACAGGACGAGGAAGGTACCAGCAGGCACTTGCGACAAACAACGAGCTTGAATGAAGACGTAGGCTTCCGCGGCCGGAGTCACGTGAATGGTCTTGGCTGGCCGGGTGACTCCGCGTTGAAGGTCATCTTATCGTGGTCTTTCCGCAGATGACCAGCCCACGATAAGATGGTCGAAACGTCGGCAACACAGCCACTTCGACGCGGCGTCACCCGGACAGTCAAGATCATTCAACGAGCTAGAAAATACTTCTTAGAGTGGCTTACCGTATGGTTTCCGTTACTGTTGAAGGCCATCTTATAGTGGTCTTCCTCAGAAGACCAGCTCACGACAAAATGGCCGAAACGTCGATAACACGGCCTCTTTCGACGCGGTATTATCCGGAGGGCCAATATCATTCAACGAGCTAGAAAATACTTCAAAGAGTGGCTTACCGTATGGTTTCAGAGCTCATGGTGGTCGCTCGACGTACGAGGCGCCGCCATGCTTTTTGCTGTCAAAACACGAGAGTCCGATAGTGGCGTGTAGAATTGTAGTACTGAATCGATGTGATATTAGTATCAGATCCTATTTGTATATTGCTGTCCTTTCTTTTACCTGTATTTAAATTGAATTAGTGGTTAAAATAATAATATTCACAATACCGTCAGTATGTTCGGTATATAACTGTAAAAATAGAAGTCATCAAATCACAAAAATATCACTTTTCAAGTTGGGCGCCTTATTTTTGATCTGTTTGTTTGCTTCATATTGCAATAACATTCACTTCTGGCGTCACACTAACAACAACATTTCAATAGCTTCCATTCTTATGCCAGTAACTGAAGCTTTGAAGCATGAGACACGCGATCTTACTTTCTCGCATTAAATGTAGTGTATCCGTAATTTAAGTGAGCTAAACTCGGAAGTTCGTAAAAACAATTTGTTATTCACAATTTCTTAACTTTACAAAATTGAACCAGCGACATGCAACAGTAATCCAAATTTCTCAGAGGTGTATTAAAAGTTGTCAAGTCACTGAAATTCGAGAGCCATGTCATCGTGGAACACGTAGGAAACCCCGAGATCATAGTTAAAACGTTGCTGCCAAACAGATGTAAGTGCACAGCACTAGCTCCCCTGCAGCCCTCGTCAGAGGAAGCCTTCGAACTAATTTTTCCAGTTCGGCGGAAAGTTTTCGCGACTGTAGTGGGGCCATCCTTACCCTTACGGGCATTTGTGGCTAATCCTGTAACATGACCGAAAAATAGAAAGTCATTACATTCTACAACTCCGACCAAATAACGTGAAGAACATTGCTAGTGTTCGTAATGTGTCTACGAAGTATACCTGTTACTCATAACAAATGTTACAAAGATCTAGAGCGCTTAGAAAATCTCTTTTTTCCAGTAAATATGTGGTGGTAAATCGAATGTAGTACGTATAACGAGATTACACATGTGACAATTATCCCTATTAGGTAAATCCTCATGCACAAGAGTTTGATAGTAATGAAATGAAAACTGAGTCAGAACTTCATTTTTTTCTTGTTCTTGTTGCCCGTCGATTTTTTCTTCAAATTCAGCAATGTATTCTTATAAAATGGCACAGAGGCAGTTTCGTAAAAAGCTCTCAATGTTCAAAAATTGTAAATGTTTATAATTTTTTGAACTTCGACTACATTATGGATAATATATAACTTCTTTCTTTATGAAATATGTTTTTAATTGATCGCAAGCAGTCTCATAAACGATAATAAGCGAATGTTTTGTAATGTTGCGGAAAATCAATTCCAAGATTTAAAGGGAAATTCAGTTGCTGTGTTCTCTGATACCGAAAAAGTATTGTTTTTTTTCTATCTATCTGCCCGCACAAAACATTGGAGTTTCTCAATATTACATTCACATTTTTGGGGAAAATTCATTCAAATTTTGGGCGGTTGTTTATTAAAAAAGCAATCACCGCCACACCAGAGACAGTGAGCGGCGTTTCTGGAAGTTCTCAACGCTAACCCGATTCTCGACACTGCTTGGCTACAGCCGCATTTTGGAGAGCAATATTAGCGGCCAGCTGCTCTGATATGTAGTTCTCCGTGGTTCCTACAACCAACCTCAGGTGAATCCCCAAGCAGTACCCTAGCAAACTGGCAACCGACAGCGCGCGATCATTTCTTCCTCTTCCTTATCCTACCCTCACCCCTTATGCACTACACTACCACACATGCCGAGAGAGCAGCCGGGAGCTTAGAGCTTCTCCCGGTTGGGGTGGTGGGAGATACCTGGATGAGGAAAAAACCGGAAGTCGCCGCCGGATCTCGCCATCCCGCGGGGAAGGAACCCCGCCCATTTCCGCTATAGAAACATTCACTGCGTATTGAATTGATGCCTTATTTTACGTGGCGAGACTCGGCCCTTTCGTCCGTCTGACCACGCAAATTTCTCAAAGCTCCTTCAACCAACTAGCGGAGAAAGGAGGTATTTCTTGGGCGACATACAGGCGATTTTGAATTTACCTCATAGGCGTAATTTAGGCATGAGTATCTTTTACATGCAAGTAAATCTAGTAACATGGGACAGCCGGCTTTACTTCTCCTCCGAAGGAAGGCGACGAAAATATTTTTCTACCTTCTAAAATTCACGGCGTCGATCGGGTCAGACCCGACAAGCAAAATCACGCTAACCGTTAACACCACTCAGCCGGCCGCTGTGCTTTCAAGGTATAATGACAATAGCAGCTTGGCACGTGGGAACAGGGGTGATAACGAGCGAACGTGCGCAGACAGACGGGGCTGCACGGGGCGGCGGCAGCGCGCGTGTGACCTGGTGGCGCTGGCTGCTGGAGGTAGGGAGCGGTACGGCGTTTCGGCGCGAGACGCCGTAGGGCGGCACGCCGCTGCACGTGGCGGGCGGCGCGCGCGGGGACGGGGCGGAGAGGGCGGGCGCCGGCGGCGCTGTTGCCGCTGGGCGCAGACCTACCTGCGCGACGCCTCGGCCGCACGCCGCTGACTACTGCGCCGTGGCGCAGACGCCACCAGGTGCCCGCCGACGCTCATCCGTTGTTAGTGATTCCGTCAACGGCTAAGGTCCCGGAAGTGGAGTGCATGTTTTTCTGGGGAAGTGGTAATGGTCTTCTCCCGCTGGATGGCGAGATACGGTGATGCCTCTGACACCAAGACTGCAGGGTCTCTGACAGGAAGATCCAGATAGTGGCAGGATATTCGACACTAGCTACGTAGCTAGATCGAATACAGGCGCTGTCTGGAAGAGAATTGTAGTTGCTAGGCTGCTCTGGTCGGTAGTTTTCCGTGGTTTATCCGATCAATACCAGGCGAATGCTGGACTAGAACCGTAACAAACGGGCGACAGACCGCGATCTTTACTTCCGCTTCCTTGCCCTGTTCTTTTCCACGGGACTAATGGACAAAGTAGTTGACTTAAATGGAGACACAGAATAACCAATCAACCTTATTGGTGAGAAATAGTCCCTCTCTGTATGACAGTTGTGATTATAGTTATGCAAAGCTCTGAGGACACTTCTACAGGAATCCCGAGGAGGAAACATTGAAACGTCGCAAATTAATACAATTTTAAGCATATTTTGTGTAATGGATTGTGAGAGTATCCCGAATGGTTGAGCCGCAATAAACACTCAAAAATAGTTTCAAAAACTACTTTCTATGAAAAAATTGGCATTCCAAAAGCATAGAAATGCTCCAAAATATGTAAATTGGTTTTTATTTACAAAAGAAATGAATATATTTGTTAAGAAAGAAACAACACAGAAATAAAAAGCCCCAATTTACTCAATTCGACTTTTTTTAATTTTTAATTTTTCTTTCTGAACAAGTTTATTTATTTAGTAAATAAAAATCAAATCAGTAAATAATTCATCAAATAGTAAATAATTAAAATGTTTCCAGTGGGTTTTTATGCTACTTCAATGGACATTTTTGTCTAAAAAGCAATTTTTCAAACAATATTTTGAGTGCTTATTGCGGCACAACCATTTGGAATACTAAAGTAGTTCGTTAGATAAAATATGCCTTAAAGTGTCTTAAGAGCTTCTTTGCGAAATTTTGACGTTTCCTTCCCGAACACCCTGCATGTACATTCGAAGAAAATGAAAAGGAGTGAATGGACGGAATTAGAGTGTATCTTGCCCCTGATTTTAGGCCTTCAAAATCGCAGACCGCCAGCCGGCCGCTTCAATTGCACTGAATTTGGTGTCGCTAATGACGTCTTGTGTCTACAAGACCGTTTAGAAAATGCGTCCAAATTTGCGGTGATAGGCAGGCAAAATCTAAAATTTAAATGAAACGCTTTTGGGGATCTGCTGAGATGATTTTTGTTTCTTCTTACATCATTACAAATGTTTATTGTTAATTATTATCGTTTAACAGTGTTACTAAGTTTAATACAAATCATTTTAAACATACTGATGGAGTTCGGATGAAGAAACTTCACACGTTTTTGTGCAGGTGGTTTGTCGCTTAGCGTGCATGAGTTTTGCAAATTATGTTGCTGTAAATATGACCAAATCTGCAATCTACTTGACAAATCTAGTATTAAATGTAATTAATTTAATGTGTTTTTAAGTATTTATTTTTTAAATATTAGACAAATTTTTACTTCAATTTTTCTTTAAATTTCAGTTTTATATCTTCACTCATACCCTATCGATTTCTTATAAACTTTAACAGTAACATTTTTATAACCTTTGAAACTTATTCAAAAAATATAGAAACAAAGGTGTTATTATAAGAACTATTTTAAGGTTTTTAGTTCATAATTCGTTCTAGTTTATTATCAAATGAAACAAAAAATGATTTTAACAACGGTTGTCTCAGAATACATGTTATCAAATGTTAAGGTGTGTGAACAGAGCAAAATTGATCACTTTTCGCCAGCAAAAAGTCAGTGGAAAATTTCATATTACGGAGTTACATATGACACGTGCTCCTGACGGTCAGGCACCTTTCCATGCACTGGTGCCCGTCAGATCACGTTCTTATGCAATCCAGGAGATTCTATGTGCCGCCGAACACATGTGACTACCGGGTTGCATGACAATTAGGGGCAAATAGCAAATGTGTAATCTCCATATATGCAATTTCCCACTATGTTCATTTTAAACCCAATACACGCTCCAGACGTTTATAACTTTTATTACGAGACACTCTATGTACTACTTTCTCTATACCTAGAGTAATGTTCTTCAAACTTCGCCACATTCCGAGGCATGCTCCTCGTACACATGAATAATCACAACATTCATATATACCGTCTGCTTCACTATTTTACTTACTCTAATTGCCTTTTCGCCTATCACCATCATCTTTGACTTTTCGTTCATCTGATTTTCCCGTCTGTCTTCTTCCTTTGTAATTTTCTTTCTTATTTTTCTGTTATTTTTATTCTCTCTCCTTACTCCCCTTCTCTGTCATTTATTATGAATTTTCTTTCTTCTTTATTTCTCCACCTCTCTGCCCACTCTTATGTGTTTTTTCTTATCAGATGTAGCGGCTCATGGCATCAACTAATGTCACTGCTTTGTCTCTGGAAAGGAGCCTAGGGTTCGAGTACTACCGGTAGCAAGGTTGTCCGCACTAGTTAGATTGCTAAGCCGCGTCAAGCCTTGGCCTGGAGAAGAATTTTAGTGTCGGTCTGTTCTAATCGATAGTTTTCCGTGGTTTCTCCGATCAACACCAGGTGAATGCCGGAGCTGTACTCTAACAAACGGGCCACGAACTGCGCGCGATGTTTCCTTCCTCTTCTATTCTTTTCTTCCTTGTTCTATCCTCTCACCTTCACCTTACTTACAGTACACACCATTATTATTACACTTACATACACTACATGTGTTATGAGATCAGTCGTCCACTAAAGCTAGGGCGGTGCCATGCTAGGGGGAGATCTATACCTGAATGAGGAAAACACCGCCAGCCGACATGTACGCCGGCACCAGGTCTCACCATCCAGCGAGGGAGAATCACCGCCACCTTCCGTGATAAAACCAAGCACTACACGTACGGTAACAACGACCAGAACAGTTGACGCGCCCGAAAACACGAGTTAATCAATCATTCATGTCTTTTCTCTTTCTTTTGCTCCCTTACCCTTCCCTTCTCTCAACGCCGTCCTCCCCCCCGTGGCCAGCACAGGTGGTGGCCCTCCTGCACGAGAACGGCGCCGACGTCCTGGAGCGCGACAAGCACGGCAACAGCGCGCTGCACCTGGCGGCGGAGGCGGGCGCCACGCGCGTGGCGAAGGAGCTCGTCAGCATGGGCGTGGACGTGCACGCCAGGAACAACTACGGGTGGACGGTGCGCGCGGCGGCGGCGGGGGCAAACGCTCTCGGGCACTCGGAGACTCGGGAGGGTTTCGATATTAATATTGCGATCGAGAACGGAACTGTTTTGAGGCACCCTCCGGGGAAAAACCTTTCGGATTTACTCAAATGATACTAATTGTAATAAGCCATTTCATTAACAATTGTTTTACAGATACAAAAACATTTTATAACCCTTTTTGAATATTTCATGATTTTTTCGAGACGAGAAACGCTAGAGGTAAGGTCCTCTCAGAAGTTGCTTATTTTGTCTGCAAATTTTCTAGTGGCCTCAGTGACAAGATTGAATTTCCGTCATATTGCCCAGGTCACATGCACATAATTGCGTGGAGGTAACATCTAAAAAATCTTTCAGATTTACTAAAAAGACTATAATAAATAACGGCGGGCTATTTAACTAACAATATATATAAACACATTTTGTGATACTTTTTAGAGAATTTTATGATTTTTTCCGGGTCAGAGAACGCCATAGATGGGAAGCCAGCTGATTTTGTTTGCAAATTCTATGATACACTTGGAGGGAGGGGCAGATTGTCAAATTGTCCGGGCTGCGAGCATAGAATTGGGTTGAGGAAAAGGAAAGACTAACTAACAAATCCAATAAATACATTTTATTAATTTAAAAAAACAAAAGAATACAGCAAAACGACGTTTACGTTATATTGTACAACATATTTAGCACTATCCCTAACAAATATTTAAAAACATAATTGGAGCTGTTTTTGAAAAAATTGCACATATTTCACTCAATTGCAAAATATTGCACATATTTCACTCAATATTTCACTTAATATTCA
>BOPP01000221.1:1585042-1668088 GCA_017312745.1 Gryllus bimaculatus | reverse complement strand
ATACACAAGCTAAGACATAAAGCTTTTTACTGAGACTAAACACAAGCCATTGTCGCAGCCGACTGCCAGTGAAAGAGACCGCAGGCGCCGGTAATGAGAAGACCGCTAATGTCCAAGAGAAAGATGTATACGGTAACACACCGGGGTGGTACGGATCGTCCTTTGAGGAGCGACGGCTACTGGGGGGGCAGTCTGCAAAGAGGAAATCTGACACTGAAGCTTAAACGTGAATCTTTGAAGATATGATAAAACAAACATTGAGGACGTACCACTACTAGAGCCGGCCGCCATTGAATGAGAGCGCTGTCGCTGCTAATGTGCAGACCACTGACACGCTGCTGAAAGCTGGTGCCGAATTCCACGAGGAAAATGTGTGCGGGAACACGTCCGTACAGCAAGCGATGTCCAATGAGGTGCGGCAGATGCTGTGGTGGGAGGCTGTGGAGAAGAAAGCTTCTAACACAGGAGCTAAGACATAAAGTTTTTACTTAGACTAAGCAAAAGCCATTGCCACAGCCAACTGCCAGTGAAAGTGTGCCCAGTCTAGTGGTAATATGTAGATCACTGTCACTCTACTGTAGACCGGTTCCGAAGTGCAAGAAGATGAGTACGGGGATACGCTTGTACAGTATGTGACGTCGGGTGAGGTATGGCAGCTGCTGTGGCGGGAGGCTATGAAGAAAAATCTAATAGAGAAGACAGAAGCCTTCTATTACAGAAACGAAAGGTTAAGTAGGTGCCACCTGAAGAGGCGTTCAGCTTTGAACGAAAGCACCGTGCAGAGAAATGAGTAGGTTTTCTACCGTGTCAAGGGGTGTGGTTGCGAAACACGGCAGAAACTTGTGAATGGTAAGTCATGGTGCTTTAAGCTACTTCAAAAGGTGCGGTGACCGTTGAGACGAAACACTGCGGAAAGTAATGCGCTAAAAACGTGAAATAATACGCAATTTTGTTTCAAAAACATCCATATCACTCTCGATCATTTCCTTACTGAAACCTCAGATGAGTCAAGTCATTGCGTCGCGTCGCCAAGAGAAGGCATTTAGATGAAGAATAGCCACATCCATGACAAAACCAATATTCTATACTATACGATAAAGAATGTTTCGTGATATTCCACATAAAGATGATCTGCGGTCTGTAAATTTTCCGGGACTATACTGTAATGGACTGTACCGGGAAATGGACTGTACTTCCTCTTCAAGAGCTTGCTCGTCATCCGCCGGGATGCACATGGCCGCTCAGGACACATCATGGCACGGAATGGGAAACACGTCACGGCGCTCCTCGAAAGAGACAAGGCCTTTGAAAAAACCAGCTCCGGAAATTCGTCAACAAGTAAAATTCCTTCGGTAGACAAACTCCACCGCGGTAATTGTTCATTGACGTGTGATGTATGTACTGCAATGGAGTCCTTGTATTTCTGGCATTAAACTAGCGACAAAGTACCAGTGAAATTTATCTTTCTTTTATTCTGAGTTTTTTTTTTTTTCATTTTTTAATGAAGTATTTTATCCTTGTAAAGGTAGGTGAAGTCCTTGTGGCTAGCTGTTGGTCAGCGTGCTCGCTTTTCACTACGTGGCCCGGGATTCGATTCCCGGTGGGGCAAGATTATAGTGTGCGTTTTCTTTGCAATGTCCCAGTGTATGTTGCTGTGTGACGATTAGAAAAATCACTTCTCAGGTTGGGAAGACCGGGATAAGACGTGGGGATGTCTATGTGCTAACCACACGTACCACCTTTACCCATAGCTGCGAGGTAGGACGTCGCCGGTAGGTCTGAGCCCGTTCACGGGCTGTGGCGCCGTAAATAGCTACAAAAGTAGGTAAAGCAATGTAAAATGCTATCCCTTTTGTTACTTATATATACGAATACATAAACATAAACCTCCCTACTTAAAGCTTTGATTATCACCGGGGTTGTCTGGTACGACCTTTAACTGGATGGTTGATGGTAGAGGTGATTATGACGGATGGTTAATGATTACGGTTGGATTGAATTACAGTTTCATTACCAGGTGGTATAAAAAGCAAACATCAGTTCTATGACATTATTCAAATTAATCGTGCTTTACGCAAGGGTGCAACCCGCAGGCTTCAGCTTCTAGAACGTAGACCAGGGGTGTCCAACTGGCGGCCCGCCGGCAGCATGCTGCCCCCGGGGCCATTTACTGTGGCCCGCAAAGCGGTTATTAATCAAATGTGAATGACCCTTGCAACCATCTCGGGAGAGAACGTTGTGATCTAGCGCTCACGCCCTGTCGTGGTCAACATACCCTAAAAGGTAAAAAAAGTTAAGTTTGGATTTAAGGTTGTTTCTAGTAAATGTATAAATTCAAAACCATTCCAATGTGTTTAATTGAGTTTTGCATTGTACGGTCTCATGTCATGCATGGTCCGATCCTCGCTTATCAGAGCAGAAGTGCCAGATCAACAAGGGTTTACGTGCGGATATTAGAGGTTTTAGTTGTGGCACTTGAGACCTTGCAAGATGGACACACCTGACCTGGATGCTAATCCAAGCCTCTCCTCTATAGATGCAGATTTTCCTCGACGCGGTTTTTCAATGCGTAAAAAGTAATTTCTGAATTTGTCAATGCAAACTTAGAATGCCATTTAAAGAAAAATTCCACGCCTGCGCAAGTCAGTCCTCCAGTGTAATTCTCCCTGCCAACTCCACAAATTTCTAACAGCTTAGGTGGCTCAGGGCATCAACTGATGTCACTGCTTTGTTTCTGACTGGTACGTCACAGGTTTCGAGCCCCGTGGGGGCAGGATTTTCGACTCTAGTGAGACAATGAGCTCGAATTCAGTCGCTGTCAGGAGAAAGTCTTCTGCGTGCGGCTGCTCTAATAGGTAGTCCTCATGGCCTCTCCAATTAACACGAAGTGAATGCTAAAGCAGTACTTTAACAAACGGTTTATGGACCGCGCGCGATCTTTCCTTCCTTCCTTGTCCTATTCTCACACCTTAAACACTTGCACTTTCGTGCCCTACACTACTCTACAAATTGGGAGACCAATCTTGAGGTAAGTGCCTGCCCCGGCTGGGACGGTGCCTCATTGTTGGGAGATACTTGGTAGGGAAAATCACCGCTAGCTTACGTGTGATTCGTTAAATGAAGTCGTAGGCTTCCGCGGCCAGAGTCATGTGGGTGATCTGGGCTGTCCGGGTGACGCCGCGTCGAAGGCTGTGTTGCCGACGTTTCAACTATCCTGTCGTGGTCTTCCTCATACCAGCCCTGAGGAAGACCACGACAGGATGGTCGAAACGTAGGCAACACAGCCTTAGACGCGGCGTCACCCGGACAGCTCAGATCACCTACGTGTGATTCGGCGCCGGAATTCACGATTCAGATGGAGAATATCACTGCCACTTCCAGTGATTAAGAATTATCTACACTTATGGGCTAATGACCTTAGCAATTGACGCGTCTGGAATCACTAATCAATCAACTCACGAGGTTCTCTCCTCGCCCAGTTGCCCCGCTTAACCCTGGCCGTCTCTTGGCCACCCATCTTCATCTCAAAAATCCAAACAAATTATTGTTGGAACATTTTTTTTAATTTTCCCTAGAATATAACATATTTAAACTGCGGGCCTATGCTCTTTATTGATTCGCATCCTACCGTTATTGTAATTTCAACACAAATTATCGAGGTATTGGAGGTAACAAACTGAAATATTATTTTTAACTTCCTTCATCTAGCACCTGAAATGTGATCAGTCATTCGTCGCGTTTAGGCAAATAATCTCGCTTAAAAATCTCTAGGGACAAAAAAGAGAAGTAAGAAAATAAACATTTTTCTAACTTAATATTTCGCTGCAGCTAACTGTCAGTGTCATCTGCAGAAAGAAAATCGATGAGAATATTAAAATATCGCTATTGAACGTTGCCAGATTTGTGCGTGTGTTCTTTGGGGAAAATAATGTGTTCGATTGAGTTTAATTGAAGATAATTTTTGTAAATTGCACAACGAGTTCAAAAACTCTTTTCGAAGTTTATCTTTTCTTTTGTGATTACTGGTACTAATTAATTTCCATACATCAACTCCAAATTTATTAATTGAATATTTTCAGCTCGCGAGAAACAAATGATCTGGGAGATATAATATCAAATCGCCTCTAATTTGTATTCACTGCCATTTATAATTTGAATCATAATAATGCAGTAAAAGCACAATATATTACTTAACTTTGTGTGGTACAGGAAGGCATTTTTGCGTGGTATTAGTATTGAACGAATTAAAGCCGTTAATATAAATCTACCACAAATTGTAGACACTGCTTAAATGTCTCTCCCCTAAACACTCTTAAACACTTTTAAATGTACTGGCATTAATCGCAAAATACGGTATGACACGGTATAAAGATACGGTTTATTTAAAAACTGTAACGTGATAAGACGTTTTCATTGTGATATTCGTTTTCTACGTATAAAGTTGAATATGTAACGCACTCTACCTTGCTGGAGGTAAAAATCTTGTTTCCTAGTGTAATTATCACAAACGTTTGACACACGTTATAAGCACCGAAATGGACCGAAAGATAAAGATGCCCCACTAAGTTTAGGAAACAGTTATCCAAAAAGAGGAAATTAAAACGAGAAAAGACGCGCCTTTAAAAAAATTATTTTTCCGTAACACCTACACTCAACTTCATTATTAATATTTGCGAATAAATTTTACAAGACATCTCATGGCCCAGTGGCGTAGTTTTTTGCCTTTCACCACTGACGTTCCGGGTTTGATTCCCTTAGGATCCCCGTAGAACCTCATGCGACATTTGTTACGACAGAACGAGTTCGCATGCTACACAGAGGCTAGTCCAACCCTTGTGAAGCGTCCTATGCCTTCCCAATTGTGGCCGATGGGTAGATGACGCAGGGCGCGTGCGAGACGCGAGCGCGAAGACGCTTCCTATCGGCGATTCCCTGACTTAACTGCAACTGACGTGACTTGACTACCCAGCGGCCCCTAGAGGGTGCTGGGTGATTAATAACAAAGGATTACTCGAAATCTAAAGTAACGGAGGATTACTCCACGGCTCTCTCAATGCTTCTTTAGAAGTAAGGAGACGCACTGCATCTATATAGACGAAACATTTTTTTTAAATATGTATTGGCATTTAGTAGACTCTGTGATGTGATGAAATAACCTTTATGATTCGTTAAGGTTAATGTAATCTGTAATTTTATGAACAAAGAACATGTTTATAAAATTTAAGAAAGTTATTTTGTACCATAAATACATCTTCTTAGTGCACTCCTCGCAAAGAACTGGTCTACTTCCAGTGACCGACTCGTCCACCCAACCTCTGCCCCCATTCGCCATGAAACGAAGTCTTTATTCCATCGCAGTCATCCAATGTCCTTAGTTCACAGAGTATAACAAAATTAACCAAATTGCCCACTACTAAACCTGCGTTCAAGAAGATTAAAGTGTAATCTACTGTTCAAAATCCCTTTAAAGGAAGAGAGAGGTTACGGAAGAGAGAGGGACGGGAGATTTACATTTAAATAGACCTACGTTCTTCTGAGAGGAGAATTTCAAGATCGCTCTTAACTCGCTCACCCAGTGGAGTGGATAAGACATCTCCAAGGCTCTTCTTGCTGGCGGCTCCCAATTCTTGAAATGACAAAGACGAGGTCTAATTGAGGTGGAATCGGTGCCCTCATTCACAAAACATGAAATTTTGAAAGTCAATGGAATGTTTGTCGGAAAGAGATTGTGTCGCTAATGTTAATTCCATTTTATAGATATTTAATTTTAGTAGGTAGGAAATTAATATTAATAATAATATTATTATCTACAAATTCGACGCATCATAGATTGTTTTGAATTTAGGTACAGGATGTACGTACGTTCGTTCTATTTTGTTACCGATTCGTCGAAATAGGAACAATATTAATCGACTTCTTGATGAAGCAGGATTCCAGTTATTTCCGATTTATCTTTTAATCCGCGGTTGCGAAATGTTACTCCAACAGGCAATCCCGACAATTTGAATAGATTTTAGTTTTCAGGCAGGCCGCTTTATGTCTGCGAATAGAAGGATGGTATTCATGAGAGCGAGGTGCGAGCCTGGATCACACATGTTCAATATGTAATTAGTCTCAACGACTCGAATCGCTACTTGATACAACGTTCGAGCTTGGAACGCGTTTTCATGCGAATAATTCGGTGAGTAAAATAGCTTAACAACAGAGTATTGTGTCTCGAATAAAATACAACGAATTTCGTTTTTAAAACATATTCCAACATTCTATATAGTACAGAATACTTGTTGCATTGACGGCGTCACTTATAAAATACACTCCCCCCCCCACGACAGACAATGGGTCGTAGTTCTTACTGTCTAATTTCCTCGGAGATACGTAATGCAATTTGCCTATACCAGACGTTAACTCCAGTGTAACTCCAGTTACTACGTAGTTCCTAGGATCCACAAGCTACGTAGCCAAGAGCTACAACAGTGTTTCCAGAGGTCAAGAAAAGCTGCACAAATAAAATATCTCCCACATAATACGTCACATAGATTTTAACTGTTTTTTACGTCAAATAAAAACCTTAATATATTTGCTAGTGCAGCTAACAGGGCCCACCCGTTTGCGTAACTGCTCCGCAAACTTAGCCCAGCCAGCAAATAAGGTACAGCCTAATTTCCTTCCCGCTGTTATTTAAAAATGTACTCGCGATATTGGTGGAAGAAGATACAGACCGCCCCCTGCCACTCTGGTCCCCGATCAACATCGTTTCTCTGATCAACACCAGGTGAATGCCGGAGCAGTAACCTAGCAAACGGGCCACGATCTATCCTTCTTCTTCCTTATCCTATCCTTACTCCCTACTTACACACAAACACTCTTACATGAACTACACTATCTTGCAATGTCTTGCTGTGGAGATACCCAGAGAGGGAAACTACGCAACCATGTAAGACGGCGCCGGATCTCACCATCCAGCGGAGGGAAGAACACTTCCACGTTCTGTCATAAAATCTCGTGCACCGCACTTCGGGAATAATGATCATAACAGTTGACGTACCCACAACACGAAATGATCCATCGAAATGTCTGCCGAATTTAGACAATCCTCTATCTGTTATGTCCAATGTCCGAATGTGGCTAATTCTAGAATTAGCCGGTTAATTCGCACATTGCCCAAAATGGGGTGATGAATTTCGAAGTAGGAATTTCTTCGATGCGTACTAAGAATTTGACGATTTATAGAACATTTAGGGGGCACTATTTATAGGATTTATGTTTGTTTAAGGGTGATTCAAGGACAATAAATTACGTCCATGTGTAAAAAGGACAAAATTGGTCCGTTTGACCATTTAAACGAGGTGGTACATAAATTTATCATTGACCTATAAAAGAAACAATACAAATCTAATCATAGTACAATATAGTACCACATGTTTTTCTTTCTATTTATGTTCTAAAATATCTTCTCGTTTTCAATTATTTCGTAAGATTTTATTTAAAAGAATTTTTCTAAATTAGTTTTTATTTAAATAATCTTTTTTACTTTACAGTTTACTTTACAGTATATACGGAGTATTTTATACGTAGAATAAGGAACGTTATGTATTGCTTAGGAAAATCGATTTTGCGATTTCAACGGAAATACACATTTTGACACCGCAAAAGTAGTTTTTTTTAAAACGTCCGTCTTTCTGTCCATCCGCGAACACTGCAAGCACCTAAACCATACGTAAGATTTTTTCCAAATTGATAAAACCCATGTCCATCTGGCTCAAGTCGAATCTTTGAGATTTTGAATAAAACTTGAAATTTGGAGAACATTACATGAAGCACCAGGACATTTTCAAAATTTTCTCCAAAATGGCTCCAAATGTTTTCTTCAAATTTCTTGTAAGAATAAAGTAAAATTCACTTATAATGGTGGCATAGGTCCGATTTTCAGATTTAACTCTGAATTTTCAAAAATGTTTAAATTTCAAAACTATTGGGCGTCTTTTTACAACTACAAAATTGAAGATAGAGCTTTTTCCTACAAATAAAATTTGTTCTCAGTAGTGAATTCTTTCATTAATGTCATGTATATTTTTTTTTGAAACTTTTAGTAGCTTTCGCGCAATTCTGTAAGCAATATAAGCAATTTTAATAAATTGCAAAAATAAGATTTTCTCGAAAATTGTTCCGATTTTTTTCTTTAAACATTTAGTAGAGGTAGTGCTTAATGCATACTGTAATGTCATAGACGGCGATATTGCTCTATTCTTTTGTTGTTGTTTTTTAAATTACAAAAATTAATTTTTGTAAGATCTCTCGTTATTATACACATTTCCAGGAATTTGTAAACACTATAGTATTTGTGAGTTAATGTTCTTCAAATGACTTCAAATAAAATTTGTCGAACACTAAAAATTGTCTGTCGAACACAAAAAAAGATATTCAAATTTTGAATTTACATTATTGTTTAACGCCAGTTTTTTAAAAACGACTACAAATTTCTCAAAGAAAATTGCCATTTAGGACGAAATTTTACTGCTCTTTAATATTTTCAAAATAATATTTCCGTTCTACTATTAGTAAACCGGAAAATTAAGAAAATGTCAAACACTTTTACTTTGGCCGGTGGTAGATGGCAGCTGGCAAGAATATGTGGCAAGTCCGAATAGCTAGCCGAGACCATAGGAAATAGAAAACAAATTCGAGAGAGTATGTGCCATTCTGCAGCACCACTAATTTCATATAATATATATATATATATATATATAGTATTAAAAGATAGTAGATAGATAGATAGATAGATAGATAGGATAGATAGAAAGATAGAGAGATAGATAGATAGAGAGATAGATGTAACTATATATATATATAATAATATAATATATATATACTTACCTTTTGTGGCGTTATGGATTGGCAACCCATAAACAAACCCAACCGTCATCATGTGTGAACACTAAGGGAAGAGCTAGCGAGGATAACAGGCGTAGTAAGGGCAGAGGCTACTTAAACGCGCGCTGGTATCCGTTGCGCCGTATAAACGAATGCGAACTAGCGAGCTATGCTTTTTCCTTGTGAAGGTTTAGGAGAGTAGAGAGAAGTAGCAACCCCTTCATGAAAATATTTTCCCCAGGCGCCGCGCCATAAATGCGCGAACGCGCGAGCGGAAGCATATCTTTTCTTGTACTCGGTTTTAACGCGTCGATGTAAGCGAGGCTGCTTGCTTTGATCACTACAGATCGCCGAGTCACACTTTCGTTAACACAATTTAGTTATAATAGTTTTGTT
Source organism: Gryllus bimaculatus (assembly GCA_017312745.1). Classification (NCBI taxonomy): domain Eukaryota; kingdom Metazoa; phylum Arthropoda; class Insecta; order Orthoptera; family Gryllidae; genus Gryllus; species Gryllus bimaculatus. Next base: position 1,658,821 of record BOPP01000221.1, on the reverse strand, counting down.
TGCCGCTGCAACGACTACTAGGTGAGGAGGTATTCGGCGTCGCAACAGAACGTTCCTTTAAGCTTTAGTCGTCGCGCGCGGAGATAGTGCAGATTAAGTAGTAGTTTCTTCAATTAGCAACACGTTGCGAAATAGTAAAATATTACCTGTCTGCTCGAAGGCGACAACATTAAAATTGCTGAGCTAATGTAAACGTGGAGAAGTGCACGTCGAACTTGCACGGGTATTCGTAGGTGAAGTGCAAGGGACATTTTTTCGCAACGAATGGGCGTAGTCAGGAGGCGGCCGTAGCAGATACGAGGAAGAAGAAGAGGCCGGAGGACTTGGGCGCACGTGAGAAAGAGGACGAACGGTTGGGGAGAAGTAACGGAAGAGGAACGAGAGAAGGCACGCAGGGCTAGAGGGCGAAATCCCGTCGTCTTATCAATCGCAGAGGTTGGGACGCGAGCGGCGTTCACCGGAGGAACGGCGACAGAGCACAAAGGGCAATTTAGGAAAGTCAACGAGGTTAGATCATAGTGAAATCGAGCAGAACCAATGTCAAGGTTCAAGTCGGTCGTAGAAAATGACTATTATAAGGAAAGTGTCAAGAATTTGAGGCACGGGTGGCAAAGACAAATTACAGTATTAATATTGTAGGAAAGACGATTTTTAGATGCGCTATTTGCCCTGCCTAAAGAAATTCCTTATCGGGTAGGATAATTATTATTTGCTATTTTCAGACAACAGTCTAAATTGTTAATTGAGAGATGGAGGTGGCACTTTGAACCATTTTGTTTTCTTTACATGTAATATCTTTGAAGCGAGAGATTGATAATTGAATTTTGATTTCATAGTGCAATGTAATTAGAATAGCACAAATTTGATACTAATTAATTTTCCAAGGGAATTCCCAGTGTAGTTTGGGTAATTATGTCAGAGTTATCAATTTGAAAGTAAATTATGGTTTCATTCACGATGAGTCTGTGTTGTAAAGGTTTCTATCTGTGTTGATTATTCTTTGTAAAAGTCTGATTCTATATTCTTGGTTTCTGTCACTAACAGTGCAACTAAAAGTTTATGGTAAATTATACGCTGTTGTGGTGCAATCTGTGTGATTTTATTGTGTCAAGGGTTCAAGACTTCTTCGCACCCTGAAGATCCTGCTCCTAGATTTTTTAAAGCTCGCTTCACGAGGCAAAAATCTTGACAACCTGCTTACGGTTCATGCCTGCTACCGTGAAGGGTGTAAGTTGTACGAAATATGGTGGGTATGTTAGAATATATATATAATATTATATATATTTAATATTATTATATCTATATATACTCTGTATATGATGAACCGATGCTCAAATACAATACTTTCGACACCAGAAAAGTTTATACAAAATTGAATCTTGCAAATGTCGAAAAGAAAAAGCATTTTTTGAGGTTTATACGTTGCATACTGCACTACTACTAAGGAATCTAACAAAGGGGGTTGGCAAAAAATTGCAAACTCCAAAAACGGAAACGTAGTTTATCTCTTAGATTTGTGGAATTGTGAGAAACAATCTTTGCGTAATACAGATTTCTCGGATCAACAAAATGGTTCCTCACAAAAATAATGAAGAACAAAGAGAAAATTTGAAGATGACTTTTATCATTTAGATCCGCCTTAAAGCCATAATTTTTATTCATAATATTTGCATTTTCGAAATCATCTGGTAGTTTCCCGTTTTTTTCTGTTTTGATTACATACTGCCGAGGAATTATCTTGCAATTTTGATATTTCTGGGATATGGAATGTACTGAAGGGTTAATTAATTCATAAGAACATTTATAACGGATATTTTAACATAACTTTTTTTTTATTTATCATTTTTGTATTCCATTTCTTTAGTTGATGAAGAAGATATATCTAAAAAACGACACATAGCGGTTCATTTTCAAGATATTATCTAATGGCAAATAAAAATATTCAAATTTTTACAGTAAACTTATGTAAATTGTATATTGATATTTATAATTTAAAATATGTTTATTTTAAGAAAAATATGTAATTATAACTACACATAATATTCGGAGAATTTGAAATCGATTTGCCCTTGCAAACCGATGTCATCAAAAAGAACTATAAAATGTTTATTATGAACATAGAATCCTAAAGACTACTTAAAATTCTGTAAAACATGTACACATTCTCGAAAGTGTTTGCAAAATTACTTTTCCTCGATCAATATAATTAAAATTTTATGGAACGTAAATGACCTCTTACGTGCTGTTGTTAACTCCTTCTCAAACTCCCATGGGGCAATATTGAACCACAAGAATTCAAATTACCGTTTCGTAATTTTTCGTTAAGGTACGTTCTAGTTTCTATTGACTGTCACAAGGTAGCAGCATATAATATCTTCAAAAAAGGAAGTTACAAGGATGTGGAGCTCATTTGTACCAAGAAACACAATTGCAAAACATAATATAGGGGCTTCTAGGGGATGTACTGTAGAACAGATATGGACCAATTTTAAGAACATAATTTCAGAATGTTTAGCCAAATTCGTGTCTTCCAAGAAACTACGGTATTATTCGGATCCTGTGTACTACAACAAAGACGTGAGATAACTGAAAAGGCAGGTTAGGAATGCGTATAGTAAATGAAATAATAAGGAACAGAAAAATATTTTTCTACAATTATTTAAAGACTTACTAGCATTACGTTGTTACAAGTTACATACCCACGAAAATTACCTGCAATCAATTCTAAATGATCGATTGAACGGTTGGCAAAATTTCCTCAAGTATGTGAGACATAAGAAAGGGAACAAAGAAAGTATTCCAGCGATCTGCGAATCAGACGGTTCGTTAATTCCAGATGACAGAGAAAAGGTGGCTTGTTTAAATAGACATTACGCATATGTTTTCAGGCCGAAGGATCAAACCCCAGTAAGTGAAGCAACCGTCGATGCATTAATTATTAAAAAAAGATCGCAAAAATTAAGATAAATAAATCTGTGACTCCTGATGGAATACCAGGAGAAACACTAAAATTTCTAGGGGAAGGCAAGATTCCGTACCTTGCGTGGTTAATGGAAGTTACTATAAATAATAATAATAATATTACTCAAAATTGAAACAGGCAATTGTAGTACCGATTCACAAGGGAGGTGACAGAAGAATTGTTAACAATTACAAGCCTATAAGTTTGACGTCAGTCGTATGCAAGCAGATGGAACACATAATTGCGGAGTGCATTAGACCAGTTTGGAATAAAACTGACTGCCTGTTTCACAATCAACACGATTGTCGTCCTGGATATTCGTGCGACAGTCAAGTTATTGCTTTATGTGAGGACATAACAGACTCACTAGACGAAGGAAGTAGGGTCGATGCAATAATATTCGATTTTTAAAGGCATTTGATCTTGTTCAGCATGAACTTTTAATTGCCAAATTGGCATAAACTGGATTAGTAATCTTATTATTATCTCGTGGATAAAATAATTTCTTACGGGACGCAAAGTCAGAATAGGTGATAAATATTCATCGAAAGCCGATGAAATCTCTGGGGTGCCCCAGGGGAGTGTGTTAGGGCCATTGCTATTCTTAGCGTTCATTAATAACATTGCAACTAGAATAAAATCAAATGTTAGACTTTTCGCCGATGATTGCGTAGTATATAAGTATTGACTCGTCTGCTGATGAATAGTAGTTTAGTTTATAATGTTAAGCTTTATTACATGAGTACATGTTTCGAAAACAAGCGACTTTACGAGCGAGTTTTCAAATTTGTACGAATGCAATAAAGCAACATTATAAACGAGTTGCATTCTTTTGTACAATAGCATTATACTTTTATAAAAGAATCAAACTTAATTTAGCGAAACATTTTCCCTGTGACGACTCGGGTATTTGACATCGTGCGAGTAAACGGTGATCGGCTGTTCTGTTTAGCTCTACCTACCCCGATTCTCTCGCTACGATTGGCTGAATGTGTGACGACGCAATCATTCGTGGCATAAAATCTAATACGTCATCATTTATGCCGTAAAATGCCCGATTATGAACGATTTCTTGCATCAGAAAAGATTATTTTATAATGCTAGAATACAAACAAATACATTACAGAACTATCTAAACTGTTTATGGAACTGCGTGTGCAGATATAAGATGGAATTAAATTCGGAAAGCAGTAATTCCATTTGTTTTACAAACTCTCGCTCGAGTGTACACTCCAATTAAGACTTCGAAACTAATGCTATACGTGTAAAAAACCGTAAGTGTTTGGGTTTGGTCCTGCGAAGCGTCTTGGGTTGGTCGGATCTCATTAACAATTCGGTAAAAAAATTTCTGAACATGTTTGTAGTTCCTCACAAGGGGCAACACAATAAATAACAATTTGTTGTTTTTTCTGCCGAAAATTCGCCGCTTCCTGGCGCACGATTACAATACTTTCTCTTCTTACAAAGAAAACGCAAGGAAGTAAAAAGAAGTGGCCAGGGTGTGTGAGGCGTTTATTGGGAAGGGCGACGCAAGGCCCCGCACGTCATACACGCGCCACAACGAGCGCACGCTCCGCACGCAGCACACGGCACGCAGAACGCGCCCGCGAGCACGCCGGGCCCCGCAACCGCACCCGCCTCCGCCCCCGCGGGCGTCTCCGCCAGCCCCGCCTCGCTGCCGGCGCCGCCACACAGCCATTTCTGCGTGCAATGCAATTCGAGTGTATCACACCTACTGCAAGAGGACGAACTTTTGGCAAACCCAGCTCTCAACGCAGGCCCTTGGACCGGCTTTGGGGGCTCAGGTCATCGACTAATGCCACTGTATGAAGTGGTAGGCTTCCGCGGCCAGAGTCATGTGGGTGATCTGGGCTGTGCGGGTGACGCCGCGTCGAAGGCTGAGTTGCCAACGTTTCGACCATCCTGTCGTTGTCCAGCCCAGATCACCCTAATGCCACTGTAGTGCCTGTGGTGGGGAGATCCTTCGGATCTTCTCCCGACGAGGGTAGGATTTTCGGCACTAGCTACATTGCTAGGTCGAATTCAGTCGCAGAACTTACGTGTGAAAAATATCGTAACTCCTTTCGTATTGAAAATAAATAACATTTTTACACGGACAGATAACAGTCAAATAATAAGTCAAGAAGTAATAGAACACACACACAATTTTCTTAATCTATACAACAAATTATAATTTATTTTGGGTCGATATTGACCCGAGTACCACAGCAGGGTTAATGTTTAAGTTGTGTTGTGCTCAACTTAGGTTAGATTGACCAATGTGTGATCTATTACAATTGATTTGATAAACTATGTTGTTAATGTCTAATTTTCTTCTAGTATATTTTCAAGTTTGGAATTATATTACACCTGTTGATCACTCTATTTCGTCCTGTGGATTTGAATTTGATGAAATAAAAGATCAATTACTGCCTGTCAAGGTTGAAAAATCTATAGACAGAAAATAAAATAATAATTTTATATGTAGATGACTCTACCGTGCATAAGCTGTGACTCTCCGCTCGTGTGACTCGCTCGCTCGGTGGTCGGGAACAGTTGTCTCACGCAAATTCTACACAGCAGAAACCTTCACCTCGACACTCAACTTTCGACCTTATGCTTATTTTATTCGCATCTTAACTGAGAATAATAGTTAATGTTTCCAAGCACAACTGCTAAGGTCATTATTCCCGTAAGTGTAGTGGATGTTTATTCTGGGCAGTAGCAGTGAACTTCCCCGCTGGATGGAGCGATCCGTCCCCGATGATTTCCCCCCAACCAGGTATCTCCTCAGAGCGTTACCCCGCACAGACAAGGTGGAATAACTCGACTGCTCATCTGACTAGCGTGGTAGTGCAGTGCATGTAGTGTAGGTGTATGTGTGGAATGGATGAGAATAGGACAAGGAAGAGGAGAGAAAGTTTGCACCCGATCCGTGGCCAGTTTGTTAGGGTACTGCACCGGCATTTGTCTGCTGTCGATCGGAGGAAACTGGAGCAAACCTGGAAACCAGACGAAAAACTACCAATCAGAGCAGTTGGGCACTATAATTCTCTACCAGAGAGCGATTGAATTCGACTTAGCTGCCAAGCTAGAGCCACGAACGGGACACGATCCTAGAACCTCACGGTCAGAGGCACTGTAATGACATTAGTTAACCTCTTCCGGTCACACACTTCCGGAGACCAGTCGGGAGCTTAGATACCTACTGGTGGGAGACATCTCATGGGGGAAATACCCACCAGCCGACGTGCAGGTCGACGCCAGATTTCACCGAGCGCTGACAACACCGCTACCTTCCGTGATAAAAACAATTACTACACATACTTCTCTAAGCACCATATCAGTTGACGCGCTCGGAAACATGAAACAACCAGTTAATCCAACCCAACCCGAGTAGAATCCAGAGAAGCACTGACCAGCGTGGCGGCCCAGCCGCCTGGCGCGCCGCCGCGGCGGTCGCAGGAGGCGGAGTTCGCGGGCCCGAGGCCGTGGCCGGGGGCGTGGCTGGGGGACGGGGCGGGCGCGCGCGTCTTCAGCCGGCGACGTCGCGACGCCTCCGCCGCCCTCGCCGCCGCCAGCGCCGCCGCCAGCATGTGCTTCGCCGACGCCTCCATGGCGCTCGCCGCCGCCGCCTCCTCCGACTCCGCTGCCGCCTGCAGGTGCACGATTGATTAGTGATTCGGGCACGTATCAGCGAAGGCCATTGCTCCGTAAGTATAGTTATATAACTATAGTTAAATTCTTTCGCTGGATACGGAGGTCAGGATCTCAGAGATCTGGTGCCCACGCACGTCGGCTTGCAAGGATATGTAGTGTATTCTGTATGGTGCAAATGGGACGATCGCACAGGTCGGGTTGCGACGCGTATTTGAACATTTTATTGAAGAGCACGAAAGCAAGGGAACCTGGAAAACAACATTTTTCTCGGCCTGTGAGGTTTTAGTATGTAAAAACTATTTGTATTTATTTTACTTTTGTTGTATATTGAAGAAATTAATAATAATGAAATTAGAAGTTGTGGGTGAAGGAAGAATGCTTGGACGAGAAATGGTTGATCACAAGCTAAGCACATGCCGTTCTGGACGATGCAAGAGCGAGAGTCTACAGTGCCTATTTATTTGAATTCTAGAATATACTTCATATCAGTTTTGAAAATTTACTTCGTAATCTTACATATTCAAAAATAATGTTGAAAAAATGTTTCCAATCATTGTAACAATTTACAACTATTAACTTTAGTTTACTTATGTTTTTAAAATAAATCAATTAGTGAATATTTTATTACATCAATCAAAAAAAGGAATTATTTTATGAAATGTTGAGAAATGTAAAAAAATAAATATCAATGCTACGTAACCCTTAACTTATATACCCCGTTTCTAAGTAACGCAACGTAACGCGCCACAGACCCCCTTCCCCCTCTCTAACGTTAGGTAATTAATGGACGTCTCCTTAGATTTTTTCTCAGCTTGAAGTTCATTTCCTACTGACGTGTCTGTCACAATAATTGTTCTTCCTCTACACCTTTGGAGACTGCCAGTTTTCCTTGTATTAGCCTTTGGAAAACCTTGCGTTATTTCTTCTGTAGAGACATATGACCTATCTGTGGTTTGTGAAACCGAGTGGCTGGTACCTGTGGGTCTAAATATTTATATACGTTTAAGTTTTAAACATTTTTGAAGTGATTGCCCGTGGTAAGTTTCATATGCTATTTGGCTGCACTTCTAAAGTTCACGTGATTTTCGATAACCAATTTTACAGCTTCTTTCACTGCAGACTCGAAAAATCTTCCTAATTCAGCTGCTTCCGATTTTCTCGGCATTATTCGAGTTGAACGTAAAAATAAATGTTTAATGATTAGGTAATTTCAGAAACTTAGATTAATCAATCAGACATTATATATTTTAAAAATAGTTTCATAGTTTATGAATGTTGGAAATCTGGTTTTAGAAACAAATCAGAAGTAATTCAAAATGAAAAACTAGTGGTGCTAAAACAGTACGTATTTTCGTGCCTTTCGGTAATGGTTATGTTATACTATTTATATCACAATTTCTCTCCGAATTAATATATCTCACTCACCATTTTTTGTAAAACTCATTACAAATCGTAGAACATTTGGTGCGAAAATCAAAATACATTAAATATTTTTATTTGAGTCAATAAAATACTTTTTACAGACACACATCAGGGAACTGCAACACAGAAATCAAATAATAGGCACAAATTTCTAATAGATCACCATTCTTTACCATCCACCAAACCCACATTTTCCGCTATACTGTCTTTCTGTTATCACTATTGCCCTGTATCAACTTTCCCCCTAAATGACCGTCAGTACGTCGCTCTTGGCTACGTAAATATCGATTTTATTCCATATCGATTTTATCCATAACAAAACTCGAAAATAGTTACGTTTTATAATACATGAAATACGAATATATAACAATAATTTACTATAAATAATAATGAATACCACACTGTCCATTTTATTGCAATTGTTTTCCACAAATACCACCCAGAGAAACATATTAAGCGCCTATACGTTCTACACGCATGGACATTTTACAACGTCGACTTTGCCATAAAATGTCGGCTTCATGCCCTTGACATGCCATTGACATGCCATTGACATGCATCCACCAAACTCTCCCTTAAGGAACTCTACCTCCGCCTCCATCGCCGCCACCGCCGCCACCGTCGCCGCCAATGAGCGTCCGCGTCCGTTGCCACGGCATTGCCGCCCGCGCGCCCTCGCAACGGCCCTTGTGGAACACCGCCTCTGCCGGCAAATGAGGGTGACGTCCGGTACTACGTACATAATAATGCGTTTTGACACTGTGGCGCATTATACGGAAGCGTATCATGTAGCTATCTACAGCAACACCGATACCAATATGAGTGAAGTTGAGAGAGAGGTCTTACACAAACTTTTAGGTCCAAAAGGAAGTAGTTCCCAACTATGGCGACAGAGTGCGTTAAATTCCCATAATGCCACTTCCATTTGTTCGACTAGATCTGCCCCGCAATCACTGATTTCTATATAAGTATATTATTACACACCTAATAATCATAATATTAAATAAATATAACTAATGCGTACACACACACACATACATATATATGTGTTCAGTTCACAGCACTTTCTGTTCCCAGTGTTGGGCAACATTCTATAGGGCAAGACTGAGAGAAGTATCACGTTCCACACTGTCAGTGTGTTCCTGAAAACGAACTAGCTTTGCAAACGCCATATTGGCGAGTTGAGTTCATCAACCAGTTTTGTTATTGCGACACGTATTACGTTTTTGTTTTTGGTTGTGGTTTTGGTTTGTTTTTTGTTTTGTTTGTAGTCCAGAGAACGAAGATAACTTTGGAGCATTGAAATTTCTCTTAGGATACGTTTATACTTTTACTGTGACTAGTATGTTTTCTAAACTTTTTTTGTTATGTTACCGCCGTACAAGGTCGTTTGTTCATTTTATATCTATGTTGTATTTCTCTTAGAGTTGAGATTCGTTGGGAGGGTATCAGACTAAGTTGAATCGGATGGTACCAGACAGTTAAGAAAATTCTTCGTCTTCTCTCCATTTTCCCACATTTCTTGAGTGTAGGTAAGAGGTACTAATATTCGAATACTAATGTAAATTTTGTCCAATTTTGTGGCAACTATGGGTAAAATTCTTTTCCCAAGTAGCCAAATACTCATACTCATTTTTTCTTTGTATTATGTGATGCAATATTTGTCTCAATATGGGGGTATCTTTGGTGAATAGCTGTGATAAAAACTTCATTAAAATTATTTCACCATTTTTCTTTACTTGTTCGATACCCCCTACCCTTTTCAGACATGTAAATTGTCAACGACTTTTACTATACTTAAGGGAAAATAGAATTTTACTTTCAAACCAAACAGCTTTGATAGAGTGTGTATGCAAGAGATAGAAGTTTCATATTCTGTATTTTACGAATACTTTTAACTAACCTTAATTAAGAAATCATATTTAAAGTTAAAGTGGCCGATACTATCCAAACAACCCCTATCTAGATATCTCGATTTTCAAGTAGAAATTGTGCATATCTTCCTCCACTTTCACCAATCTTAACCATCTTTATAAAAATACACTTATACATCCTAATCTTAACGTGTGCGAGAAATTACAAGTCTAAAGAACCTTAAACACGAATTTTACAACCTTAAACAAAAATTAGAGATTGTATCGTTGAAGTAATATGAACGCCCGAAATGAGGTTATATTTAGCTTCAAATGCGCGATGCGTTGTACAAAAACGACTGGAGCCATCCGTGGACCCGACACAAGTGTGATGGATTGAATAATTATTTCTTTGAATCGACAATTCCAAAAAAGGGGCTCAGTTTGTACGGTTGCTCAGATGAAAGTGTTAAACGGTTGAGATTCTCAACTCACAATTTCCGTATTTTTCAGGAGAAAAAAATGTTCTCTTGTAGTTGTAATATTTTTGCAAGCATAAATAGACCCTAATGAACTTGGAAGTTTCTACTAAGTAACTGCAAATGGATTTCTTTCTTGCTATTATTTTGATATCGAAACTTCAGAATCACATAAAATAGGGCTATGACTCCTCACTCTAGGGTATAGGTATAATTTTGTGTTCCATGTAACGTTACATTGCTATTTTACCAAGTGACTTCCCCTTCCCGACCGAAGTGAAAAGCATTTCTCATCAACAGAAAAATAGGATTTAACGTGTCAATGTGGAATATACATATCCAGTTTGGCTTATACTGGTACACTATTAACTCGGAAAAAGATTTTTTCTCAAACTTTCAATAATATGTTTTGTACTTCTCACTCTGAATGCATTTCTCGAAATAGCAGATATCCTCGCAGTTCTTTATGAGTACGCTGGCATATTGTCCTCCATATTGATATTTCGAACCAGTTACACAAACGAATTGAACATGTGCAAATAGAAGTAAACAAAAACCGACAGGGAAAATATTAGTTTAAAATAATCTTCAGAATAAAGAGAAAGAAAATATTGGATAGATTATCAATACGATTATTAGTATTGCTATTTTATTATTGCTATTTTTATTATTATTATTATTATTATTATTATTATTTAGTAGTAGTAGTAGTAGTTAGTTAGTAGTAGTAGTAGTGTAGTAGTAGTAGTAGTAGTAGAATAATAATAATAATAATAATAATAATAATAATAATAATAATAATAAATTAAAATAATATTGACGTATAGGCCATTACTGACTACTCTATACGCTTAACATGTGTGAATTCTTTCAGGATCAGCTTTTCAGCTGTATCCCTCAGTACGAGAAGGTTGTTGGCCCTGAGTGTGAATTATGAACAATAGAATAATTGTGGGTGGAAGGACAATCGCAAATACGACGGCAGGACGCAAACGTCTACGCAGGACTCGGCCAAACGACGGCTGCCGCACCCGTCTGCGCCAGGGGGCGACTTATTATATTATTATTATTATTATTATTATTATTATTATTATTATATTATTATTATATATTATTATTATTATTATTATTATTATATTATTATTATTATTATATTATTATTATTATTATATATTATTATCTATTATTATTATTATTTAGTAGTAGTAGTGGTAGTAGTAGTAGTAGTAGTAGTAGTAGTAGGAAGAGGAGGAGGAGGAGCAGCAGCAGCAGCAGCAGGAGCAGCACCAGCAGTAGCAGCAGCAGTAGCAGCAGCAATAGCAGCAGCGTAGCAGCAGCAGTAGCACAGCAGCAGCAGTAGCAGCAGCAGTAGCAGCACAGTAGCAGAAGCAGTAGTAGTAGTAGCAGTAGTAGTATAGCAGAGTAGTAGTATGCAGTAGTAGTAGTAGTAGTATAGTAGTAGTAGCAGTAGCAGTAGTAGCAGTTTTTAGAGCAGTAGCAGTAGCAGTAGCAGCAGTAGCAGTAAGCAGTAGCAGCAGTAGCAGACAGTAGCAGTAAGCAGCAGTAGCAGCAGTAGCACGTAGCAGCAGTACAGCAGTAGCAGCAGTAGCAGCAGTAGCAGCAGTAGCAGCAGTAGCAGCAGTAGCAGCAGTAGCAGGCAGTAGCAGCAGTAAGTAGGCAAGTAGCAGTAGCAGCAGTAGCAGCAGGTAGCCAGTAGTAGTAGCAGTAGAGTAGCAGTAGAGTAGCAGTAGTAGTAGCAGTAGTAGTAGCAGTAGTAGTAGCAGTAGTGTACAAGTGTAGCAGTAGTAGTAGAGTAGTAGTACAGTGTTAGCAGTAGTAGTAGTAGTAGTAGTAGTAGTAGTAATATTAATATTATTATCGTTGTTGTTGTGGTTGTTCTTACCCGCGGTGTGGAGCGAGGCGTCTTGGCGGCGCCGACAAGCGAGCCGTCGGCCATGAGGGGGACGAAGTGCGCGCGGCGGCGGGCGACCAACATCCCCCTGGGGTGCGCCGGCAGCAACTCGCACTCAGCGCTCCGCCCCTCGTCCTGCACGGGGAAGTCGCTGTAGGGAGATGGCTCTAAGAAGGGACCGATTCGGCAGGCCGGAAAACAAATGAAATGAAACCAAAATCATAATTTTCTCAATACAGGAATACACGTTTTAGATGGAAGTTGCATGGAGCAATGGAAAAACTATCGCAACCTTTCCAGTAGATTTAAAAGAATTGTAAAAGGACAGTTACTAATCCTTTAAGGCATACAGGAATATTTCTGAATCAACAAATAACCATCGTGTCGTTCGAAGACTTTGTAGTCTCAAAGTCAAAGTCCGGCGAAAGAAGGGGCGGTCGTAGTGGGACAAACTACGGCCGAAATTTTGGTCGGCCGAAATGGGACGTTCGCGTCCGATATGCTCGAGTCATTGAAATATAATAGTAAATGGCAATGTGTATATTGAACACGCCCCTTCCGATGGCGCTCGGAAATATCGGCTGTCGGACGGAGATTTTTTCGTTTGATTTTGTCGGTTTTTGGGGAGTCTAGGCCTCCTGTAATACCAAAGGTCACCTCCAATACGTGAAGATCAACGACCTTGAATATTCGACATTAAATGGTTGAAGCGCCTCCATCTTTGAAGCAAATTGAAATCCTCTTTTTTGCAGTCAAAGCAGCGCCCTCTGAGAAACAAAGTATTCTATACCGCGATTTATGCAACACCTGTCTCTGGCAGGTCTCAGCTGTTCACGGTTTCATTCAATCGGGAACTAGAACGTCACAATAGTGACGTCACTATGGTGACGTTTAAGCTTCCGATTGGATGAAATTGTCAACAGCTGATAACTGCCTGGGGCAGAGTTGCGAAAATCGCATTGTAGCATTGCGTTTGGGGCTGGTTACAGACGGTTACACCGCCACTCGTATGTTTTGATTTAAAAACCATGGCGGCCAATAGTTCGGCGAGCCTCCACCAAGAGCGCTGAAACTATAGGGACAGCCACTCTTTGTAGAATATTCTAGCTCGTTGGTGTAGATGGTCTTCATCGTGCCTCTCGCAAATGTTTCAAACAATGTGCTGCGGAACTATGGGTATATTCGGACGATTGCGGGTGCAACATTTGGGCGGATTCCAAATGAAATAAGTTAGGCGATTTTGCTCTTAGTCTTCTGGTAGCCAGAGACCAATATTTCGGCTGCGCTGAGGCTATAGCCTGTGGGTCAAAGCCTGTCATGTGAGCCATCTCCATGTCAACGTATTGACGAATGGAACACATGGGCATAGCCTGTAGTTATGTTGTCAGCAGTAGACAAGCAGTGGCTCTCAAAGCTGCAAATAATGCACAGTCTGTAACCAATTTTGTCAATGCAGCAATGAAAGTGATATCGCGACATTCCAACCAATTTTGGTGACTCAGGGCATCAACTGATCTCACTGCAGTACCTCTAACACAATAGTTCTAGGCTTGCCGTGACTTGCTTTTCGACACTAACTAGATAGCTAGGTCGAATTCGGCCGCTGACTGGAGGAGAGTTCCGACGGTCTGCTCTGATCTGTTGTTCCGAGTAAGTTTGTTGATTCAGAAATATTCCTGTATGCCTTAAAGGATTAACTACGGTCCTTTTACAATTCTTTCAAATCAACTGGAAATGTTGCAATGGTTTTTCCATTGCTCCAAGCAACGTCCATCTAAAATGAATACTGATGTATTAAGAAAAAATATGATTTTGGTATTATTTCATTGGCCTGATTTCTAGTTCTTAAACTATGTAAATCTGATTATTGGGTGAATGTTTTGTGTTTAAACTTGTTTTAAGTTATTTTTATGTGTTTCCCTAAATAATTTTCTGTTTTGTAAGATAACTAACAGAAAATAAAGCCTTCAATAAATACGATCATCTTTCATTTTTAAAAGCGGAAGGGCTAGAGAATAACCAAAAGAAATTATTTTATTTTCTGATTGATATTGTCCTTTAGTCTTATATGTTAAGTACCACTAATATCCATGCTAATAACTACCTGCAATTTTCCAAAAGTTAGATGAATATTTGAGTTTGAGGTTTGACCTAACTACTCAATGTTTTTGTGTGCCTGAGATGCCTCCCATGCCTTGGAAATCAAACTGAAAATCGGTGAAACTAAGATCGTAATCGTATGAAACTTACGCTGCTTGCATCGTCTAAGACCTGATAACTAAATGCATTAGAAGATGATGCATCTTGCATCATATTATCTTCAACGTTGTCGAATGATGTATCAGGAGTAGAACTGAAGTCGGAATGTGAGGTTTCTGAAGTCTGTTCTTCACTTGCAGGTTTTTTAATGTTAATGACGATGCATCTCTGTATTATATTTTCATCCTCAGTTCGAAAATCATCTTCCAAGAGTTCTTTCTCGTTGCTGCTTTGAGATTTCGAATGCATAACTGTAATGCCGGTTGGCTGGGAGTCCTCTGACGATTGCGACTCTCTTTGTGTTTGAGAGGACGTAAATTTGGCATTGGCTTCCATTGCAAATGAATTTGTACTTACGTAACTACAGTCTGAATAGCTGATACAGTTCCCAGTTGTGATTGAGTTTTTAGCAGTTATCATGGGAGAGCTGATTTTTACAGAACTGGAAAGATGAATTTCTTCTTGTCCCGACTCTGTTGGAGATATATTTTGTTCCATGGAAATAGAATTGAATGTAGACCTGCCACTGTTTTCAATTATTGTGGGTGAATTTTTAGCAGTTACCATCGGTGTGCTAACTTCTATTTTATCGTTAGAATTATCAGGGCTCATTGGTTTTTGTTGAATATATTTTTCTATCTTTTGGACGTGGTGGATAGTCATTTCCTGTTTAAAAGAAATATTCGAAGAACAGTTTAATATATGTAGAGATTGTGAGGTTATATCATCTTGAACGCGCTTCAATAGATCTTTTACTTGTTCATGAACGTCGTTTTGCAAACCAACCGTCTCACTTTGATCGTAATGAGACAGTTCATTGTTAGCTAGTAACCTTTGAAATTTCTTCGAATTATATTTGTGTTCTTGACAAACGTCTGGAGGTGGGAGCAATTTTTCAGAAAGCATACATTCATTGTGTACCATTTTAGGTGTGTTGTGTGGCCCATTTAGTTCAACCTGTGATGCAACTGACGATAAATAGACAGATTTACTAGAAGTCGGTTTGGCATTAGAAACTTGTACCGTTTGAGACATCCTTAAAGAAGATCGTTCGACTTTCGGTGAAAGCGAAAAATCTTCTTTAATACTTTCACAATCTCCATCGGATGGTATCCTTATTGAAGTAATAACAGCCTCGCTTGGTTCAGTTCGTTTTGTTTCCAAATGTTTAAAAATGACTTTCCTGTCATCAATTTCAGAAAGCTCATCTCTTCTCAAAGTACTTATTATGTTCGTCGAAGTTTCAACGCGTTTCAACGCATGAACATCGTTTTCACGATTGTCTGTGTATTTTGTAACATCCCGCTCAGTGTCTAAACGTAATCCTGTTTCTTCAAGTTCTAGAGCACGTGACAACTTCTTGGACCAATTTCTGCTCGCTTCTGCCCAGAGGTTGATTCCCTTCGTCTCGTCTAATAAACTGCGATCAAATTTAACTGTGTCTCCTTGTAATGCGGAATTCTTCCGATTATCTTTACAATCATCATCTGAAGAAAAATCTGATGTATCTATTTCGTTGCAACTTCCATCAGAACAGAGACTGGTGGGTCTTTTCGATTTGAGTTTCTGAACAGCTGTAAGAGTCCCAGTCGACGATTCCACACTCTTGCTTGTTCTTTCAAACAACGTCCTGTATGCAATGTCTTCAATTCGCGAGACTAATTGCGACGTGGGACCGAACACCACTTGACTTGTGTGTGTTACTGTGTCTGTGTTACTCGAATTCATTCCACGGCCCGTCTTACCTTTTCCGTCTGTTTCAAACAAAATGGGTTGTCCTACTGTATTTGTCTTCGTTGTTTCAGCTAGTTCTTTTTTCCGCCTGGCACTTTTCTTTACGACATTTCTTGAGCTTTTTGTTTTCCCGCTATGATCATGTGAACAGTTAGATTGATATGTGTATTTCTTTGCGACAATAGCACTTGTTGAGGTCGTGGTTCCGTCTCTTTTGTGCCCAAATGTTGTTTCCTGGTTTTTCGATGTCGTTGCTTGGCCCGTAACGAAAGAGGGCGTTGAAATGACTACGTTGGGCGTTGGAGCAGCCCCAGTTGCTATATTGTCGGTGATACTAGGAATGCTGTTCAGTGTTGAATCACCTTCCGTGAAACTGTATGTAATCTGCAAAAAGAGCGCATTAAACATACATTTTATTACTACTTTAATTATCCTTATGTTTTCCTTGAAATATAATGAGAATAAATGATTTAGAAATTGGTCATTCGTTCATAGGTTCGTGTTTACATCAAGTTCGTACATATGAGATTCGCATAGTATTGGCCAAAAATCACTGTATGGAAGTTACCTGCCAAACCTCACAAGTGTAACTTCATTACTTAAAACATGAAACTCAATAATTATTTGTAACAAATAAAGTATATAGAATGGGTCATGAGTAGCTTCCCGTGTAGTGATCACGGGTTCGATTTCCGGTTGGGACAAAAATAAAGTTGTGAACTTCCTTTACAACTGTCTGTTCCTGTAGCTGGGTGGCGAATAAAATCTCAGAGAGGCGGAGTTTGCTAATGACGGTGAAGGGAAATACGTCTTGTTTCTCGCATGTCTCGCGTACCCTCCAAATGAGGGGTTTGAACTACACCCAACCATGAGGAACACCGTGCGCGTCAATGTCGGACAATCGACCCAAAACGCCAAATAGGGTAGGGCACACAGTGATGAGCACTTTAAGGGCAACCAATACGTTTTATGCAATGTATTATTGTTTATTTTAACAATAGAAAATTCATAGTTTGTAAATGAATTACTAAATATATGTACATTTATGAGATTAGTTAATTAAATTGTTGAACATTATACTTCATATTTTATGAAACGTGAAACTAAAGGAAGGCAGAAAATATAGTGATGGTCACTTTCAAGACTCTCGTGAGCACTTTGTAATATAGTGATAGCCTTTCAGAAAAATTGATTGTAAAACCCCAACAAAGTCAAATAGCATTGTTGAACGCAATTGGCTAGTTACTGCTGGTTTATTCAGCTTCCGTCATTCAGTAAGTCTAAATATTTTACCCAAAAAATATATTTTCGCCCTCTGAATCACTTTTCTCTACAGTATCTTCCGAGGAAAGGCGTTATTTGTGAAACACCTTTTGACACATTGGCAGAACACACCATAATTCTAAAAATTGAATGTGTTTCCACACTGGAATCTGCCCTGAAGAAAATATTTCCCTGGACTTCTAGAGGAAATATACATGCTGCTGCTTCTTTCTGTCTTGCAAATTACTGTAGAAGTGCTCGATTGACACATTTCCTTATTTCTTTCTCTTTCTGTTAGTATGTTTATATGTCAAATGGACAAAGATGTCATTCTTTGTGCAAAATTAACGTTTGTTTTCCTGAGGTTAGCCCAATTACTTGTTTCCTCTCGATTGTACGTTTTCTGCATAATGTTATTGAACTTTTATCCTCTTTCTTCAACATTATCGCAGAATTTTTCAAATGCCAATGATTTGTTCTGTGTGCTGTGGTTGCAATGTTTTCATTATCCACATTTGTTGCGATGTCATTGTTCATCCGCCCAAGACATTTAGTGAAATCAATGCTCTCAGGACTCCAGGGAACAAGGCTACAAGCTCTAAAACCATTTTGCAACGTTTCTGGCGTTATTGCGCGCACTACCTGATCCAACACCAGAGTGAAGTATTTTCTAGAGAGAGCCTCATTATGATGTTTTCTACGCCATGTTAGCACTCATTTCTTCCATGCACTCTGGATTGGTCAAGATACAGCGACATCTGCTGGTTGGAGTATTCTTGTGTCGCTCGTATACAGTGCAATTAAAACTATTTGTAATTCAGAAAAGAGCTCACTCGTCTGAAAAGTAAAGTGACTTTTGTGGCCATTCACGAAAAAAAGAGAGATTTTCTAGTAAAGAATAGTCCCAACCAAAAATTTGCAAACTGAGCTCACTTGAAGGAAAGAAATGTCAATTACATCAGTAACTTATACATCAGGCTTAATTGTTCACTGTGAGCATTTCTTTGTCTTCAGAGCGACTTCATACGTCAAAATCAGTGTAATTTAATAATATGAAATGTTTTTATTCAATTTTATGTCGTTTTTCCTTGTTTATAAAGCATTGTAAAAACTTTTAAGAGCGTTTTATTGATGATTTTTGTAAATCAATAAAAATCCATCCCCTAGTGATAACATTTAACCACAAAACGTTTGTTGATACAGTAACGGCCATATTCAAATTTCGGTGATGGGCAAGGTTCCATCAGACCCCTACAAGTCTAGGTACCTCCTCCAGCAGAGTACCGCCCCAGCTGGGACAAACTCTAAGCAGGATTTCCGACACTAGCTAGCTAGTGCTAGTAGATTGGTCGCATTCATACGCTGTTTGGAGGGGAATTCCAGCGCCCAGATGCTCTGATCAGTAGTTTTTCGTGGTTTCTCCGATCAGCACCAGGCGAATGCTGGAGCAGTACCCTAACAAACGTGACACGGACCGCGCGCAATCTCTCCTTCCTCTGCTTGCCTTATACTTTCCCTCACTTACACACACTTTCACTACACTACCAAACATGGCGGGAGAACGGGCAGGAGCTTAGCGCTTGTCCCGGCTGGGGCTGTGCCCCGCTGGTGGGAGATACCTAGTTGGGGAAAACCCCACTGGCCGACAGTAGGTCGATGCCTAATATCGCCATCTAGCGGGGGAAAACCACCGCCACCACTCTAGAAAAAAATGCACTGCACTTACTGGTCTAATGATCTTACCAGTTGACGCGCCAGGATTTACTAACAAGCAATTATCCTAGAAGGGTGACCGACTGGAAACCGCGAATGCTAATGGTGCCTAAACCCTGCCCGACAGGGATAGAAGGCAATAACGTGACAAAAAACATTAATGTTACCTATGACTGACTTCGATAAAGCAGAATTAATCCTAGGCCAATTCCTAAAATGGTTGGAAGCATTGTTAAAAGACAATAACTGTAACAAATGACTCGCCACTGGGGGGGAAGGCGCCTTCTTGAGTCTTGGAGCAGGACAAACGGGGGAATCTCCCCCTCCACCGGCGTGTCCCTTGGCGTAGTACCCACGACGGCGGCAGGGGGGCCCGGGGGCATGTAGGGGGGCTACGCAACGCCGGCTGCGCGTGATTGAGGAACCCACGCGTTGTGTCGGAGGCTGCAACCGACAGTTTTTACTTTGTCATATTGGTACGTACATAAGAAGTAATATACGTAGTGTAGAAAAAGTCTGCGCGAAAAAACATCGGATTTTCGGCAGAAAAAATTCATTGCCTGACCCTAAAAACGAAATAGTGCATAAATCCAGTTGCTAAATTAAGAAAACAAATCCTCTAACATGTGATGTAGCTAGAATCTGCTTTGTGGGTCCTTGACACCGAAAAATCAATTGACAGCGCAACGTCTGTCTGTCCGTCCATCTGTGAACACCACTTGCGTCTAAAACAAACAGAGGATTTTTTTCAAAAATGGATATTCCCCGGTCGATGTGGCTCGACTCAGGCTCTGCGATTTTCAAAAAACTTCTTTAAATTTCGGTTCTTTACATGAACACCCCCCGGTCATTTTCGAAATTTTGTCAAAAACGGATCCAAAGTTTTTCTTTAAATTTCTTGTAAGAATAGAGTAAAATATACTTATAAAGGTGACATATGTCCGATTTTCGGTTTTAACTCTGAAATTTTGAAAATTTCAAAGCTATGAAATGTTTGCGGTGTCTTCCTACAACTACAAAATTGAAGATAGAGATTTTTCCTTCATATAAAATTTGTTCTTCATAATTAGTTCTTTCATTAAGGTCATGTACATATTTTTATTTTAGTAGTTTTTTTTTTAAATATTGCGTAAATATTTCCAATTTTTAAAAAGTA
This sequence comes from Gryllus bimaculatus, assembly GCA_017312745.1. Classification (NCBI taxonomy): domain Eukaryota; kingdom Metazoa; phylum Arthropoda; class Insecta; order Orthoptera; family Gryllidae; genus Gryllus; species Gryllus bimaculatus. Next base: position 1,638,408 of record BOPP01000221.1, on the reverse strand, counting down.
ATAAGTAAGCATTTCTCAAACACGGCTCTACCTGTTTTATTTGAACTTTTTGTAGGAATAGTACTAAATACACTTTAAAAGATGACATACAAACCATATTTCTCTATTCTTTTGCTTCTTCTAAAATTACAAAAGTGAATTTTTTACTTACCTTTCACGTCCTTAATATTTGCAGGCGGTAATTTGTGCGCAATGTATTTATGAGTGCTTGTCCTTCAAATAATGTTAGATAAAGTTTCCCGATAACACGACAATTTTCTGTGAAAATGAGCTCGAAATTCCGCATTTTTAGAAACACTCAAACGCCAATATCCTCAAGAACGGCTCCAAATGTTTTCTTCTAACTTTTCCAATTGATAGTTCTACTTGGACTGTTTAAAATGACATAGAATTAATTTTGCTATATTCTTTTTTTTCAAAAATTACACAAATAATTTTTTAATATCTCTCACGCCCTTAGTATGAACATTTCCAGGGTTTTGTAAACACTATTGCATTTGTAATTGGAAGAGCTTGAAATGACTTCATATGACGTTTTTCGAAAACTCAATTGTTTTCTGTGAAATGAGGTTCAAATTTCAAACAATTTACACTAGTGCTTAAACATTTAGCATATTTCAACATTAACATTTTCTTAAAATCAGCTCCAAATTTTTCAAAGAAAATTGTAATTTAGGACGAGTTTTTACTATTCGTGAATATTCTAAAAATAATATTTGGTCTACAATTAGGAAACTTATAAATTAAGAAAATTTCACAAAACTGTACTTTGGGGACGATAGATGGCAGCTGGCAAGAGTATGTTGCAAGTCCGAATACTTAGTCGAAACCAAAGGAAATAGAAGACTAATACGGGAAAGTCAGTCCATTGTGTAGCACCACTAGTTTGAAATGGTGTCATGGTTTTAATGGAAATACACATGTAAATTTATCCCAAAGTGGGGTGTTCGGATTGTCTCACCTTATTCTTCCTGTGTTTGCCCTCTGGTCTCTCCGATTCTGAATCGTAGTTGGTCAACCATCGCCGTACCTAAGAATAATATCATGCTGAGCCCTCGATTTACTGATAATTATTTTAAAAATGTAAAAATTTAATGTTGCGAATGAGGGAAAAGTACAATATGCGCCCGTTTTCTTGAACTCAGAAATCCATGTCCTCTCTTTGTCACTAAACATATTTGATTTATGAATAACGGTAGCAATGTTTATTATTATGATAACAAGAAATTCAGTCCTACAGATTTTCAATAACTGTTCAACGTCTTTCTATCATTAATTACTAAACAAAATTAGCCAAATATAAGCCTCTGAAATTGCGTTCCCTGACCTGCACCACCATGTTGGCGTAGAGACGAATCGCTTCGGCCATTTTGAAGACAAACAAAATCACAACGGTGCCAGTTGGAGAGCGAACCAAAAAGGTTGGTGGCAGTTGACGCTCTCGAACGTTCCCCGGCAACGGTCCGCCATTAATATTCTGACTCCAGTCTGGAGGACCCAGCCGATCATTTTAGGAAGGGCCTTCGTAGATTTTTGTTAAATAATAAGCATATTTGTCATATTGTATATTATTTTTGTAGTGTATATATGATACTATGCAATATTATTTTTGAATAATTACAAAATTCCAACAAAAAAATTTAAATCAATTTTGCCAAATAAAGGGCCCCTTTTGGGGTGCATGGCCCCTATCCACCATAGACGTCAGTAGACGTAATCAGACCCATGCGAGTAAGGGATTACTAATTGGCTAAAACACCGAAAATCGCAGTCTTCTCATATCTTATTAAATAATTCGGTTAAATTCAAATACTAGCTTATTACATTTTTAAAATAAAATGCAAACATATTAACATAACATAGTTATTTTATTTAACCAACTTTATGTGTGGCTTTATATATGAGGTCAGTTGTAAATTATTGTAGATATGAATCAAGGTAATTACCTGACAAATATCTATGTAATTTTGTCGTAAACAATAGTGAGGAGTATGTACGCAGACATTGTAGTTTGTCAACAATGACTTTAATTATCACTTTTATAAATGTATGATATTTAACTGACAATATTACTGCCTAAGATTTGAATTTTAATGTTATTACTATTGTGAAGGGTAGTCTTGACAATGGAAATAACGGTAGCTGATTGATTACTAGTGATTCATTACAAATACAAGGAAAGTAAAAATTAATATCATTTGCAGTGCGCTTCAGGCCGCATTAGGCAGTAGATTGTTTTAGTTCATGACGTTTAGAATTAAAATATTATGTAATAAAGAAAATGGCATATTTAGGACAAGGTCACTCTAGAAGCTACCTTGAACTCCTCCCAAACAGGTGCGTAGGACATTTCATAAAAGAGAGAGAAAAATAATAGCTAGAGTTACGGAGATGTGCGAATTTGAAAAAGACACTTTCATTACTTCATGACACTCCTCAATCGTTGAGACAGGCATCTGCGTATTCTGGAGTTAGTAAATCCAATATAAAAAGAAAAAAACGCTTAAAAGTTAATAAATCCTAATGATACTCCAGCAGCACCTGGTAGAAAGAGATAACTTTTTCGATTTCTTCAGCTCTGTAACCTTTCAATATATTACTCATAATTTGTAAACGTGACATAGGGATAAGGGGGATGTTCTTCATAAATCTTCTTAATAGGTTCCTTTTTAGTTCATAACTTTGGTTCATAATTTCGATGGTCTAAAAGATACATGACCGAACCGAAAATAATATATTTCTTTAATCTTATGTCCAGCGATTGCCACCACTCGAGCAGCTTAGTGTTTCATCTTTGATCAAAATGGCGAACCGTTTACAACGGTGTAATCTCGCAGCAAGTGATGTAGCTTTTTTTTTTTTAAATGCGGTCTCCAATGTATTTTTGGAATTTTGCTAGATTTTTATGTGCATAAAGGTACGTATAAACAGTATACATGGTCGCATATGAACATGTACAATAATAACATTTGCCACCACAGTGTCGAAAAGATGACATTTTATTATGCTGAGTGAGGTTAATTCATGCTCTTTCGATTTTGATGCAAATTTTTGCTCCATTTCGAACAAAATGAGATATACAATTTCTTTTCCTTATAATTTACTTTCTAGAACTTTGAATATTATCTTTCATTGTTTGAAGATTGCAATATGTGTTTATTGATGCATTGAAATTGAAGAATTTGTTTTATAATACTCGTGCAACTTTTCTTGAACGATGGATTGAAGAAATGCGGGTAGAGTGGGAGTATTAGTTACGTAATCAGCTAGATTTTATGGAGCAATGCGAATCTCTGGAGAATTAGTCATGCCTTCGCAACTTTCGCAATAATTTGCGTTCTAACTTTCTTAGGAGTTCGAGGTATCTCCTGTGATAGATCTTTACCTGATTCGGCCTTTTCTTTAGATTTTTGGAGAAAATCACGAACAGAAGTCTCGTCTTCAACAGAAAATAGTTTCTATTTTGCGCCAGTGACGATGTGTTTGGAATGTTGTCATCAGGGCTCGCTGCGAGTTTTTGCCTTCAACTGTTTATTGTGCTAGCGAGGGGGAAGCAAGGGGGTTCAAGAAAAGTTGCGCGAGTTATACCTGTTTCTGCTGTAGAGAGTGGAGATACATCTGACAAAATGGAACAAGGAACTCAAAAAGAGTATCGTTGAAAAGGAGAAATAAGTGTTTCGGAAATTTAAATTTTTCTTCCACTGGTGAACCTATTAAAGGAAATAAGGAAACTATATCACCGATGGAATACTTTTCACAATACTTTATGCAAGAAATATTTGGACTACTGGCCTTGCATACAAATTTGTATACTGTTCAGAAAACTAGTGCATCTGTGAACGGAGATAGTTTTTAAATTAGAAAATTATTCGGAGTTCATGTAATGATGGGTTCCTAAATTTTCTTGGAGAAAAAATGTATTGGTAAACAGAAATAAATTTCATTGCTGACCATATTCCTGTAAACAGAGTATATTAAACTTAGAAATAATTTGTTTTTGGTAGGTATTGACTCTTGTGTTTCAACAGAAAACAAGTTGTGAAAGGTGATCCCTCTTCTTGACAAAGGACGAGACTGCCTTCACTTACAGTAGGAAGTGAAACAAAGTTTTGATGAACTGATGATCCCATTCAAAGGAAGAACTTTTATGAAGCAATTTCTTCGAGTTTCCTCATATGTGGATCCAAATTCAGTAGGACTGAAAAATTAGGTGGATTTTTCTGCTTTGGTGTACAATTTTGAGGTTTATCAGGGCAAAATCACTGGCATCAGTGTAAATCACAAACACAGGTCTAGGTGGTTCAATAGTGATGAGACTAAGTAAAAACATTCCATCAGATTTAAAATATAGTTCCACAATTTCTTTACATCACTGCCACTAATTCGTGAGCTTAATAAAAAGAAACCATATCCAATGAGTACGGATCGTGGAAACAGACTCAAGGGCTTCTACTTAAAATCAGAAACAGAGATGCAGTGTCTATTAGGGTCTCACTCGAAAAAGATTTGTATGTAATCAGATGGCTAGACAATGGTGTTGTTACTATGTTTCCTCATATGTGGAAAGTAATGTGTCTGATAAAGTGAAAAGATGGAGTGCTGGTCAATAGAAACACATTGAAATAAACACCCCACAGATAGTGTAGGAGTACTCTAGATTTATGTGGGGAGAGAGCATTTTTAATTTCTCTTTACAGGATTAGTATGAAATGCAGAAAAGGGACTTAGTGAAATAGTTATATTACATATGGTTGACTTGGTTATCTTCAATACTTGGTTGTAGTATCAAAAAGATACTGAACTACAAAATATATCAAAAAACAGAATGGGTTTTCATAAATTCAGAAACAACAGAGCAGAAAATTTAATGATGCACAAGCAATAACATGATCTACAAGAAAAAGAGGAACACGTTAAGATTAAATAAAATGATAATGAAGATTCTGATGATATGGATATTTTTAGCGAAGATAGATCAACTAAAAGCAAAGCAGTATGCGAGTACAAACCAGCGCCTGAAGTAAAGTATGGTATATTTGCTCATTGAACAAGATATTTGGAAAGCAGGGATTAAACGTAAGGACAGTGTATTAAACGTAACGTGACTTTGTGCTTAAATATTCAAAATAATCCCTTTTTGAAATTCCACAATAAATAAAATTATTAAAACCCGTTTGTTTACAAAATAAAATTTCCACGATAAAACCAATGTTCTCTTCATCAAAACTCTTATCATAACATGAATTTAAAGTATGACCCCGGTGACGCAAGCAGCGCCGCTGAGGGTCGTCGGGTGGGTGGCCTCTTCCTCGCCCCTTCGCTAGGAGGTCAGGACGGTAGATGGCGTCCCAGGCGCGGGAAACGGCTGATCGGTGCCGACGGTGTGGCTCGCGGCAGCAGTGGTTGCGCCTCGGCCCATCGTGAGTCCCCGATCTCGGGTTCGGCCGCTCACACAGTCATTTCCCGGCAAGCCTATTCTTTGCAATTACTGCTCGATGTTCGTCGAGGTTCGAGCAACACCGGAGCGGTCCGCGATGTAGCAGCGATGTATTCCGTCGGCGGCTGCGCGGCTGCTGTGTGGCATCTCGAGGTATGCGGCAATGTCCTTTAGCAGCGCGGGCGCGGCGTTCGGCGGCGAGTGGCTGCGTGTTCAGCGGCGTCCCCCAGTGACAAAAGAAACTTTTAAGCTCTCTCCTCCCCCAGCATAATCTGAACTTCTCGCTCTCGCCTCCTACATCAGAAGTGAACTGGTTGCTCTCGGCTCCTTCATCAGAATGTGAACTACTCGCTGCTGTGGCCGACTGCCTACCTTTAAAAGTGCCACCGGAAATTAGTTCCGGCGCCACTCAAGAGATGGCAGCAATAGCAGACGCTCGACCAATCTCCGGAGCGGACGGGCGCACCCGTACCTGACAGCTGGCCAGCGGACCCGCAGCCCAAACCGGCTATAAGGGCAGCGCCCGGCGAGCAGAGAGATAGTCAAGCGCCTGCCTACATTGTGAAGTGATAAGAGGATTGTGAACAAGTGCGACAACACACCTACGGTTACGGACTTTCTCTCTCTTGGAATAGTGAACGGCTGCGATTTTGGACATCTCCCCGGGAAATTGTGACTTGGACATTCTTCGGTACATCTTCTGAAAAATTGTTTGGATCTGGCTTGAATTTGTCTACCTCTGTACTGATTGGGGTTCGAATAAATCCATTTTTAGAAATTGCTTTCTTTTGGATACTACACTCGCTCTCGTCTCCTGCTTTCGAATGAACTGGTCGCTCTCGCCCCCATCAGAATGCAAACCTCTGACCCTCACCTCCTACTTCAGAATGATCGAGCTAGTGAGCCTCCCTTGATTCGCGGGGTCACGTGGCCCTCCCCCGCTTCGTTTTTGGAGATTGGCAGGCGCGCATCACGCGGGTTCTTCTGCCCAATTGCGGTGTCATCGGTGACTCTTTCAATCATGATTGTACGCTGCGCTGTTTAATTATGAAAGTGAATAAGGTAATTTGCTTGTGGTCACTCTTATTCATGTAAAAACACTTGACTTCTTGAATAATAAAAAATGACTAAATTAATTATTTTGTGATTAGTTTTAGATGTCAGAAACATAGATAATGATTTTTAAATGTATAATTTAATAATTTTGCTATCTATTTTAAGTGTGCAAAACGAAAGTTTTCTCACGTAATAGTGCCTAATTTCATAATTTTCTTACCTATTTTAAATGCCTAAATTATCACTTTTTTGTGCCTAAACGTCCGAGGTCTAGTTATGAAGTAGATTATATTTAATAAGTTGTCAAATATTTCAACTTAAAAATACCAACAAAATCGTTCATGGAAACAGAATTCCATGTATTAACTAGTGGTGATAAAGCAGCACATACTTTCTCACCCCTAGTAACGGTTACGTGTTATATAGCAGTTTCGTTCGAATTAACATATCTCGGCCCTCATTTTTTGTAAAGCTTACTACAATTTGTAGAATATTAGGTGCGAAAACAAATTATTTTTCAGTATTAAATTAACACAATTCTGTATCAATTAACACAAATTTCACAATTAAAACGGGGTTTCATACAGCTATCGAGTCAATGATGACATGGAAGTCTTAGACAATCCAACTGCAGACTGTCGGTGCGGAATGCCAGTGTCGCAATCCTATCTGATATTTCCTGAAGGCTAGCAACACGAAATTGGAATTTGCAGAATTATGCTAAATTACTCGTTTTTTTAACAAAATGTACATGACCTTTATAAAGAACTGAATTTTTAAAACAGTTTTTATTTAATCACAAATACTCTTATAATTCAAATTGTACTTTTGTAATGTTAATTTCGTTGTTGTTTGCAATTTCCGAAAATATAAGAGAGTGCTCCGAAAATAAGGCCGGCCCCAATTCCTTTGTCTTTCTTTCTACTTACGAGAAAAAATTAACAAAAAAATATGAAGACATTTTTTGAAATATAATTGTTATAAAAAAATCAATATTTCACAAGTTCGTGCAAAATTATGATTCTCAATGTTTTCAATTTTTCTTTCACTTAAATTTTATTTTTAAGAAAGAATCGTAATTGGACTAGATTCAATTAAGGTTTGCGGATTGCTTGAAAGACAGCACATGTATACATGAAGAATACAAATACATGTTTCGCAATACGGACAAAAAATGTGGATTATCGTATAGGTTTTATATAATTTCTAAAATATTAATTTGTAAACGTAAACGTATAACGTTAAAAGCTCGAATGTAAGAAAAGAACAAAGAAATATGAAATAATATACAAATTCTAGCTTACGTAGTATCCAATCATTTCTCAAAATACGTCCACGAAGTGCGGGAAATTCGATGTGGTCTACTACGTTTGTCGCCAAATTACACAGAAAATGCCTATATTTTTGAAACATTGAACATCACCTTATTAAAGATCTGCTTTTGATGAACACATTTCATTAAGGAAAAAAATGTATCTTCATAATTGTAGTTGTAGGAAGACGCCGAAAAAATATTGAATTTTTGTAATTTTTAAACAATTAGGCATTTCAATGAACATGAGATCTTCACTACTATCTTAAGTGTCGTTATGCCACCCGAGGACAAAATTTAATCAAAACACTTGTTCACGTTTTTGAGAAAAAATTGTTTAAAAAAAATAAAAATTGCCTATATTTCAGGCAAAATTACGCGAACAGTACTCAAATTTTCGAAAAATTGTAGATGATCTTATTTCAAAATATGTTCATAAAGAACAGATTTCAATAGGGGTAAGACGCCGAAAAAATTGAACTTTCGCGATTTTCGAAAAATTAGTGTTTTTTGACGAACATGAGACCTGCACCATTCTCTTAAACGTCTTTCACACTTGCCAACAACAAAGTTTAATCAAAAAAGATGGGGCAATTATTTTGTAAATTTTGCAAATCTTCCAGAAGCTTAATGTACAGTACTCCCAAAATTAAATTATCGATTTCAAATTCAAGGGGCTGCTACATCAGTCAGGTCGATTAGGGAATGTCAATTTTGAAGGAAATCGGCTGAACATTTTTATCGCTAGCGAGGTTCACAAACAGACGGTCAGACGTTTTACCTTCAATCGATTATTCAGTATCAAAGACCCACAAAACATGTATTCTGGTTACACCATGTGCTAGAGAATTTACTTTTCTAAATTTAGCAAACTGGATTTATCCAATTTTTGTTACCAGGACCCGACAATATGTTTTTTCTCCCTAAAATTCGAAGTTTTCCCCCTTAGCAGTACATAACCTTCTCTCTACTGCATATGCGGTAGCGAGAAAGTCAAAAAGTGTTAAGTTATGTAACACATCTTCATAAATAATTATTTAAATTACCGTGTATAGTGTTACGATAACATAAATTTCATTCTCGGAATTCACGGGGTCGAGGTACTACATACGCAATGGTTAGGACAACTGCCTATTATTCACGATTCAAGAGATAATTCACACAGTGGTAGGATCCGATTTTAAGAGAATTCTTCTAGGAGTAGCTAACATTTTGCTGAAGAAGCTTCGCAAGCTCAGGTTTTGCTTCGAATTACGCGCCCACTCTTGGATCAATTACTTAGCAAAGAGTGCTCGCTGTCGCCAACAGATTACAGCACGTGCTACGACTTGAAGTGGAGGACGTTTCCAGTTCGGTTTTATGCAGGATGTCAATGGAATTGGTTGTATGTTTTCCCTCCATTCTGAGTTTCTTCTAAATGCTAATGTGAAACTTGTTACTAACATTATAATATTACACATCTTTGGTATAATTTTCATAATTTGTGATATGGACTTCAATATATTAAAATATATTTTCAAACCTTTCTAAGCATTTTTACGATATTTTTTAATCACACGCATCCTAAGGACACAATGAGTAAATGAATATGTATTTCAAAATTTTTCGGCAAAATTATTATATTGCTAACGCGATTTTCTCTTTGCTAATATCTAATATTACGGCATAAACGTATACCAGGCGACCTAGAAGTATAAGCGTAAACATTATCTTCACAACCATTGGGGCAATGATTAATAATGTGTTCTTCTTTAGGGTTTACTGGGATTAATGGAAACGGTGTTTTACTTACGCAAATCTTTTCTATTTCAATTGCTTTATTTTCAACATGCTCATTGTATAAAAGTTTAATTACTTTGCTGAAAATAGCTGGCTGCATGCCAGAATTAATCCATATTTTTAGGAATACATTCAATATTGACTTCATTACGTTTTCAGTCAAAATGTATTCTGATTGTCTAATTATTCATTATACCGTTCATGTAAAGCAGTTATTCGAATTCGTATATCCGCCTTTGGTTTAAATATAAGGTACCAACAAAACAAATAGAAAGTATATATGAGTAATTTTGTTAGTGTAGTAAGGTTGGCAAGACACGTATTATGGAGCAACTGTGAACCTGTCAGTGCCTAAATTTCTAGAATTGCAGTGCGTCAAATGAGGGCCTGTACTGCAAATACGTGTAGAGTACACAAATAATGGCAAAACGTGAATATAACACACAAATGTTTTCCTCAGTATACTCGTTTATGCATATTTGGGTCATCACGTTTGCGCAGAAATTTGAATTTTCTAGAAATTGCAGGATCTTCACAGAATAGGAACATTACTGTTCATGGATTAGCTCTTGCACAGCAATTGAAACAAAATTGTTTATGTGATGGATTCAGTAGACGAACTGCTATTTAATGCAGTCACAGATGGGGATGCCAACCGGGTTTCTTGTCTTTTGGCTCAAGGTGAGTACTTGGACAATTTTGTTCATTCATTTTCTTAAGTTTGAGAATAGTCAATAATGTTATCACTTTATTTTTTAGGAGCTAATGTGAACATAGTATGTTCATCAGGAAGAACTGCCCTTGGCTCAGCTGCAGAAACAGGAAACTTGGCCATCCTGAAACTGCTGTTGGATGCCAGTGGAATCAATGTATCAGTATCAAAAGATCAAGATAATCAACAACACCACTTGAAAAAACAGAAAGGAAAAAAGAGCCGAAAAGAAGCAAAAGCGGCTGCTGTGAAGACCTACTTGTATGACAGTGATGATGATAGTGATGGTGACATGCCCCACAAGCCAATAGGTTATGATCACAGCAAGTCTCATGAAGAGGCAACATCAGATCAAGGTAATGACGGCTGTGAAAAAAACAATCTGGGGTATTTCATAATGGTGCATGGGGAGGATGGGGATGAAAATTTAAATCTTAGACGTCCGGTGCTTGATTCAATCAATGTACTCGATGATTTGTGCACACCAGATGGGATGGAGAAACTAGAATGGGACGTCGAAGTAGAGGGTAGTGAAAATGCTGAGGCTGACGACGACTCATTTACATCTCTGTACCGATGGTATGCAGATATCCTTGACCGCACAGGTTCCTTGCTGCAAAACTCCCATGAGTTTGATGTCAATCATCAGGATGTGTATGGCAGAAGTGCTGTGCATTATGCTGCTGAACACGGACACCTAGAAGCCCTCAGATTACTGTCAGCTGCAGGTATGTTTGTATTCTTGCACTTTTGTTTTGTAGCTAATAAAATATTACATTAATATTAATTTAATGATGCAATATGATTACTTAAATTATGTAAATTTCTAATGAGCAAATTAATCTCTCACCTTGTTCTAATAGTTGACTGTGCTCACAGTTTACATGTAGTAAATGTCATGGACAATTCTCTATCACATTTCTTTTTGAAGTAAACCATAGCCATGACATGTAATATTGATTAACAAATAATAATGTAATATTGTCTACCTAAAAATTGAGCTTGCATGTTGCTTCTTCCATCCATTCCACAGCTAGAATATCCAAATAAAACAGTGCTAACTCTAAAGGCAGGGTGTAGCATTAACAAACTTTAAAAGCATTCTTCAGGGTAGAGAAAATAAACCTTTGTGTGGTTCAAAAGTTAGTGAAAGGGACAAAATAAAGAATTCATTATGACATATTTTTATTTAAATTGGGATTTTTAAAATCAGGTATAAAATGAAGAGTATAGTTCGTGCAGTTGTGCATTTTTAGTTGCAATCTTGTAATTGCAAAATATAACAAGAAAAACTTAAGTGTGAAATTTTATGGCAAAAATAAAATATCAAAGTAATTTAAGCGATGTATGTATCTCATAATTATCTTGTAAATGAAACAAGTGAACCAGTTCAACCACAAAGTGATCTCACACAATCCAACTATACTTTGTTTCTTACCCATTTAATGCAACTTTTATATGCATCTTTTAGTATTTGTCTTAGATTTCAGCTCCTCCATGTTATGTAATTTTTATTTACAGGTTGTAAACTGGATATAGCTGACACAGACAATTTTACTCCTCTTCATTTGGCTGTTGCTAGAGATCACGTTCCAGTTGTTAAAATGCTAGTCTCTGAAGGCGCACAGGTAAGAGATGAATGACGTCTTTCAAATCAAAAATTCCAGTATTGGAATTGGACACATTCACTGTAGAATTCTTTCCAGGATTGTATTTTTTCAAATTCACATCTTGTTAAACTCTCTTACATCTTAATATTACTTCCTGAGTATAACTCTTTCTCATTCTTCCATTCCTTATCCATATGTGATGAGTGTCTGATTACTACAGTGTAAAAAATTACTTATTTCTATAATATCATATTTTGGCTTGTTCAGTGCAAAATGAATGTATGAATTAGAGAAATACAATTTCACAGTTAAAGATGGTCAGTGATGAAAAGTTAAAAGTGTAGTATACGACTTTTATATTCATATATGTGAATGGTAGCTGAGTTGTGTGTATATGAAGTGTATCGAGTGTGTTTATTTAGATATCTAACTTTTTTTAGTGTTCAAAGAGGATTATGTTGATAAAGTGCGTTGCTATCAGCCATTGACTTCCTTGCTGTTTCTGCCTAATTAATACACATTTCTTTAACTAACATGCATATTTTAAAGAAGGTGAAATTGATAAACATAATTTTTGATACATTTTTTCTATATCTAAAACTTTTAGGAACAGGGTTTATTCCTTCCGTACTTTGTGTGGTATGGAACTTTTTAAATAGATAAACGTGCTTAACCCGAGTAAACCTTTAACCATACTGAGTGACGGTATGAACCAAGGTAGGCTTGGCTTGTGTAAGAAGCCAGAGGTCTCTGATGGGCTATGAGTCACTGTAAACTAATGTATAAATATAAGAGGTCAAATAGGCATTAGAGTTGTTTGTAAGGAATCACACATTTTATGCTAATGCTATAAAATATTCAGGCTTTCATATATTACAGTAAATAAGTATCAAAACAAGAATACACTATTCTATATATTGGCTGCCACACACATAATTTTTCTGGATACAGTAGCAATACAGTACAATAGAGTATCTGCTGCTGCAGGTGTTAAAAAATGTATCTTTCTGTCACAATTCAATTCTTACAAATGCTTACAAAAAAATTGTGCTAGTTATGTGGGTGCAACTATGTAATGTAAACTTCAAATTTAATTGCAAATTGCTAACATAGAGTTAATGACTTTCAATAATCTTCATAATTTTGTTTCCAAAACATCTGTGTTCTTTACATATAATACATTATTTTTTTGATTCTCCGTGAAAAACATTGCCCGTGTATATGATGTGCCCATGATTTGCTTTCCCTTTCTGAACCACAACCCTAAAGAAAAAACAATCATGTTTTACTGCAACAAAAATTTACACTATTTAGGTTGGCCAATAATTATTGATAATATTTATTGAAGATGGATCCAGGGGAAGATGGATTGGGGCTAAAGGGTGGATTTCAGTTCAGATTCCCATAAATATTTTCGAAATATTTTTTTAATAGCTTGATAAAATTAAAAATATGTATTAGTGCATTCATAGTGGCTGCTTTGGATGTGATGAGATCTATATATGATAATTATTTTGAATCAATTGATAAAAAGGAACAAAAATGTGAGCTTGAGGATTGGGATGCCAACACCATCCTGCCTCCCCCCCCCCTTGCTTTTATCATGTAGACAGATTACTAAAAACAATATTTTTCCACATTACTGCATTTTATTTATTAATTTGTTTACACAAAATGAGAAGCAGCAAAGTGGTGTACTTTACTTTCTAAAAGTGTAGGAGTATTTATTTCAAAATTAAAGATGAAGTACTTTTTAATGCAATTGATAGAAAAAGGAATTTGACATCCACAGGTAAACCGCAAAACGAGTGACAAGACATCTGCTTTGCATATGGCTGCATCTCGTGGACACATAGGGGCAGCGGAGGTGTTGTTGGGAGCAGGCGCGTCTGTCGATGCCCTAGACTCTTCAGATCGCACACCGCTGCTTCTGGCCGTGTCTCGAGGCCATGAAGAGGTCGTGCAACTGCTCCTCCACAATGGTGCCAAAGTCAACATTGAAGAAATACACGGTGGGTTGTGTGGGTCATTCACAAGTGTAATGGGAGAGAATCACAAATGCTAAAGCTGGTGCTGTATTATTGAATGGAATCATTCATAATTTTGGTAATTGTATAATACTTAAACATATGCTGTAATCACGAAAATGTGTAAGCTGCAAGGTTGCACAAACGCACAACTGCAGTTAGATCCAAAGCATATTTGTTTGATAGAAATTAAAGCAGGTTGTTAATTCATAAATTGCCATTCATCATCATAATTGCTCTCTAATTGCTTCATAGAATCGTTTTTGGGGCCTATGATTTTCCAAATAATTATTATCTGAGCATGATCATATCCATTTCAATTGTATGTCGTATCCATTTCAATTATGTCCTATAGTCCTCAGAAATTTTTTTGTTAGTTTGCCTTACTTAAAAATAATATTGTTCTTCTGTGAAATGCAAGTTCGTACAAGAAAAATACCATTACCTCAGATTTTCAACAACTTACACAAACAATGTGTATTGATCTCAATATGAAGAAAGATCGTGTTTATGAGAAAAAACAAAAATCCTAACCTGCTCGACTGTGTGTATGTGTGTGGGGAACTATACCTATGCTTACCCAATTGTATAGGTAGGTCGGAAAGTGTTAGTGCTATAGTTACTCCACTTCCCATTTTGTGAGAGGGGGCTCAAGAGAATTTTATCTTTGTTGGGAAGAGTCTTCTTAAATTCTCTTGCCTCAGCGTAAGAATGATCCTGGTGTAAGTAAATTAGTATATAAATAAAGTAGTATTCACAAGCATGCTTTTGATCTTGCCTCATTGGCATGTATCTTTACCTTCAAAGAAACGTGTAACCACAAACTATACTAATAGCAGCAGCAACACTGCCAACTCTGATAAGCTCAACGTTATTAATTTCATCAGTGACAAACGCAGTAAATATTTTTTCATGTACTTCAGCCAAAACAGAGAATTTCGATTGTAGTAGAAGTATTCAGGGTTCAGTAACAGTTTTCAGGATTTTGCCATTGTTTCCCTCTCTCTCCTTAATTGTGCTTTCAAGTTATACAAGTAAGCCAGTAAATGTATAATTTTGGCAAGAACTACTTTTAATAGCAAAACATTTATTCGCTCACATTTGAATGTTTTACTCAGAACAGCAAATTGAAATGTAAGTGTTCAAAAGTGATAAAGACTGGTTTAGATTCAGACTTTCAAGAGTGAAATTTTTATTATTGTTTTTTTCTTGAGACTCAAGTTTCAACGGCCTTATTTTGCAGGTATGTTTTTGTTATTAATTATCCAAATCTGAGCACTTAATTGATTCATTGATTATTTTGTGTTTCCGGATGCAGCAACTGCTAGACATTAATGCCCTAAGAGTAGTGCATGTTTTATGTTCGGAGGTGGCACTGTTCTTCCCCTACTGGATGGGGAGATCTAGTACCACAAATCAAACCACCTCCACCAGCAAGCCACAGCCCCTGCCTGGACAAACTCAGAGCTTCAGCGTTAGCCTGGTATTGATCAGGGAAACCATGGAAATCTATCAATCTGAGCAGCCCGCCACTAGAATATCCTCCAGACAACAGCTGAATTCGATAGAGAGCTGTTGTTGAAAACCCTAGTACTGCCAGGACTCAAACCGTAGGACCACCCATTTAGAGGCAATGCAGTGATATCATTTAATGTCATGAGCCACCTCAGCTGGAGATCTTGTCAAGAGATATAGTGAGTCATGAGCACTCTCTCCTGAATATCACCGCACATTGATAGGCAATATTCAAAGTTATGTGATAGCATTTTAAGTTGGTTCAATTGAATCATTTATTTCAGAAACCTGTCATACGCCTAAATTTAATTGGCGCATTAATGGCGGATTATTGATCCCAGAGGATATACACATAGTTTAGTGCATATTTATATGAAAAATAATAATTTATTTACTGCTTCAATATATAAAAATATTTTGAAATCAGATGAATTGGCACACTTTTTCTGTTTTCTCCTAATGAGGAGTTTGGTGTTTGACAGGTTTCTGAAATAAACGATTCAATTGACCTACATCTTAAAAATCTTTATGATTGAGGTGAATTCTTACCCACTGTCAGTGGTTCATTTAAAAGTTCGTTCTAGTTTTCTTAACAGTTTTTTTGGGTGATTACAGTTTGTGTTTATACTATTTTTAATTAAACATCTTTATGTTATGTAAATGAACTTGCACATTCTATGGTATACATAGAGTATTCCAGTGTGTTTAGATAAGGCTGGGAACTTTTTGATCATCCTTTGTATTTGTTGAATCTGACCATTTTCATAGGAAGAAATACTTTTCTGGGTCCCATTCTCAAAAAGAGCTCCTGTTTTCCACAAAAAAATATTTGGTACTAAAAACGCTACTATTGGTGATGGTTCAAATGTTTTTACAGTGCTTTGTCATCTTCCTTGGAAAAATGTAAATAATTGCTCATTCAGATGATATAAAATTGAATATTAAAGATCTGTTAACTTAGCATTCCAGTAGCTCAACTGTGTGGGTTGTAACCAATGTACCCAATCCAATGCATGGATGTGTCAGTTGTATTTGTGGCGTGGGAGGCATTCCCAATCCCTCGCATACCACCTTTAAACCTTGATCCCTCGTGAATTCCTAGACCGTATCCACTAACGTAGCATCTCATGTAAGGCATCGTAGGATTACTTGGGGAGGTGCTAATGAGGAAGCTGAATCCCTATATCCATAGAAAGGTACAAGCTCAGAGATGAGCTCAAATGCAACATTGCCAGTCGAAGGTAGAAGAAAGGTTAAGGCAGTTCCAAGAGTTACCTTGGTGCTTGAAGCTATATTTCAATTTATTTGTAGCGTCCTTTGGCAGGTTATCAGCTGTGATGGTGTCATCCAATAGGAAGTGTAAATGTCATCATAGTGATGTCACTGTGGTGATGTTCCAGCCTCCATTTGGCTGACACCAAAACAGCTGATTTACGACCCTATGTTTAAATCGAAGAATAGATAGGGCAATCTTCTGGGTCTCTTAGCAGCTGATAGATGGCAGCCAGGTAGAGACTCAGGCAAAAGCTGGAAAAACTCAATTCTAAAGAAACAGAGATCGCCTATTATATCCATTTGTTACTTAGCTAATGTGTCATCATAAAATTATTTGATGACTGTAGCTGAAACAAACTGCTTATTTCTAGGATACACACCGCTTTGTGAAGCAGTGTGGAAGAAGGCAGTCCCCTTAGTGCAGATGCTTTTGGATGCTGATGCCAAAGTGACGCAGTCACATTACCTCCTTCATGATGCAGTCATGCACCGACACCTTGATATGGTTCGCCTGCTGGTTCGGGCCGGTTGCATTGTGAACCTCCGGGATGAAAATGGCGACACGCCGCTTATTGTGGCAGCACGCACTGGTCACATCCCAGTTGCAGAGTTGCTCTTGGAAAACGGTAAGTGAAAATCCTTCAAGTGTGTATTATAGAAATAACTTTAAAATACGAATGTGATTTTTATTTTTTATTTACTTAACAACAAAATATTTACACCCTTGTAATAGTAACTATTTGCATCAGTAAATAGCTACTTAAAGAGCTACTCATTTTGGCTTTCATCCCATATCATCACTCATGTGAAAGAATACACTTATTACTGAGAGAATATAATGAAAAATTACTTTGTGGTACTGCTAATGAAATAACTAAAATCCCTATTATGCAACCCAGGGCTCATGGAAACATTTGTAGATTGCTACATTCATATTCAGAAGCACAGCAAGGGACCGTCTAAAAATATTTTTATAATTTTTTATTTTTATTTTAAGAAGTACATAGACAGCAGGATAGATTTCTTTATTGGCTTATTAAGTACATTATAAACATATAAGTGAGGCGTACAATTATATTCCAAAGATGCTGCTTAATTTAACACTTTGGTTGACAAAGTCAAAATAGTCAGTGAAGATGTCAACTTCAAACTGCGGGTTCAAACATGATTTCCATGGTCAGACAGAAGAGTGGGCCTGATGGCCTGAGTCTCACCACATAAAACAAGTTAAAACTCACTGTCAATGACTCTCAGTGGGTACATCCCTGATACTCTGAATTCTTTATATTTCAAGAATTTACATTGACATCTTTCAAGTGGGCCATCTGCAGACATCTGCCATCAGGGGATCAGATTTCAGCAACTTATGCCAATTTAGCTCTAACAGGAACAAAGAATGTAACTCATTGTATCGCAATACACCTGATCTTCCTGCGTCATCTTACAAGAAAACTCTAAGAATGTATTTATTGACTCACATAATTAACTCGTCAATGGGTATTTAAAAGATAGTTGACAGTCAATAATCACACCAAGATTCTTAATTGTAGACACAGATTCGAAGATAACATCATTAATAATAGAAATGAAATTCCTTTACTAGTATTGAATGCCGTAACTACATCTGTCAGAATTTAAAGCTAGGTTGTTCACAACATTTATGGGATAATTTTAGATTGCACTGTAGAATCAAACAGAGCTCCAGATTTTATAGACAGAAATAATTCATATCTCAGCTTTCAATAGGAAAAACAATGATTGGTGATGATCAAAATCATTGATTACAACTGTAATTAAAATTAGAGCCCTGCGGAACACCAGTATGTAAATGCAATTGAAAATACAAAGATAAAAGATTAAGATAATTATCTGGCAAGCTTAATAATTTGAGCTTCATACATGATATGTCAAAATTAAGTGGCAAAGCTTTAGAAAAGTCTGTGGACACAAATATGTCAACATTCGGCAAGAAGAGTAGACATTTGTTGTGTGCAATTAGATGAATTTGTCACAGTCCATCTCCCTTTCACAAGCCCAAAATGATGGATAGATATGGTTTGAAATAAGATAGTAGAATATCATACAAATGATTCGCAAAGATTTTCAAGAAAAAAGAAAGAAGGGAGATCAGTCTAGATCTCAATCAAGCTTGGATCTCCACTCTTCAATTCCGGACAGATTTTAGCCACCTTCCACAAGGAGAGATAAGAAGCAGAGGTTATCATTGTGATGCCAATAATAAATGCCAGAGCTTGTTTTGAGCAAAAGCAAAGAATTATCCATTCCTGAGGTCAACCTATCTGGCATTCTGTTCAGCTTAGCAAAAACATTCTTCATTCAAAAATACACAATTTCCAAATTTTCTGAAATAAGTATGTAAATCAGCTTCACTCAAACTGATCAAATTCTTCAGAAAAAATGTAGCAAAATTATTTACATTAGTTTGAGGATGTGAGGACATACCTGAATTAAATGGTGGTGGAATTCTACTTGTTTGTATTTATTGACAAAAAGAGACCAAAACTTACAGGTCAGTTCTGAAGTATGCTTCATTCTTATTATAAAGATCTGAATGACACCAAATAAAATTCATCACATCTACACCAAGTTCTTTTACATTATTTTCCAAAATGAGAAAATGGACTGAAGTCTTCGAAGCCTATGTCTAATTTTGTCAATCTCTTTATTGAAGCAGAGAGGACATTTATTAGGTTCTTCTTTAGTTACTAGTGTACATTTATAAATAACTTCATATAAAAGATTATTGTACATGTATCATTAACATTATTAGATTCATTACAAAGTAACAGCGTTGACCAATCACACTTAAGTTTTTAACTTATCATGAAAATTCAAACACACAGAAATGGGGAAGGGACTAAACAGAGTGCACCTTAACCATGTCTCAATCTCAATATCAATGTCAAGGGGGCGGTAATAAACATTGACTGCATATATTGCCTGAGGATTGAGTGAGACAGCTTTTAAAGTTTCCAACAACAAGATCAAGAAGTCATTCATCACAATTTAGATCTGGGTTATATTTCTCAACGTTATAAAAGTTAATCAAATATAATAGAGATTTTGATCTCCCACTAACTGATTAGAGATCATTAACAGAACGAAAATCCAGTATATTAAAACCACCTGCAATCAGAATCTTATCTTCCCAAACCTGATTCAAGCCCATCAATTCATCAATCAAACATATCAGTATGTATTATTAGGAGGGGAATGTACATTAAGATGATAAAATAAGAGACAGGCTTGAAAACATTTTCATTCAATTCCTAGAGTGTCGACATTTGGTATCGAATTTGTGACAGGTTCCAAATTTAAATGTTTAAAGTCAAGAGTATTCTTTATTTCAAGAGAAACTCCATTGTCTCTTTTCCAAGGATCATAGTGAATAACATTATATACTTGGTCAAAACTCATCATATAATATACTCTAAGGATCAAGGAAAACTGGAAATCTTATAACTGTTTCTTGCAATGTTTAATAAATAACTAATATCTCTTGGCTTTTCTTGTAAACATGTGCCCTCTAATAGACATATTGGTGCTAATTATATAATTTGCTATTTGCAACTATTCATGTTTCCATATATACAGAGCGTTCAGGGCTGTAAACGATTATAATGACAACTTCTATAGCAGATGAACGTCGCCTAAGACCGCATCGCTCTCCGCTAAATATTCTTCCGCCAGTCAGCTGAGTTGCATTCACAGTTGGCCGCGGTTGACTGAATTTTGTTGTTAAATATAATTTTGATCGCATGGAGGTTAGAAACAGTTTTCATGAGAGATTCATTTAATTCCCTATCATTAATGATGAAAAATTATTCTAAGTGATTCAAAACGTTTCGAAATACTGTTGAGAACATATGTGATTGATTGAATTAAGACATCAGATACAAGAAATATGGAATATACTGCAAAGCTCCCACGTAGGCCTTGTAAAAAACTATCGGAATTCTGCCGGTACTTTTCGATCTTGCGTGTTCAGAAGATTCAATGTGCTGTATAATGTTTTGCAGTTATGATATCTGCTGTTTATAATTAAGGTTTCGTTTTCACGTTGCTCATCTTATGACTGACAGCCAGTGTATCAATTATTGATCAGTGACTTACAGATATGGTTAGTTAATTCTGAATTCGTTGTAATAATACTTAAGTACTATAATTTGTTCAGTGATTGGTAAAACAAGGCTTAATTGACATGTTAGACATGTATAATTAACATAAAACTACCATTAATTTGCTATTTTCTTTTCATAATTCTGGGTTCTCCTGATTGTACAATCTTGGAAAATGTTCACACTACATTCAAAGATTTCTATGGGAAAAAGGATACAAGTTAGTAGATATTCTGAAGTAGAACAAGAGTTATGTCAAATCATTTTCCAAACGTATATGACATATACTGCATTAAACATGTAAAGATACTGGCCATATCTCTATTAAGTAGTCACCGGAGCCCAGGCATGGGCACAGCACGAATGTTATCATCATCAGAGTCATCCTGAATATTTATTATGACAGAAATTCCTGAAGCATCCTGCCTAAGTTCTACTTTCCAATCTTCTTCTATAATTTTCTCTATGTGTGTCACATAATTCTTCCAACTAAAGCAATGTACAGAATGAATAATATCAACAAATTTTCTGCAAAAATAACTCTAGGCAATAATTTGGGTTTTCATTTTAATATTCACTTACTTCTCCACTGAAACCTGGTTTCATGCTTCCTTCCATTTTCTTGTTACTGCTTGGTGGTCAAAAGTGGTTCCGCAATGTCTCTGATAATATCTTTTTCACTGGCTCCATACCAACTCGATAGGATTGTAGTGACAACGGTAGGGTGGGAGGCGCAAAACTGTCCAGCTTCTTGAAACCTTTCATCTACAACATATCTGCACCCACATCAACTAATATTATTTTTCAAATAACGAAAACATTGGCAATCACATTGTATCAAAAGCATGCAAAAAATTAAACTGCCTTATTCTATGATTAATTCAACAAAACTTCTGCTTTAGAGTACCTTTTCTGAACAACTACTTCAGAAGTTTTCAAAACAAGACTCTTAAAGGTATGCTCAGGTCTAAAAGGAATGTAGTGCTGAGATAGAAAATGCTGCAGGGTCACCCTTCCTATTTTTGATGGAATTTCACTTCTTAGAAAATTGTTAAATGACATAGGATCGCTCTCTAATATTTCAGTTATTGATTTGAATTTCCCTTATTTTACGTGGTGTGACTGACCACGCCAAATTTTGCTACGCTCCTTTCATCAACTAGCAGAGAAAGGAGGTATTTCTTGGGCGAGAAAACAGGCAATTTTTTTTAAATTTAGCTCAGAGGCATCATTTAGGCTTGAGGACTTTCACAATGCAAGAAAATCTACTAACATGGGACAGTCGGCTTTACTTCCCTCCGAAAGGAGGCTGTACTGCAGGATTTCCTCGCCCTTAAAAATCCACGGCTTCGACCGGGTTTGAACCCGCGAACTTACCCGGGTACAACAGTCCGGTACGCTAACCGTTACACCGTCGCCGCCGCAGTTATATTCAAAGATAACATGCATTTCTTTTCATTCTCTCTATAAATATATATAAAACATTCTACTGGCAAAGTTGATGTTATCTAAGAAAAATGGTATTACTGATATACTTAAAATCACCTAACACCATTGAATGTAATAAATTTTCTATTCTACCCTTCTTAGTGAAACATCAACTTTCACCACTGTATAGTTTTAATACTCATTTTATAGTCGGTTATTTTTATAAAGGAATAAATGTACTATTTGAATGAATACTTTTCTCATTTTTAAAAGAACAATTGATGAAATGTTACTCACCAGCACAGATTGAACAGGTGCATTGTCCATTACAATAACTGATGATTCTGCTAACCAAGGTAATAATTCTTCTTTCATCCACTTTTGGAGCATCTCTGCTGTCATAGTTCTATGATATTCATTTACTTCTTTTGTCTTTGACGGAAACAATAGTTCTGCATCTTCGATGAAACCATTTGCACCTCCTGCAAGTAAGACTATATCTTTAACCTTCATCTAAATTTTTGCTTGAGCAACTCTCATTTTTATCTTGCCATGGCCGAGAGGCAAAACCTAAAGGATAGACCGTTAAAAACAATTAAAGATGAAATAAAATCATATTGAACCACTATGTAGGTGCTTGAAACTGGACAAATCATATTTATCATACACATAAGTCATTACACACACTGCTATTTTTAAGAAGATGAATTTTATTACATGCAAATCTTGCCTTCTCCATTCACGTATATCTAGAATTTTATAATTTTCAACACTACAAAATTTAGTCGATTTTGTGCTTGCCTTTTGAATAAAACCATGTTTCATCCAAAAGCACAAATGAATAACCTTCAGCCTTCAATTTCATATATTCCATCAAAAAATCAGATCTTGCAATAACAATTATCATTTCTTTCCATGCAAATATAAATAAATTACTTACCATTATTGTACATTGAATAAATAATGCGCCTAATCAAGCCCTGTCCAAAATCATCCACTACACATGTTTTGTTCCCTTCTATTCCTGGACACTTCCTTTCTGTCTGAGCAGTATCTGAGCAGTATCAGGGTCTTGCTTCCAATATATGTAAAATTAAATTCAACATTATCCAAAACAATTCCACCTGACACTTTTATTATAATTTTATTTACTTTTGAACTATGTGAGTTTTCAGCCTCAATTCATAGGCAGTTTTGTCAATAAGAGAAGTTTCTATATTGCCTCACATCATTAGCTCTTCCACAAATCTTGCAATAAAAAAGATGTGTTCTTGGCACTGATGCTGTGTCACTTCTCCCTTCTGCAGTGGACTCATTGCTAAAGTCGCTTAAAAACTATTGATATTTATCATAAACTACATTAAATATTGTTACAAAAATAAATATCTACTATAAGAAATAAAGTAATTAAAATGCAAGTAATTACAAATTAAATATTTTATAAATAGCCATTATTAATGCTATTAAATTGTTAATTTAACTTATTAGTATATTAATATTACATCTAATATTTCAATTAATTAAATATAATATAAAAATTAAATAAATAATGGAAATTCTCCGAAATATGTGGAGTGAAATCGTTCACATCTACTCCCCCCCCATTTCGATGGTCTCACAAAGGTTCAATAGGCTGAGGAGAAGGGTTCGGTCAGTGCCCATCTCTTGGGGTGCCTGGCAAAAATACATAAAACTATCATAAACACGCAAAACTGTCCTTGAAACTCGGGCAAAAGGCCTGCCCAGGGCCCGCCAACAAAAGAGAAGCCCTGTTAGCTGCACCTCTCTTTTCTGCAGTGAACTCTCCAAATTCTAACTGAACACAGTATGCGTAAATTATTAACTTTTAAAAATAGTAACCTTGAATATAGTTTCAAAATTCTTCAACAATGTTTTATCACTCTAATAATAAATTTTTAATTGAACTTTCTCCTTTGTCGGAATAAC
Source organism: Gryllus bimaculatus (assembly GCA_017312745.1). Taxonomy (NCBI): domain Eukaryota; kingdom Metazoa; phylum Arthropoda; class Insecta; order Orthoptera; family Gryllidae; genus Gryllus; species Gryllus bimaculatus. The sequence continues at coordinate 1,614,171 of BOPP01000221.1, read as the reverse complement.
AATACATTAAGTTGTGCCACAGCGCCACGACATGTTAGCCAACGTTTGTGAAATGAAATCGAATCATTTTTGCATTTTAAATACTGGGCCACGCCTCCAGGCATGATCCATGTGGTATGGCATCAGTGGCTGACAAAAAAACTGGTCACATGACTGAACGCTCTGTATAATATCATGTTCTGAGTATTGAGGTGTGTAAATGGTAAAATAAAATGAGAAAATTTATAAGTTACCAGATCTCGCAATAAAGTTGATGAATTACAAATGGGAATATTGTAACCATTTGATTATATTTGTGATTGCTATGTGTAATTGCTCTAATTTGATGGTTTATTTCAGAAACAACATAAGTCATTTTTTTACAATTTTGACTTCTTAGTGCAGTCATATTCTCTGTATTACACGCATTATTTGAGGCTGATCTTCTTAAGGTTCAGAATGATTCTGGATGGTTATTGGAACAGACCTTCTAAAGACTTCACTCACTGATTGTGATACGTAGCTGCCATCAGAGTTACGTTTGCCAAAACTGAAAAGTTCCTTTTCGCTGACTTTCTTTCTGAAATAAACCATTCAATTATTTTGTAACCTGATTCTTGGGTGAAATGCAGTTATGTTAATTTCAATTTTATTAGCAGATTGTTTTTGTGAAGAGTTAGTTCACAAAAAGAATACGAGAAGTTGTAGTTACTCTAGAGATCAGAGTTTTGTATTACTGTGATGTATTGAGATTTTGCTCTGCCTGTGATACAGCAGTGGCTAGAGATCAAAATTAAGATAATGAAAAGGGCAAGTTGTGTGTTAGGCCATGCAGTTGAGGCATCTTCTTTCTTTTAACCCAGAGCTCATTGTGAAACGTAAGAATGTATGTGTCTGAGGCAGGTCCATGTAAAGGCATGGGCCCGAAGGGCCTATACCCAGGACCCCCAATTGTGCTTTAAAAAAAATTTAATACTAAGTAGTTTAAAAAATAAAATAACATATAAAAAAGTGCTGTATGATTAAACTCTAGGCAAAAAATTGACATAATGGAGTGATGTGTCATGCATCATTAGATAATATGGAATATTGTTGGTTGATGTAAGAATGTCTTGCGATGATGAAAAGTTTAGTTTTTTTAACAAAACTTGTTTTTAAATTGGGAGTGAGGGTGAAAGTAAGAGTAGAGGGCCTCCAAATGAATGTAGGCTTAAGGGCCCCCAAAGCTGTACAGCTCTGGTCTGAGGGAAGTGCCAACTACAAGCTTACTTAACATCATACTCACTTCCTCTAAGGAAAAACATAAATCCCTGTGTCAGAAATATAGAACTCAGAACTACACATTTCTTTTGTACTTTCAATAAGAATCATTGCCTGGTCAATAATTAAATAGATTCTAACACAAAAGTATACATATATTTTGCAGGTGCTTGTGTGAACTATGCTAACTCCCTCACCGGAAGCCTTCCTCTACATGAAGCTGTGGATTATATTCGTCCCTCTCAGTGTGAAACCTTCGAAGCGATGTTCAAACTTTTTCTAACACACGGTGCAGCTTTGGATGTTCAAACCTGCACAGGAGGCGACTCTCCATTGTTTCGAGCTGTTCTTCGCGAGCGTCCACAGGCTGCAGCTATCCTGATTCGACACGGTGCTGATGTTAATGTGTGCAGCAACGTTTCTTGCGTTGTAGACATCCTCACTTTGGCGTTGATGAGGGATAATTTTCCATTAGTGCGTATGTTAGTGTATGCTGGTTTTAACCTGCAGAAGAATCTTCCTGACACTGTTCCCCAGGCTGCAGTTTCAATAAATGCCTGGTTGCATCATATGAGAAAAAATGCGATGCGGTTGACAGACTTGTGTAGAATATCAATTCGTCGTATGTTGAGGACCAATCTTTGTTCAAAAATTAGTCGTTTGTATTTACCGGTCTCTCTTAAGTCATATCTTATGTTAGAAGATGTGACTTTGGATGATTAAATTTCTGCAAGATATGGTGCTGCAAAAGTACAAAATGAAAATTTATAAGGAAATTAATTATGTTAATGGCAGGTGTTTATGAAAAAATGTAAGAGATGCAAGAATCTTGCTACAGCATTTTTTGCTATGTAGAAAAAATGACAGAAGATAAATAATCATAGAACTTGTAATTAAGTTCTAGTTGGTTGATTGATCTTGTGCACGGTTTATTCCCCAAGTTGACCACTGCCTATTGTTTTGGCTGCCTCTGACCATTTGTAATTCATTGTATGAATGTTTGTTATTCTTTTTTTGTTTTTTATTTTTCTTTTGGTTCAGACCATGATTGTAGTTGTAGAAAGCTAAGGAAACAAGTAATAAACATTAAGACATACATTTTTCTAGGCAGGGTACTTGGTTTGCTAAAGAATGCATCGAAAAATTCATACAAGAGGAAATTAAATTTGTTGTATAAGAATGAGTCAGTTTATAAATTTATAGAAATGTTTTGAATTGCTGATCATTATTGTACATGAAATGTACAATGTACAATATTATAATGATTATTTCTTATTTCTTGATGATCATATCAATTTTTATACTTTTATTTTAGTTTTGAATGTTATTTTCAAAATATATTGTTTTGCTCAATGAAATTTAAAATAATATGAAGATTGATTGAAGCTGTTTTTATTATTAATACATTTGATTCTTAAAGAATCGTTTCATCAAAGAAGTGTGATGCATTCCACTTAAAATGTAATGTAAGTATTAAAGAAAAGAATTTTGGATAGATATTAGTCTACATTTTAAACTCAGGTGACATTGCAGTTAACAGTTAGAAACTTCAAATGAGTGATGATAGTTACTTATAAAAAAATGATAGTTTCCTAATACATGTAAAATACTTGTAGAAGAGGATAATATTTCATTTTCTAAAAGACCATCAACATCTGAAATAGACTGTGAAGTAACTACAATCATGAAAGTATTGAAGGAGGGGACACTGAATATTAATGATTAATTTGTTGTAAATTGTTTTATCTTTTGTCTTCCTCCTCAATGTTGTTCAAAGGAGATGTGCAATACTTCTCTAAAACTGCTGTGTACTGCCAAAATAGTTCAGGGAGAATTTCTTCTTTATTTTCTGGAACTTGCAAAAAAAAACAACTTTGAAGGAAAAGCCGGTGAATACTTGATGTCCAGTACTTTTATTTATTCCTTTTAATGTAGTAATGATTAAATTGTAGTTGTCATTTTTAAGAAAACATCTCAAATTCTTAGATTAGTCTTTCTTTCTCAAAATTTTCAGTTGACCAATTATGAAATAAAATTAGAATATTGATTAATCTGAATGAAACTCTCTCTGTAAATATTTCATTAATAAATTTATGAATATATTATGACAGAATGGCAGCGAATATTGTACCTCCGAATTGTAGAATTATCTACAAGAAAAATACTGTTTGCAAACCTACATCAACGTAATGTGAACATTTAGGATTATCAAAGATATTACAGTATGTCAAAGCTAACTAATCTTTCTGGAACTGTGCTTCCTTTTGCTCTGCTTTCAAAACTGTTTAAATATTCTGCGCAATAAATTGCAATATGAAAGCTTATAAGGTATGCTTCTAAAGTAAGAGGCCTTGTAAATTTCACTAATTTATTATTGATTCTTGTCTTGCACGTTTGAAATTAGATGCATTATTCCCCTGGGTATCTATTCTCTCAATCAAAAGTGTATGGGAGTTTTTTTGTTGTTGTTGTTGTTGTTGTTTTCATGAAAACAATAAAAATATTAGTATGCAATCATTTAGAAATAGTACTTAAAAATTTAATGTTTTTGAAAACATTTGTTCTCAAGATGCCAATCAGTTCTCAATCTTTCTTTCTTTCTTTCTTTCTTTCTTTCAATGCCTTCTTAAATGCATTCTAAGAAATTATTAGTTGTCATTGCCAACAGGAATGCTTTAAAGTGAAATGCAATTAGAAAGAAGGCATTGAAAAATAAATGAAAATATTTGATGTCACCAAATATTTGATGTCAAGTGTGAACTGTGATATTTCTTTAATATCTCGTATTTACTATTTCTTATATCTCTTTCCTTTTTTGTTTTACTTCATTATGCATTTTAATTTACAGTGAAACTTGACTTGGGCGATCACCTATGGTCCCAGCAAAAATTCCACGTAATAATGATTCTGGGGTTACTGGAAGTGTAAATCAAATTCAAATGTGCTAATTGCTATGAAATGAAGTATTTCTCTTAACATTTTTAATTACAATAAATTAGAAAGTACAATTGAAACAATGTATTTAGGATGTTCTCTTGGATTATATTGCCACTCATTCTCTTAGTTGAGAAACTCGCTTTCCGTCTAACTGAATAAATCAATCAAACAAACAGACAATTAGACTTGAAGATGCAATTCTTATCGTATAAAAATTTTACAACAAGGTCATCAGATGAAGCAGTTAGCAAATGATCTTTAGATTGGATTTGTGCGTGTGGCATAGACCTAGAGTCCTTAACAGATTCCTTTAGAAGTGAAGTATAAGTTAGCAAACCATAGGAATGTTTTGAATTGGGACAAATGAAAGGCAAAGTTTCATTAAGAGATATTTTTTTACAATCATCTGGTGTTATCTGCAATAGGAAGTAAGCATAGAGAAAATCAGGCTGATATTATTTGAAGCAATGTGACATTGCATTTTGTCAGGAAAAACTTAGACCAAGAGTAATCTTTAACAGTTTCTCACTTATTATAAAACAGTTCAAAATCGCTTGAGGTGGCTGCTTAATAAAAGTCAATTGTGAAATGTGCCTCATCACTGGCCACCTATTCATGTAGCCACTGTAAAGAGGGAATGTTTGCTGTCTTGTCTTTTAGAAAATGCATTCGGCTCCATGAAAATTTGCTGTTAGCAGAGACAGCCACTTAATCAAGATAGCCATTCAAGCAGGTTTCACTGTATTGAGTTTTAATTGATGTTTTTAGAGATACAATGTTTTCAAGAAAAGTAACTTCATTTGATTATTACCAAATTGAGCTGTTCCAATAAAAATTGCAACTACTACTGGTAATTTTAATGTTAAGGAATGCCTTATTTATCTGATGGTATTGACATACCTTTAAAAATAGGGCTATTGAAAGAAAGATGAAAAAATTGCCCTGTTTTGTCCTTTATATAAGGCTCTTGAGTTTCAAATTCCATTCATCCTTTAAGAACAGACAACTCATATTAACACCCAAGGTTCTTTATCTAAGAACATGTTACTTTTGTGATTGTAATTATAACATTTGGATTCATAATTTATTGATTATGAATTGTTTTTGACAATTTCCATATTTTGTCTTATTCCTGTTTTGTGATAAAGTTCATAGGAAATACATTTATAGATCGTGTATGCTAGTAAATAAGTTTTGTAAGGCTGTAGCAAACAGTCATTTGAGAGAATAGTTTGTTTGTTTGAGGGATATAGCAAACTATGAATTTTATGTAATATCTACATCTTCCATTTAATTTTTAATTGCCAGATAATGTTCTAGAACTCAAATTTGAGATTAATTTAAATTGATTAATCTTGAACATTGAAACATGTAAAACCACATCCTTTCCATTTATGGGTGAAATAGGTATATTTTAAGTTACATCAATAAGTAATCAGTGCTTAGACACTGAATTTTCTGTGTTCTGCCATGGCTACCTTCAGTGAGGTACTACTAGCTTTGGTTCTGCCCAACCTTACCCTTCATGAAATCCAGAAAAGCACAAAATGCACATTTGCCTTAAAGGAAATTGTGTCACTATTAAAAATTTTGAAATGGAAATTTATTAGATCATGATTCAGATTCTGCTATAGTTTAATTGATTTTATGTTGGTCTCAAATTAGCTGTATGTCTTATAATTTGTTGCTTTGATAAGGAATGTGTAACTTTGGATCTTAAATATATGATGAACATAGGCACAAAGGAATTAAGAGCTCTTATTGTTTGTTTTTTAATGTTTTGCTTTTCAAATTCACAGGGCTTAAGTTAATACTATAATTTATGGAAATAGTAACATTGTTATCCATTATAGATTGGTGTTTTGTATGAAAAGAATACTGTAACAAAATTTAAAGGAAAATAGCTAGTTTTATGTTGAGTATTTAGCCCCCTAACTGATATATGGTTCCCTATAGCTTTTGAGATTCAATTTAACGTTGTGTTGAGATTCAAATTTGTTTCCTGTATAAAAGACACCTCTGATGCCCTCAAAGCTGAAAAATGAAAGAGTTACATTCCACAGAGTATTCAATATATATAATTGAAATAAATGTCTGAAATTGTTTGCCTGGCAAATTATGAAGATCCCTGCATGAGAATACGAAAATTTATTTTTGTACTATTGAAGTGGCAAAAATCATATTAATTAGTGTCTGAATGAAAACTTCCATAACTGACTCTTACTGCTGGTGTTAGAAACCAGAAAAGGATGTAGAAAATGCCTTACTTTAGTCAGCTTAAGGCTGAATAACTTGCGTAATATTGGAAGAACAATGCAAGAGAATTTAAATTTGTTGATGACTCATAGTTTACCCCCCCCCCACTGTCTCCCTTGATACTAAGAATAGAATACCAAGGTTTATTTTGAATTGGTTTCATTTCCCTGAGCTCTTTAATTTTTTATCTGCCTTTTTATTGATATCTTTATATTTGATTTGGGACCGCATTTTTTATTTGATATGCCTTCAACATTTTTGTTTTCATCAATGATACTTCTTGAATTGGCATCTACAAAGTGACAAAGTGAATGCATGTTTGTAGAGTGATACAAAATGAATGTGATCTTATATATCTTAGTAATAATATCTTTCCATAGATTATGCATCAGTAAATATTTGTCTTCAGCTTACATGTCTACTCTTAACCCACCAATGGAATTTTCTTGTTTCATTATTTGTTTGTCAGCACAAAATATGTTTACATTGTTTCCTCAAAGAGGTCATGATACAATTGGAACTTCTGCAAGTCAAAATACTAAAACAATTAGTAACATTATCTTAGCCATATTATTTTATAAATTAAATTCACTTAAATAATTAAATTTGTTCAAAGAATTGGTTGCTCAGATTCTTTGAACAAATTTATTTAATAAAATGCATTGTTACTCATTAACATGGTCACAATGTGGATTCTTTATTGCTGCAGAACAGATTCTCCTAGCGTAATCGAGTCCAACAAGGTAACGAGAAGGGCACAATTATATAAATTCACTTTCTTTACTGAATGTCAGTGACGTGGTTGTTTCTTTTCTTTTCTCCTTCATCTCTCTTCAATCTATGAGGGTACTTCAAAAACACTGGAAATTTCCTTCCCTTTGCATGAAATTTCCTTCAACATTGTGTGTACTCATTGTAAATGTAGAAGTTATTCTGTTTTCATGAAGCATTGTATTTCAACAGTTTTACACGATACATTGTCTTGCCTTTTTTTCTCAAAACACAAATCAAAGCTCTTCATATTCAAGTGCATTTGGTTATTAATTGAAGACACTTGGCACTGCCAAACTAGTTTATGGTTCAGCACTTGATTAATAACTAATTAATATACATGTTTATTGACATTTTTTTTCTATTGAACATGTTGTAACCTGGAGACTGATATTGTACTGGTTTATTGCAATTTGCCACTGTGTGGAAATTATACTTTTGTGATAAAATGTATGGTGTAGTGAGGAGAGATAGGGTATATGGTTTCTCTATGAACAATGAGAAAATTTTCAAGTGCACTCAGCTTCTTGAAGCACATGACTCTGTGATAATGCTTGTGCTTGGAATCTGACTCTGCTGCTAAGACCCTGTGATAGTGGTCTATTCTAGTCAGTTGAAGCATCACTCAATGTATAGTTGAATATGAAATAAATGAAAATAAATTATTGATGATATTATCATATATTTGTTTTATTGCATTTAGAGTAGCCTTGACCTAATTTCATTATTTTCCAGACAAAGAAGTTTAAAGTTTTATGTAGATTTGTAAAATTGTGTTGTGCCAAGACTGGGTACACATGTGCAGCTTCTATTGTAAGTCCTTTGATATGTTTAATATATTGTTTTAATGCCTTTTTAGTAAAATTAATTTAGTTTTTGTTATAAGTTTAACAAATTCTTATAGGTAGGTAATTCAGTCTTTTATTTTGGGTTCTGATTTTTTCTTACCATTTGAGAATGCATAAGCTTAATTTCAAAAGATGATCCTTGCTGTAAATAATATTTAATTTCCAGTTTATTCTATTCTTTTTTTACTTCATTTTTCTTACTCCATTTTTGTACTTAGCATTACCGAAGTTTTTACAAAATATTTACCTTTTTTCTGGTACTCAAAACTTTTGTACGTCCATTGGTTTTATTTTTAAAAAGGAAGAAAATAACATTATTTTTCAGCAAGTGTATTCATTTTATTTCGGATATTAAATCATGATTGTTGTTGTTGTTGTTATTATTATTATTATTCATTCCTGCTGTTGTGATAAATTTTTATGAAGTATTTTAAGTATATTATTAAGTTAATTTTCCGATTAAGGAGGTAGTTGATTGCTAAAAATTGGTTATTATTCAAAAGCTTTGTTTAAAGAAATATATGGTATTGTAAGCATAATACAGTAAAAAAATTTACTGTCACTAGTAATTTTTATCAGTGTACAAGTATGTCGAGATTGAGAATCGAAAATTAATAAAGAAAATTAGTGATGAAGTTAATCTGACAGACATATATTTACGAGTCAAGTGTTGAAATGATTCAAATCTCGCACTTAATTTCCTAATCTGGTCTCCGACCCTAGCAACACTTCACAGACCCTAGTTTATGATTAGGCTGCTAGGTAGCGCCGCCCTACATTGTGTTAGTGGCAGCTGCCGCCGCCGCGCGGCGCGCCCGCGGCGCCACGCGTTCTGCGCGTGCGCGACCTTGCCCAAGGTGAGGCGTGCACGCTCTCGCCCTCGTCTCGCGACAGTCCGCCGCTGGCCGGCACACAGCGTCGACGTGAGGTTTTAAAGCAGCGACCGCTCCGACCTCTTCCCCCACGAAAATGTCGGTTCAGAGCGATATCGAGAAGCGCAAGCAGATCAGCGTCCGGGGCATAGCCCAGGTGGAAAACGTCTCCACCATAAAGAAGACGTTCAACCGACACCTGCATTACACGCTCGTCAAGGACCGGAACGTTGCCACCCCGCGAGACTACTACTTCGCGTTGGCCCACTCCGTCAAAGACAACCTGGTGTCGAGATGGATCCGCACACAGCAGTACTACTACGAGAAGGACCCCAAGGTAGGACACCCGTTTGTAGGCGGCGCTTCGCGGGCTGATAAGGCACCCGGGCTCCCACGCGCGCATCACCTGTTTGTTTTCTCTCGGCGGTTTTTTCCCCTACTGCCGACAGACGAGTTGACGGATTCGTTGTGGGCTGTGTCACCCTCTGGTTTTATTTTTCTGAATGAAACCGGGAGCTTACGTAACGTGACGTGACGGGCGGGCGGAGTGGATGTTTGGTCCGTCAGCTGTTGAGCTGACCGCTTGTCCTTTCAAGGACACGTCGGTCGCACTATTTGGGAGGAGGGGGCGTAGATCGTTCGTTCACCCTTCCCCTTCCTCTCGCGATCGTCTTCCGCTTCCAAAATCTTATTTATGCGTTTAGTTTATATTGGTTCAAGGAAGGAATGTTTCTTTGTACGATCCGGAGGTGGGTCATGAAAATTCTTAATTCATTAAATGTTGGTGCCAGTGGTTCGGGCAAAGTGACGTTACGCTTTCGAACTTGGTACTTGTTGGCGTCTTGTTCTTTCGTAGCCCTCTCCAAACTAAACAAGTTTAAAATAACCTGTCATTCCTTTTTGAGAATATCCGGAACTGGACTGTTTTGTTACGAGAGTTTTGCCACTTTGTTTTCGTGTAAATAGTTTGCTTCGAAAAGATTAAATTAGTTCGAAAACTATTTATTTATTTTTATTTTACGTCAAAAGCTGTTAAGTGTGTTTGCCCTGATTTAATGGTTGGGAAATGTTTATCCAAATGAATACTAAACTTAAGTTTAGGGTATTAATTTGTGAACCAAATGTTAATTTGTCATAAAAGTATTAAAATTGTCTTAGTCGTAATACATTACAGTTTAGCTCTGGTATATCTTTAGCAGTTTAGCCCTGGTACAGTCGCCCGGCATATTTCCAATGTTCACTTATTAGAAGAAAAATTTTAACAATATTGTGGCATTTATTGTTCCATTCAATTTTATTTTGAAATAAATGCTGTAGTATGTTGTTTGCCCAATTCATATATGTTGTTAGAACATAATTTATATGGTTGTAATAACCTCTCAGGGTATTAGCGGCTCCAATTACATGCATTACAATAACATTTAAATTTCTTGATGCTCATTTCTTTCGAAAGCATGATAAAGTGCTTACGCCTGGAACTATTTTGGCTCTTTATCTGAAATATTTAATCTTAGAATTAGCTATAATAATAATAATAATAATAATAATAATAATAATAATAATAATAATAATAATAATAATAATATACACTATTGGAATATACAATTATCGTTCAGGCAAAGACCATAACTTGTCTGTAAAGCATGAAATCTTGATCTAAGTTGCTAATTACCTTTTGAATTGTCATTAATGACGAACTACTATCGAGTAGAATCATTCACCTCGCAATTGGGATGGTTCCATCTCGGAAGTGTTTTGAAAAATGAAAATTCTTAGAGATAAGATAAAGATGACGGCTAATTTGGGCCAGTAAAATTCATACCGATGTAGCCATGGCGGCGTTTTCGTAAAGGTAACTGTGACTGCACTTCACTATCTCGCGGAGAAATACCTTTGTGTTTATACGAAATGTTTTCTTTGCATTTTGTTGACGCGGTGATGCAGGTTTGTGGGACAAGTCGGCACTTTAAGACACGACTTTTTTTTCAAAATAGCAAATAATTAAAATTATTTGTTTTAATACTCAGAAACTCTAAATGTTTAGAAAATATTCTGTATATCGAAAAAACAAAGATGAACATTTTAAAATTATTATAAAATTAATAAGCTAATATTTTGAAAAATGTTGGTCCTATAAATACAGTTTTGAAAGCACTAGTGAATTGGTCATTTTTATAAATTAAATAATGATTGGAGAAAAATTAGTGTTATTGAAAACCGTTGTAAAGTTATTAGACATTTTATATATTCTTCATTTAAGTTTATTAACATCAATAGCTCAAATTGGCAATGTTCACGGAAATTTTAAAAACTGTATTTATTCATCTGGAATGTTAATAAGCTACCCGGGAAGGGCAAAATTAATGTTACCTTGGAAATCAAAACTACCAAAACCTTCTGCTCACAAGTAAAGGTCTTGTGAAGCAGCTGGGTTGCATTCATCAATGGTTTCGACTGCATAGATGCCAGACTTGGTGCTACAGGCCGAGCCGGCCGACGGCACTCGCCGTGCCGGCCTAAGTTTAATCCTGAGGTCACAACCTGCCCGGGGCGACAGAGTGGGAGTGTGTTGACGAACACAAAAGCCACGTGCATTCCGCGGGGGGCTTTCACAAAAAGGCCGGGGAACGGCCCCATCCACTACTCTCCCTGCTTCTTTCGTGTGCCGTTTTCAATCACATGCAGGGAGCTAGGATTTGTGAAAAATACGTTCGTATAATTAAGGTTTTTGCCGATATCACACGCAAGGTGCATGCGATGATCTTGATCAGTTTTGTTTAATTTTAAATGTTTGAAGTACCAACAAAGGCGTGCCTAGGATTTATCTCTGGGCAGGAGTACTGTCCAACTGACTTAATGTTTTCTGAAAAGGAATTTATTTATGCCGAATATAAAATGATTTTTTTATTTGTTGGCTTAGTTAATATGTATAACGTTCACAATTGATATTTTTGAATAACTTTCGTTAGTCAAGAAAATTGATAAAGCAGTTTTTATATCTATCATTGACATTTTCACAGGCGCAGATCCACGGGGAGGCAAATTCCCCACCCCCCTAAAAATTTTCAATATCTAACTTGTCACGAAACTGTCAAGCAAAATATTTCAGGATCATTAAAACGAATAAAACCGTAATACAGCATGAGTTAGTGTAGTCTTCCACATATTTCAAAATCTGTAATGACACCTTTGACTAAAGCTTTTTGAATCTCCCCTCCCAAAATTCGTCTCTGAACCGCCCCTGGAGGGAAACCCCCGTGAGCCTCCACCCCATGGGTGCGCCACTGAGTACAAGTAAATGGCTAAAATAGTAATTCTCACGTGCTTACAAACATAACAAAAAGGATATTTGACCATGTTAATGGAGTTCCTGTTAATCGCACAAGTTATTCAGATGTGTCGCCAAAATCTTTTTAATTAATTCGCAAACGTTGTTCTCAACGGGGCTCGTGACCTTAGAAATGTGCTTACCACTGTTAAAAATATTCATTTTATAAAGCAGGTGGTGCAACAATGGCCTAATGCCATCGGCCACTTTAAAAAAATCGAACTTAGTCGACCGTCCCTCTGCTCTGTCTACACACACGGTTTTCTTAATGGCTGGAGTCTCTTCTTGATCAGCACTGATGAATTTCGAATTATAAGTAACGACTAGCGTTGATAAGAATACATTTTCGCCCTCCCCTCAGTTAAATAGAATCTATTTGCTGAAAGTGGATTGTCACAAAGTGCAAATAAGTAAGGAATGAGACGGCGAGAGTTTTTGTTATTTGAGCAGATGTTCTACGAATTATCCTGATTGTTCTTGTTGAATTAGTTCTACGGTATAGAACCTATTTGCTTTGACAATGTAGCAAAAGACGGATCGTCCATAAGTTGGGTAACGCAAATTTGGAATATTTTTAATAACTCTCCCTCTTGTATTCTCTTCCCTCCAAATATTAAGGAAGTTTGCCGGCACTCCTTTCATTTTCAATATTAAAATAAATTCTGTAACAGTCAAAACAATTTGGTAATTAATTTTATTGTGTTATATTTTAATTATTATGAGAAGTGCAATGTAATGTCGTGGAGATATATGGGGAAAAATATACTGCATCTATTTAATTGGAATATATTATTAGTGGAATATCTCTCATATCGTTATCGGATTTTTCTTCAAAATGTAAGGCTCAATATACCATCAATGAAAAAAGAATCGATTATTGTAAACATTTGTATATCATAAAATTTTAATTTATTTATATTACGTGATTTAAATTGTTAATACTTAAAAAAATTGTGTAGGAGTGTATACAAGGAATTATTTTCTCAATGAAAAATCTATCAACGTAATGTAAGACTAAATTAGTACCCTCTAACTCCATGTAATGTAGTGTAACACTGCCTCAAACACCCTTACCCTCTTTAGTGTCACGTAATTAATGGACGACCGCCGAGTTCGTTAGTTAACTGGTAGAAGAATGATAGCATTGGTAATAGTGCTGGTCGAAGTAACCAAACCTCCAGGAGTATCTACGTAGCAAAAATTATGGCCGAAGAAAACATCAACAGCTTAAAAGAAACCTGTTTCATGAAGAGGCTTTGTGTAAAAGATTGAAACCTAGGAATGAGCGTTTTCTTGATTCCGCTTGCGTCAGCTACTTCTAGATCAGTTGTCTACTATAGCTAGTACCTTTTTTTTACGAGGGGAACTGTGGAAATCTTCAACAAGACGAAGAGGAGCCCGCGCTCCTCAACAGTGTGAGATTTTTACCCACTAAAACCACAAACATTTTATGTTCCTGAAGTTATCCATCCTGGAACCGCAGTAATGCATTACTTCAGGATATAGACTAGTACTAGAATACTACTTGACTACTTTTAGTCGATCAGTTGACTTGTAAATGAAGTGAATGTTACATTCCGAGAGGTGGAGGTGTTCCTCCCCGGTGGGGTGAGAGATCCGTCGCCGGCTTATTTTAGGGGTGGGTTTCCATCCCACCCCCAAAAGATAACTTGCACCACCGGAGCCGGTACAACGTCTTAAGTTTCCCACTAGCCTCCCGACGTGTGTGCAAGTGTAGTGTACATGTCTGTGTAAGTAAGGGGTGAAGATAGGATTCTCTTGGTATGAGGGAATCTACGGAAAACTACTTATGAGAGTAGCCGATCGCTAGAATTCTCGTCCAGACAAGACTCGACCTAGTTATGTAATTAGTGTCGCAAATCCGCCGTCGGGACTCGACCCCTACGATGCAGCAGAGGCAGTAGCGTTGCCGCTGAGCCAACGCAGCCGTTCAGACCAGAGAAGCCACCCCTCTGGTCGTGAGTGTCTCGCTGAGAGTGCGCGGCGCGGTGGCAGGCGGGTGGCTGAACGCTGCGTTCCGAAGTCCCGTTTCCGCGTGTGTCCGCGGCTGCGACGGCGGGCCGCGGCGTTGGCGTCGGCGCCGCTCACTTGAGCAACCGCTGACCCCTTCAGAGAGTGGGAAGGAAACGTACAGGCACTCTCAACAGCCGCCGCCGCCGCCGCCACCGCCACCATCTTTTCTTTTCTTTCCTTTTTTTTTCACTGAGGCGTGATTGGGGTCCCATCACGTATCGGTCCTGTCATATGATCACATTTTCGTAGTACCGTCCTGTTATATCGACTTGACGCAATCGGGCAATTGAAAATGAAATCGACAACTACGCCCGTTAGGTATTTTATAGTCCGTTAACAATAGAGGCAAATAAAATGTATATAAAGATGTGAGAGTACTTGTATTTGAAGAAAAAGTTTAGTTATGATTAAGTCTTGTAAGAAGATAAACAATGACAAATAAAGGTTGGTCATTTGCTGTACAGCACCCCAATGAGATTGAGAACTCTTACAAACAACTTGATGCACTCGGTTGACAATTACCGGTTATATACCGATAAAATTACAACAAGTCAATGGTTTCTTTATTGTTTGCAGTGTTAAAGTATTAGTTTCAAATTGTTTCAAAATGTTAATTGAACTATACAATGGCGCACCCAAGACGTGAGAGGGAGAGGCTCATATGGCTTTAGTCCTCTATCCCCAAAAGTCAATTATACGTATTAAAACTATTTGTACTAACGAAAGGCATGCAATATACCAATTGTTTACATTATAAGTATTAATTAGATCAACAAAAATGTACAGTTTATATTCTGCGCAAATGAAAAGTTCGTATAACGACATATTAAGTCGGCTGGACACGGAGTGTATACCCTTGGAGTAACCTTCGTTAGGGCGAACTGTATTTTACAACACTTTTTATTAAAATATCAAAATATAAAATAGTATTTATAAGATCGTTTAATAATTTTTTAATAGCAAATTCGATGTAATGAGTCATATTAATTAATTTAAAAGAAAATCACGGAAGTTTCTTTGGGAAAGCGGACACCTTTCGAAATTGGGGATTGTGGCTCACTTCCAGGCGAATGCGAGTCACGTTCATTACTGTGAAGTTGAATATTTTTTGAGAATTTAATCATGCACAATTTCTGATAGGCAATTCCAATAATGTTTTATTGCAATAGTACCTCAAAATGGAAACACTCCCCATAATATTGAATGTTAAAACACCCTTGATAGTTTCTCATCTCATAACGATGCAGTCGGGGGAAAAATGCAAGGCGAAGTAAAAAGTTAAAATAATGTATGAAGTAGGAAAAGGAGTAAATCGTAGATGAATTTGGTATTGGGAGAACTTAGTTTTTGAAAGACAGAATATGCCTCGAAATCAAGGAAACTCATTTTGACCTAAACGGAAAAGAATAAAATGTCAGTCGCCTGCGGCTGGAAGAAGCGATGTTTCAATAGGTGAAGTGATGTTTATGATCTAACGAGTGCCCTCTGCATAATTTAGGGCATTCTTATTATTTGAAGTAAATACACTTTTGCTAAATGCTATCGAATCCCTCTTGAAAGATTAAAAATATAGAAGTATTACTGCATATTAGCGAAAAACTATCGAATTCAGAAGTTGAACCTGGAAAAATTTAGACATGAAAAGGAAAATGTTTCAGATTTGGAAATAGATATGGTTCTGATCATCCTGTAAATGCGAATGCTAAATTTCTTCGCCGATATACACTTTATTTTGAGGTCTTCAGTAGTTTTTATTTCGTTTTTTACGTTGAGTAAATCAATGAAAATAAAGTAGTACCTTATATTAGAGATTAAATGATTTCCTTAAAATCTGGACACTTTCAAATTTTTACTTACAAAATACGGAAGATTTTCTAGAAAATACGGAGCGTGTTAGAGGTAAAAAAATTAAAAATGACCTGTCCCACATTTAATCGAGGCTGATATAAAAGCATCCACAGAATATAATTGTAACCTCGCTTTAGACATTTTTGTAAATAAAAACTCAGACTTGCTTTGTTTGAAAAATTAAATCTTTTAAAAGTACACTGCAGTCCACAACAGAACATATTTCTTTCTTTTTGAATAAATCCATAATGTTAACTAATAAAATCCGGCTTGCGTAGCTCAGGGCATCAGTTGATGCCATTGCAGTGCCTCTGACCGGGGCGTCCTAGTGTTAGAGTCCCGACGGTGGCAGGTATTTCGACACTAGCTCGTCAGCTAGGTCTAGTTCAGTCGCTGTCTCTAGAAGTAGTCTAGCGGCCGGCTGCTATTATCCATGTATCCTAACCTCTTACTTACGCAACTTACATGCGCTACACTACCGCTTGCATCGGGAGCTTAGAACTTGTACCGGCTGGGGCGGTGCCCCCCACTGGTGGGAGATACCTGGTTGAGAAAACCCCACAAGCCGACGTTGGATCTCGCCATCCAATGAGAAAAGAGTTAACCTTTACCACCTCCCGCGATAAAAACTTCAACTACACTAACGGGAGTTGACGCGCCCGAAATCACTACTCAGTCGGTCAGTCAATCAGCAGATCAAAGAAACTGTCCCAAAGTTCTTTTGGTTTCGCGGCTCCATCACGGCGATCGCTGTGCCGTTGCTGTAGGTTGGGGTTGATGCGGTCAAGTGGCTCAACATCCTATCGAAGTTGTGGATGGTTATTTTTAGCCTTCAGTTTGCTGCGACAAGAGCCTACTGCAGCCATGCGTTGAAGCCGCATATGCAAGAGCCAATTTTAGCGGCGTGGGATCTATTGAATGTTGAAGTTTCTACGCATTAGACTCGAACAGTACTTGTATCTTCGTGGTAAGGAATGTTTCTTTACCATGAGCTAGGATTTACTTTTTGTATTGTACTGTGTTGTTTTGGGTTATTTAATTATGATTTTATAATCGGTTATCTTGTCACCAAAAAAACGTATAAATCTAGTCACTAAAATTGGGTAATTAAGCAGGTTGAATTAAAAAAGATGCCATATTTATCTTTTACTATAAAACATTCACACTAATACAAATTGATCATGGATCGTGATATCAATATATAAGTATAATGTCACAGTTCTGAGAAAAAAGGAAAATTAATTTCAGATAAATTGGAAATGTAATAAGTAATGTATAGAAAAAATGAAAGGAAATATGCAAATTGTTCTAGAACTGTTATTACAAAAAATTACCTACAATTACTCATGACTGCAAGAAACTGGTGCCTCTCAGATTTCGTATCAAGGTTCATCAATTTTGAAAGTTTACTAATTAGATACAGTATTTTTAATTATTTCAACATGCAGTTTGGAATCATTTTTAAGACCTGGTACCACCAGAAAACTTTTGTGTTGCGTGTTGGCAACAGCAGTCGTTAGCTCGTGGTTTGTGAAAATTTGATGTCTAGAAGACTTGGGAATTTCTGGAAGGCAGTATGAATTGCTGATTCCTACAATTCACGAAGATCTAATGAAATAGTGTCTGCAATATTGTATAAATGTATCGTAAAACTGTTGAAAATATGGGCCATGAACACGGGTCAATGATTCCTCCCCCTCCCCAACCCCCTCTCCGTATCTCGTTCATGTCTTCATCCAGTGTTCTTTGAGCGAATTTAGAGATACATCCTTGTTTTGCTCTTGTACATAAATATAGTTTCAATTTCTGCACGTTTTATTGAGCTCCGAGGTGCTAGTGAGGGTAATATAATAATTTTTTGAACGGTGCCATCAAATACTTCATGTTTTTTGCCATCTACTACTTCACCATGTTTCTTGCGGTATGGAGTCTCTTCCTTTTCGTTAAGTGGTAAAATTTGTAGCTCAATTAGCGATGCAAATAGTTGTTAATTGTAGCAATATACCAGGCGTTAAAGGACTTCTTTTGTATCCAGTCTTTGTGAAAGAGAAAATTGATAAATTTTATATAAACTGTGGTGTTTGATTATTTTTTTTTGGTGTAATTAATACAAATTGTAATAAAATGTTTTAATTTTCTTTCATTTTATTTTACAGTACATTGCTATTAAACAATTTTATTTTACCCACTGTTACTAGTCTCTAGCAAATATGTTAGATACCAATTTGCTGCATCGCTACTGGCCTCTGGCGAAATATATTAGGAACTAATCAGCTCTAAACGACTGGCGAAAAATAATGATCTTAGTGCATCTACCAGCATATTATTTAAATTAGTTATTTGCAACTTGTGTTGTATTACCAAACTTTGCAAGGTCTCTATGGCAATCCTAAAGAACCTGTAAAAGCTTAGTTTCTATTCATACACTACTTTTTGTGGTATCGATGTCTTGTTGCATATCGTTGAATTCACTTTTATTAGTACAGATGTATACGGGAGTAAATACTTTTTATTAACAACTTATATCAAAAACGCTCGTTATTACCTTCTTTCATAATGAATTCTTCGTAATATTGGAATACAGGAATGGGGAGGGATTCCGGAGGTGAAGAAAACTTGGACCGTTTGCACTGCTGCCCCATACATCACACAGTTTCTGTTTTTTTAGCATTAAACAAAATATTAAAGAAAATACGCGTGTAGCGGTGTTGTGTAAGCGTAGCCTAATGTTGATTCTCACTTTCGTGAGAAGGCGTTGGTTTAATAGAAGTTAATATGGAAAACGTCTTGTTGTGACATTGGCAATTTTAGAACCTCCTCCTATGTTTTACGCATGGTTCGACTCCGTTAATTTCTCTAGCGTGCTTGGCGCTTGTCAGTGGTATTTTTACAGGTCTTGCTATCCGATAGTTGGGCGAATCTTGGCGGCTGGGTCTATTTCTCGCCGCCCACCCGTATCGCTCCAGTCTGCGTTCGCGTGCAATGACTTTGAGCAGAGGTCGTTCCTCGGTCTGCCTGCGGAAGCCGCAGTGCGTTGTGCTGTCGCCCGCGTGTCCTATTCGGGCGTTCCGTGGGGGCGCCACCGCCTCAGACTGGAACGGTTTTTTTTTGTTTTTTGTTTTTTTTCTCCTCTCTTTAAATAGTATTCCTTTTTTCACTTTCTTTCCTTTTCTATGTCTTTTTCCTTGCTTTGTTTTCTGCTTTCTTGATCTCTTATTTCGTTCTTCCTTTCTTGATCTTTCAGTTTGTTTTTTCTTCCTTGATATATTTTCCTTTCGTCAGTCCTTTTGTATTTTTTCTTCTTTAATTCTTCCTTTCATTTTGGTCTCTTTTCGCTTTGAGCTTTTCTTTCATACCTCCAATATTTTATTACTTCTTCCTATTCTACGTTCTTCGTTCGTTTCTTCACATCTTTTAGATTGTTTCTACAAGAACAGATTCAGATGACGTTGGCATATCATTTTACTCGCCTTATTAATACAGATGCATAAAAGTTGCTTACCTCAAATGCCTTAAATTTCTTTGTTTTCGTGAACTAGTAGGTTTGATCATTTACTTTTATGAGACAGTTTAAATTTATTATTCGGCATTGTATTTTATAAGGTTTAATTCATTGATTTGGCAGAAATCCTGCATTACTAGAACCGTTCACCTTACCGCCAACTTAAACTGATATTAGATTCGAGAAGGTTAACGACCTAACCTTCAGCGTCATCACGATATTACGAATGGTAATGTTCTATTTTAATTATAAGACAATTCATTTTAAAGTTTGTTGTTAACTCATGGTCTCGGCAACTAGACAATATTTAAGGGTTCTGGTGTTAAATATTACCCTCCAAATTTTAGTATTTTTGTTATTCTTTAAGATTTTACTTGTGCCATCTCCTGTCAAACAGGTGTGATCCTCCAGTTCAATTTGTTCCATAAGTGGCCCGCTGTTGTTATATCTTGGTAACTCAATTGGGCTCTTCACCCAAAGTTCAGTTGCTTTTATCTGAATTTTTAATATATTTTACATCCCAATGATTTATTTGTTAGTAAGCTATAATTTAAAAGCTTTTGAGTCTTGGGAGGAATCAAAGTTGTACCAGCAGCGCCATTGCATTGTTCCCAACAGTTGTTACACCATTTATTTCTTTTTTGCACTGGAAGTATCTAGTCAGGATTGGGCTGCAAAGCAGTGAGGATTTCGACCGCGTCTCGCGTAATTAGCACAACGCCCAGTATCTGCCTATGCATGAGGTCGTTGTTAGCCGTAAAGGGGTTAATGATGGTATAACAAGGCAAGCCATGACGCTCGTAGTCTGTTAACGGTAATACCGTTCTTCCTCTCCTCTCACTTTTCTGCTCCTTGATGTGTTTACGAAAATGTTAAGGCTAAAGCCCAGTTTATGGTAAGTTCGCCAATTAACGGGTTACCTCACACTTTTGTCAGATGGTTTTCACTATGTAGGAAATGGCGATGAAAGGATTATTTCGGACATCTAATTCGTGATCTAGCCGCAGGGCTGAAGGTAAAATATGTGATCGTTAAAGTGAGACGTCTTGTGTGTTCGAGAGAAGTATTTTGGAATAAAATAGACGGTCTTGGGTAACTCGAAATGGCCGCTGGATGGAATCTCATCGTCCTCATCTAGGAAATGGGAAGCGAAACGTCAACAGACATATACGAGGGCTATTCGATAACCAACGAGACAAATTGTGCAGCTCAAAAACGATTTATTTAACGAGCACAATACTTAGTCTACTTTCCAATATACGAGTAATAGTATCCAGGAAGATTTGCTCAGAAATTTCGGGACTAGCTTGTCAGCTAGGTCGAATTTAGTCGTCTGGAGGAGAATTCTAGCTGCCGGCTGCTCGGATCGGTAGTTTTTCGTGGTTTCTCAGATCAAAATAAGGCAAATGCTGGAGCAGTACCCTAACAAACGGGCCACGAACCGCGTGTTATATTTCCTTCCTCTTCCTTGTATCCTCACCGCTTACGTACATACTCTTACACTAACATGCACTACTCCACCACACATGCTGGGCGACCAATCGGGAACTTAGAGATTGTCCCGGCTGAGGCGGTGCCTCCGGCGAGAGATACCTGGTTGGGCAAAATCGCGCTTGCCTACACTTAGATTTTTTAACATGACGCCTGATTATACCGCAGGATAAAGGGAAAGGGAAGGCAGACTCCCATAGGGAGCCGTAAAAGTGGGAGCTGTAGTGACGTTGCAGAACCAAATTGGAGCCTAGCTTCCCCTCTCCCTTTTTCGTAAGTGACCATTAGACACCACGTTAAAAAAAAATTGAAGTATGCGGTAGGCGCCAGATCTCGCGTCTAATTGAAATAGGGTAGGGCGGCGCCAGAAATCGTCATCCAGAAGAGCAGCGCCTTTTTTATCACATATATTCCTCGTCGCCGAAACGCATTTCACATTGCTCTAACCACATCCTGTCGGGTAATATGCACTTCATGCAGTAGAAAATAAGTAAATGACTCATTGACGTATTTAGTCGTTGATGACGTATTTAGTCGTTGATGACGCATTTAGTCGTTGATGACGCATTTAGTCGTTGATCTACTGCCTTAATAAGTGAACAAGTGAGCGCGTAATAAATGACTAAATGCGGTGCGTGAAGCGGTTGGCGCGCCGTGCGTGGCGCCGATGACTTTGAGCAGAGGTCACTGCGCCGCCGCCGCCTCGGGCCGGTGTGGGTGGCCTTCGGCGGAGCGGCGATCTGGGTCACTTTCGCCGCGCCGCCTCCGCCTGCGTCCTCGCCCTCGCGCGCATGCGCCGCCGGGCGCCCGCGGCGTGCGTCGCGGGTAAGTGTATTCTTAACCTGGACACCGTATTTGAATCTTTTTCTTAAAAATACGTGGAAGTTTATCCTAGAAAATAACGGAGCGTTTAAGAGGCTAAAAAATTAAAAATGACCTGTCGCCACATTTAACTCGGGAGGCTGATATAAAAGCATCCAAGAATATAAATTGTAACTCCGGCTTTAGAGCATTTTGTAAGATAAATAACTCAGCACTTGCTTTGCGTTCTGAAAAGAATTGAAATCTTTTAAAAAAGTACACACTCGCTCCACCAATACAGAAATCATTCTCTTTATGTTTTTGAATAAATCCAATCTTCAACTAATAAAATCCGGCCTTCGCGTGAGCATCAGGGCATACGTTGATGCCAATTGCACGTGCTCTGCACCGGGGCGTCCCTAAGTGGTTAGAGTCCCCCGACGGTGGCAGGTATTTCGACCACTAGCCTCAGTCCAGCTAGGTCTACAGTTTCAGTCGCTGGTCTTAGAAGCTACGTCTAGCGGCCGGCTGTATTATCCATCGTAACTCCTAACCTCTCTTACTCTTACGCCAACTTACATGCAGCTTAACTAACCGTTGCACATCGGGACTTAGAACTCGCCGTAACGCTGGGGCGGTGCCCCCCCACGGTGGGAGCATACCTGGTTGACGAAACCCACAAGCCGACGTTGGCATCTCGCATCCCAATGAGAAAAGAGTTAAACCGCTTTACCGACCTCCCTGCGATAAAAACTTCACTACACCTAACGGGAGTTGACCGGCGCCCCGAAATCATTACTCAGACGGATCGTCAATCAGCCAGATCAAGAAACTGTCCCAAAGTTTGTTTTGGTTTCGGGCCATCCATGCAGAGGGCGGGCCGATCGCTGTGGGCCGTTGCTGTAAAGGTTTTGGGGTTGAATGCGGTCAAAGTGGCTCAACATGCCCTATCGAAGTTGTGGATGGTTATTGTTTAGCGCTTCAGTTTGCTGGCGACAAGAGCCTACTGAGCGATGCGTTGAAGCCGCATATGGACAAGAGCCAATTTTAGCGGGTGGGATTCTATTGAATGTTGAAGTTTCCTACGCATTAGACTCGAAGAGTAACTGTCATCTTCCGTGGTAAGGAATGTTTCTTTACATGAGCTTAGGATTTACTATTTTGTATTGTAAACTGTGTTGTTTTGGGTTATTTAATTAATGATTCTTTTATAATACGGTTTATTTGTCACCAAAAACGTCATAAATCTAGTCACTAAAATTGGGTAATTAAGCAGGTTGATTAAAAAAGATGCCATATTAAATCTTTTACTATAAAAATTCACACTAATACAAATTGATCATGGACGTGATTCAATATATAAGTTCATGTACCGTTCTGAGAAAAAAGGAAAAATTAATTTCAGATAAAATTGGAATGTTAATAAGTAATGTATAGAAAAAAATGAAAGGAAATATGCAAATTGTTCAGAAACTGTTATTTACAAAAAATTACCTACAATTAAACTCCATGACTGCAAGCAACTGGTGCTTCAGATTTCGATCAGGTTCACATTTTGAAAGTTTACTAATTAGATACAGTATTTTTAATTATTTCAAAGCAATCACAGCGTTTCGGAATATCTCTTTTAAGGCCATCAGGTACCAGCCAGAAAACTTTTCTGTGTTGCGTGTTGGCAACAGCAAGTCGTTAGCTCGTGGTTTGTGAAAATTTTGAGATGTCTAGAAGAATTGGGAATTTCTGGAAGGCAGTATGAATTGCTGATTCTACAATTCACGAAGATCTATGAAAATAGTGTCTGCAAATATTGTATAATGTAACTCGTAAAACTGTTGAAAATATGGGCCATGAACACGGGGTCAATGATCTCCCCCTCCGCAACCCTCTCCGTATCTCGTTCATGTCTTAATTTTTCGTGCCAGTGGTTCTTTGAGCGAATTTTAGAGATACATCCTTGTTTTGCTCTTGTCTAAATATAGTTTCCATTTTCTGCACGTTTTATTGAGCTCCGAGGTGCTAGTGAGGGTAAATATACATAATTTTTTGAACGGTGCCATCAAATATTATGTTTTTTTTGCCCATTACTACTTCACCAATGGGTTTTCTTGCGGTTTATGGGGTCTCTTCTTTTCGTGAAAGTGGTTAAAATATTGTAGCTCAATTATGCGAATGCAAATAGTTTGTTAATTGTAGCAATATCCCAGGCGTTAAGACTTCTTTTTGTATCCAGTCTTTGTGAAAGAGAAATTGAATAAATTTTATATAAACTGTGGTGTTTGATTATTTTTTTTTTGGTGTAGAATTTAGATAAAAATTGTAATAAATGTATTTAATTTTCTTTCTATTTTATTTTTACCAGTACAGTTGCTATTGACAACAATTTTATTTTTAACCCATGTTATAGTCTCTAGGCAAATATGTTAGATACCAATTGGCTGGCAATCGCTACTGGCCTCTGGGAAATAGTATTATAGGAACTATTCAGCTCTAACGACTGGCGAAAAATGAATGATCTTAGTGCACTTACAGAATATTGATTTAAATTAGTTATTTGGCAACACTTTGTGTTGTTTTACCCCCAAAACTTTGCAAGGCTCCTATGGGCAATCCTAAAGAACCTGTAAAGCTAGTTTCTATTCATCACACTTAGCTTTTTTGTGGTATCCGCTGTCTTGTTGCATTCATTGAATTCATTTTATTAGTACAGGATTGTATCGGAGTAATACTTTTTATTAACGGGCACCACTTATCACCTCCACACACGCCCCCCCACCCTCCCACCCCCCCCCCGCCTCGCTCTCCATCTCACCCCTCCCTTCTTTCATATGCACCCTTCCCCTTCGCCTAACCTATTCCGAGACTCACCCGCACAATGCGACGAGCCCGCCCGCACCTCTCCTCCGCCCCCCCCCACCGCCCCCACGCGTCGCACACCCGCACACCACACTCTGCGCACGTCTCTCGCGCCCACCACCTTCGCACACTGACCCACCCCCCCCCCCCTCGCGCCATGAATAACACAGTTTCTGTTTTTTAGCATTAAACAAAATATAAGAAAATACGACGCGTGTAGCGGTTGGGTTGTGTAACGTAGCTAATGTTGATTCTCACTTTCGTGAGAAGGCGTTGGTTTAATAGAGTTGAAATGGAAAACGTCTGTTGTGAACTTGGCAATTTTAGAAACGTCTCCTATGTTTTTTACGATGGTTCGACTGCCGTTAATTTCTCTAGCGTGCTTGGCTTTCTTGTCAGTGGTATTTTTACAGGTCTTGGCTATCCGATAGTTGGGGCGAATCTGTGGCGGCTGGGTCTATTTCTCGCCGCCCCACCGTACGCTCCAGTCTGGCGTTCGCGTGCACTGATCTTGAGGCAGAGGTCGTTCTCGTCTGCCTGCGGAAGCCGCAGTGCGTTGTGCTGTCGCCGCGTGTCCTATTCGGGCGTTCCGTGGGGGCGCCTCCGCTCGAGACTGGAACGGTTGTCTTTTTTTGTTTTTTTTGTTTTTTTCTCCTCTCTTTAATAGTAATTCCTTTTTTTTTCACTTTTCTTTCCTTTTCTATGTTTTTTCCTTTGCTGTTGTTTTCTCTCTGCTTTCTTGATCTCGTTATTTCGTTCTTCCTTTCTTGATCTTTCAGTTTGTTTTTTCCTTCCTTGCAGATATATTTTCCTTTCGTCAGTCCTTTTGTATTTTTTTTCTTTAATTCTTCCTTTCATTTTGGTCTCTTTTCGGCTTGTTGAGCTTTTCTTTTCATAACCTCGAATCCGTTGTTGTATGTATTCTTCCTATTCTACGTTTCTGTCGTTCTGTTTTCTTTCGACAATCTTGTTAGATTGTTGTTACAAGCACAGGATTCAGATGCGGTTGGGCATATATCATTTTACTCGCCTTATTAATACAGATGCATAAAAGTTGCTTACTCAAAATGCTTAAATTTCTTTGTTTTCGTGAACTAGTTAGGTTTGATCATTTACTTTATGAGACAGGTTTAAATTTATTATTCGGCATTGTATTTATATAAAGGTTTAATTCATTGATTTGGCAGAAATCCTGCATTAAGTATAACCTTTCAATCTTACATGCCACTTAAACTGATATTAGGTTCGAGAAGGTTAACGACCTAGCCCGTTCAGCGTCATCACGATATTAGAAAATGGTAATGTTCTATTTTAATTATAAGACAATTCATTTTAAAGTTTGTTGTTAACTCATGGTTCCTTCGGCATACTAGACAAAATACACTCTTAAGGGTTCTGGTGTTAAAATTATTACCCTCCCAAATTTTAGTATTTTTGTTATTCTTTAGATTTCTACTTGTGGCCATCTCCTGCAAACAAGGTTGGTGATCCTCCAGTTCATTTGTTCCATAGTGGCCGCCTGTTGTTATATCTTGGTAACTCAATTGGGCTCTTCACGGCAAAGTTCATGTTGCTTTGTATCTCTGAATTTTTAATATATTTTATCATCCAATGATCATTTGTTTAGTAGCTATAATTTAAAAGCTTTTGAGTCTTGGAGGAATGAAGTTGTACGCAGCAGCCGCCATTGCATTGTTCCAACAGTTGTTACACCATTTATTTCTTTTGTGCACTGGAGTATCTAGTCAGGATTGGGTCTGCAAATGCAGTGACGGATTTCCCCGGCGTCCTGCGGCGGAATTAGCACAACGCCAGTGTCTGCCTTATGGCATGAGGTCCGTTGTTAGCCGTATAGGGTTAATGATGGTATAACAAGGCCAAGCATGACACTCGGTAGTCTGTTGAACGGTAATACCGTTCTTCCTCTGCCTCTCGTCACTTTTCTGCTCCTTGATGTGTTTACGAATATGGTTAGGCTAAGCCGTTTTAGGTAAGTTCGCCCAATTACGGGTGTTACTCACAACTTTTGTCAGATGGTTTCATATGTAGGAAATGGCGATGACGTATTATTTTCGGACATATTAATTCGTTGCAACTAGCCGCAGCGGCTGAAATCATGTTGATCGTTAAAGGTGAGACGTCTTGTGTGTTCGACGAGAAGTATTTTGGAAATAAGTAGACGGTCTTGATAACTCGAAATGGCCGCTGGAATGGAATTCATCGTCCCTATCTAGGAAATGGGAAGCGAAACGTCAACAGTACATATACGGAGGGCATTTCGATAACCAACGAGACAAATTGTGCAGCTCGAAAACGATTTATTTAACGAGCAACAATATTTAGATCTACTTTCCAATATACGAGTAATAGTATCCAGGAGATTTGCTCAGATTTCGGACTGAGCTTGGTCAGGCTAGGTTCGAATTTAAGTCGTCTGGAGGAGACTTCTAGCTGCGGCTGCTGGGAATCGGTTTAAGTTTTTCGTGGTTTCTCAGATCAAATAAGGCAAATGCTGGAGCAGTAACCCTAAACAAACGGGTGCCACGAACCGCGTGTTATATTTCCTTCCTCTTCCTTGTATCTCACCGCTTCGTACAGTACTCTTACACTAAAATGGCACTACTCGACTCCACCACAACATGCTGGGCGACCAATCGGGAACTCAGAGATTGTCCGGCTGAGGCGGTTGCTCCGGCGAGAGATGTACCCTGTTGGGGCAAACGCGCTTGCCTACACTTAGATTTTTACATGGCGCATAAATTATACCGCAGGATAAAGGGAAGGGGAAGGCAGACTCCCATAGGGAGCGCGTAAAAGTGGGAGCTTAGTGACGTTGCAGAACCCCAAAATAGGAGCTAGCTTCCCTCTCCCTTTTCGTAGAGTGGACCATTAGACACCGGACGTTAAAAAATTGAAGGGTACTGGCAGTAGGCGCTAGATCTTCGCGTCTAATTGAATAGGGTCGGGCGGCGCAGAAATCGTCAACGCAGAAGGCAGCGCCTTTTTTATCAACATCATATTCCTCGTCGCCGAAACGCCATTTCCATTGCTCAACCACATCCTGTCGGTAATATGGCACTTCATAGCAGT
This sequence comes from Gryllus bimaculatus, assembly GCA_017312745.1. Taxonomy (NCBI): domain Eukaryota; kingdom Metazoa; phylum Arthropoda; class Insecta; order Orthoptera; family Gryllidae; genus Gryllus; species Gryllus bimaculatus. The sequence goes on along the minus strand of BOPP01000221.1, from coordinate 1,586,301 downwards.
AGAAAATAAGTAAGGTGACTCATTGACGTATTTAGTCGTTGATGACGTATTTAGTGTTGATGACGTATTTTGTCGTTGATGACGATTTAGGTCGTTGTTATGACGTATTTAAAGTCGTTGATGGACGTATTTAGTCGTTGATGAGTCTTTAGTCGTTGATGACAGTTTATTTAGTCTTGATGACGTATTGTAGTCGTTGATGACGTATTTAGTCGTTGTGACGTATTTTAGCGTTGATTGACGTAATTTAGTCGTTGATGAGTATTTAGTCGTTGATGACGTATTTACGTTCGTTGTGACGTATTTAGTCGTTGATGACGTATTTAAGTCGTTGATGAGGGTGACGTATTTATCGGTTGATGAGTATTTAGTTCGTTGATGGACGTATTTAGTCGTTGAATGACGTAATTTAAGTCGTTGTGACGTATTTAGTCGTTGATGACGTATTTAGTCGTTGATTGACCGTATTTGTCCGTTGGATGGACGTATTTAGTCGTTGAAATGACGTATTTAGTCGTTGATGACGTATTTAGTCGTTGGATGACGTATTTAGTCGTTGATGACGCATTAGTCGTTGATGGACGCATTTAGTCGGTTATGACGCCTTAGTCGTTGATGAAGCATTTAGTCCGTTGGATGACGCATTTAGTCGTTGATGACGTGCATTTAGTCGTTGATGACGCATTTAGGTCGTTGATGACGCATTTAGTCGTTGATGACGCATTTAGTCGTTGAATGACGCATTTAGTGTTGATGAGCATTTAGTCGTTGAATCTACTGCTAAATAAGTGAACAAGTGAGCGCGTAAATAAATCATAAAGTGCGGTGCGTGATAGCGGTTGGCGCGCCGTGCGTGCGCCGATGACTTTTGAGCAGAGGTACTGCGCGCCGCGCCTCGGGCCGGTGTGGGTGGCGCTTCGGCGGAGGCGGCGATTTGGGTCAACTTTCGCCGGCCCGCCCCGCCTGCGTCTATGCCTCGCGCGCATGCCGCCGCCGGGCGCTCCGCCGCGTGCGTCGCGGGTCGACGACCGCCCGCCCCGCGCCACCCCCTCCCGCCATTGACGCGTGCCGTGCGGAGGGCCAGGAGGGTCACGGGCACGGCACCGACCGTCTAACCGGCTTGCGGTGGCTCAGTGGCGGTTGCCGGTGCGGGGTCGCGACCGGGAACGTCCGCAGGCCGACCGGGGGAGGATTTTTCGACACTAGACAGGGTTGTCCATCTGGCGACCCGCGGTGCCATTTATTGATGCCAGTCACTA
>BOPP01000221.1:1574646-1585017 GCA_017312745.1 Gryllus bimaculatus | reverse complement strand
ATTTTGTTAATAGTCAAAACTGATAGTCCCTTGGATCAATCTCGCTCAGGAAGATTGCGCGCCTAGCGCAATCTTCGGGTTCAACACCCTCGTAATGTAAAAATAGGTTTAAGTTTAGATTTAAGATTTTTTTTTCTAGTGAATTCGGAAATTCAAAATTCCAATGTGTTACCTACTTTATATATAGTATGGCTTGATATCGCGCATGGTGTCATCCACCCCCTCCCGTTTCACAGCACCCGCCAAACTAGCGATCTGAAAAATAAGGGGAAGTCAGGCGGGGATCGCTCCAGTAGTGTAAATATGGCACGCAATCATATCAAAGGTCTTGCAATTGGGACACCCCTGCTCTGTATCGAATTCAGGCGCTGCCGGGAGGAAAATTCCGGTGACCGGCTGGTCTGATCACCAGTTTTCCATTTACATCAAGCGAATGCCGGAGCGGTACCCTAACAAAAAAGTTCGCGCGTTATCTTCCCTTCCTCTTCTTTGTTCTATCCTCCCCGCTGAGGCGGTGCCCCGATGGTTGGGGTGGTCGCCCCCTCCCCCCTTGCAAGCCGACTCGTCCGTCAGCGCCGGATCTCGCCATCCCAACGGGGAAGGTTTACAGCATCTCCCGCAATAAAACATGCTTTACACTTACGGGACTAATGACCGTAGCATTTTTTTTCTTAGAAACGTCAATGTATCAACTCAGTGCCAAGAAGTAGAATGAAAACCCAAAGAAATATTTTGTTTTGTGTTTCGTAACTTTGATTTGACAATTTTCTTGTAATTATCGCTTTTTCTGTGCCAACAACTTTTCTTTTCCTGGAATTCATGATTAATTTTCTGTGACAGTTTTCTATTCTAATTTTATGCTGTGGTGAAACTCAAAGTATCAATTGGTAAGTTAGTTTAACAGAATGTATTTTGATGTGTTGTTTCCTATGAACGTTATTAAACATGCCACGTAAAATTTTAGTGCTCCTTTATCATAACAGTATTGTTATTGAAACATTGCTAAATACTCCCATAGTATAAATACGTTGTTTAGATGATCCCGCGTCATCAACATTTCTTTATTTTATGTCCGTATTTTTTCTTCAGAAGTGACCTCTTTTTTCCCCCGTATAGTTGGCAGCTCTACTGCACATAAAACGTGATGCAAAGAGACTGGAACCGGTGGTCCTTGTCCTTTGAGTTAGGGTATTGAACCCGTGATACAAATATATCTTTATTCCTGAGTTTCACAATCCAAACGACTATCAAATCATGAGTCATGGAAGTAAGACGGGATGGAGTGCGTGATAAAGTGGTTAGTATTCGTCACCGGAATTGGAGTAGTCCTCAAATTGTGGGATAAGCGAAGTATTCGGGTATATTTCTACATTCCAATCAAGTCGAGAACCAGGTGTCTGTTTCTAAATTGTTTTTGTATGAAATACTTTTCCCCTAGTCAATTTTAAGAGCTGAAAACCAATTATTGTTCCTGAAATTGGATAATAGTATCGGGGTCACGCCGTGAGTAGTAAGTAGTTATTTGATTGCGTGTTCCGAATCCCTAATTTTGTTACACAACATGCTCAGCATATTTTGCTCTGACAAACTAAAGTAGCTCGTCAAGAGTACACGATCTTCCTTACACACGATTAGTGTTTAAATCCAGCACCCATAGTGGTATTTTTGAAAGGTGGTTTAAAAACAGGTTGCAAAACTAATTGAATTTGGTAAATGTATTTTACGATATTGAGATATACCAAACGCAATGAAATCTGTATAACTCGTAAAGTGGACATGACAATCTGTTAAAAAAACCCATCAGAGCGTAGAAAGTTTTCACGGGAAAGTCATGTAAGCTAATAAGCTATAACTGAAAACCAGCCTATTAAAAATGTTAGAAATCTCCTTTGAAGAAAATGTATGCTACAGCGATAACAAATACGTGCAGATAAATCCGGTTTAGAGAAGTATTTGTTGACATCATTGGACCGTCAAAACAATGTCAGAAAAGAGAAGGCTACATTACTCATCAGAGAATAAACAATTCTTATCGAAGAATTTGGTCTACTCAAGTTTTATCACAGTTCATTCAATATTATTTCAAACTACTTAATCATACTTGTTATATTTCCCCTTTTTATAGAATTCTTATTATATTTTAATTAATACTCTGTGGTCCTTCATTAATCGGCATCAATTATCGTAGTCGTCTTCGCCATCATCAATGGGTTTACATGTTTGCGTACGTTGGTTCAATAAAAACAGGGTTGATAGTATTTACTGTATAATATAGAACGAAGGGTGGCTTACTTTCAGTGGCGGATCGGGGGAAGACGGCAGCCCCCTCCCCAAGGCATAGACACGTTTGTTACATTTATTTGCCAAAATGTATTTCAGTATTTGTTAGAATTATTTAATTAATGAAATATTGTATAGTATCATACACACACTGCAAAATATACAATGTAATACAAATAAGAGTGTTTTTTAGCAAAAATTTTTGATTCCCCCGTCCCTAATCCCCAAAAAATGATCGGCTGGATCCACCCCTGCTTACTCCATTGTAGGGTGGGAGGATGCTTAAGCCTTTATCCATTATATATCACCTTACGGTAGATGCAATCTCTTGTGCAGATGATCACATTGGTGGCTTGCCATGGCCTTTCACTGGCTGTCCATCACAGGTGAAAGATGGCTAAGGGAGTGAAGATTCAGACGTGATGGTATGAGAAACCAACCAGCCCATATTCGCTTGCCGAGATAATCTTAGATGAAAATATGGGTACTGAGAATAGTATTACTCTCATTTGGACAAAAAGAAAAAAGCTTAGTTTTGAGTGGTAATATATTTTTTCCGAGAGAAACTGGCTATTAGTACAGGTGGTTGCTTAATGAAGATTATCACATAGTAGGAGAGCATCCGGCCTAATTCGACGATTTGCAATGAAGTTAGTAAACGTTGCTTGTTAACAAGTACTGTATTGATTTTAGTTTTTTATCGAACACATATGTAATGAATTTTTCATTACTCTTAATTTACAAAATACCTCAAGCTTTTTTTTGTCAAAGCGTCGGAAATTTGTAAGGAAAATCTGACTGTCTAATACAGGATAGTTTACGTCATGTGCCTGGTCATTGACTTCAGGGGTGGGGGTAACCGTTGAGAGAGAATATTCACATGTCCTACGGGGAAAATCTATCGGTTCCGGGGAAAAAATAGTCATTACTGGAGGTTACCGCACGTCCGCGGGATCCGTTTCAATAAGTTTCGCTTGTACGTCTAGGTACTACAGTATACACAGTAGCATTGTGAAGTAAAAAATTTATACGACATAATGGAGGAAGGTATAATTGATGGGTCGTATTCTTCAGCGAGGCAATGCGGAATAATGCTGAGACTATCTTATTCCGGAATGTTCAGGTGAAATCACAATTTCGATTTCTTTTAATGAGAAGTTGTTTACTGATGAAAAGTAACCTTTGCTTTGTTACTTATTCTTTATTGTAACTCTGAAGTTGTTAGCTTGGATTAATTCTTACATTAATTATTGCATCTAACGTCTGCAAATGCTCCGTAGAAATCGTGCGGAAAATTATGAAGCGATAACTATTACAACCACAGCGTCACCGCTAATAGTCGATAACAAGGTTAGAGCTCTTTTAGTTCTAAATACCTCTTAGGCTAACGTTAATTGCCGTAAACAGTAGCACTACAATGTCAATTTCAAGATTCTCTCTTTTCCCAACAGCCACGTGATCTCACTTCTCAAGTTCTTATTTGCTCTTCGGAGCGATTAGTTTGAGTCATAGAATGAAGTAAAACGAAAATGTTTGGCGATACCGTACAAAGGAATAGGTGGTTTAACACGTTCGCGTGTATCAGGGTGTCGGGCTATTGAATCCAGTTAATTGAATGTATGAAAAGTGTTATTGCTGATATTTTCGTCATGATAATTAGTCATTTAAAACTAAAATAATTTCAGAAATATATTTATCAAAGTTGTAATGAACTTAGTTCAAAATAATTTGTATAATAAAAGAGGAAATCTTCCAAGATAATTTGTTTGTGCGTGTTTAGTATGAAGTAGGTACTTACGCACCGGTTAAACTATGCGTCCGTGGGCACTTCGGCGAACGGATGAAACGACGACTGCGACGCGTAGAACGGGTAGAACTGGCAGACTGCGGATAACTTCGGAATACGGTTCAACGATATGCTTGCAAAACTGCGTCATTAAAACTAGGCCTCTTTAAGGGCGTTCGGGATACGGTTCAACGGGAAACGCCTAAACCCGAACGGATAAAATTGGGCGTTTAGGAAATGTTCGGTATATTGAGAAAAAGAGACGTGCAAAACCGTACGGATAAAACTGGTTGGTGGCTGTCGGTGCGTTCGAAACACGGTTAAACAGGAGACGTGTCAAACCGAACCGTTAAAATTGTTAAACCGTTAACCTTACAAAAACGAGAGTTTAAATGGTAATGTTTTTTCCTAACGGGGGTTCGTCAAGCCCTCTCGTATAATTCGTACAAAAGAAAACAAAAAAATTGTGTATGTTCTTGTCAAGAGATAATATATTGATTGATTACTTAGAAAACAAATTTCTTCTTTGAATCGACTTTTAATCTTAATCAGACATATTATACTTTCATTTTACAAGGACCCTTGTTTCCCATTCAGCCAACATTTCTGACATCTTGAGTGATGAAAAAAGTTAATTGAAAAAACTCGCCCTCTTACCGCCAATTCTGTTCAGATGTGAAGTTGTAAAAATATGAATTTGGTCATTGCGAGCGAAAAAAATCGTATATATTATTACTAGTTATCGATAATGTAGTCTAGTTAACTGACAGCACTATCAAGGAGGTGAACTCCTCGAGCGCCCCTTCGTATTTCCAGTGTTATAACTACGATGGGTAAAATGGAGTGTTTGTGGTGGCCATCGGGATACTATTAAACTGCAGATGCCCAAATGTGGACTCATATCTGAGCGTACGGAGTGGCGTTAAATGCAAGACGCGCTAACGAGGGCGGAAAAACTGTCGCTCATCTCGAATGTACCTACCAGGAGATGTCGCTCAGGGCACAACTGAGGTTTATTTAGTTCCTCTAACCGGGAGGTCATGGGGTTTAGAGTCTCGACGGTGGCAGGATTTTCGACGCTAGCTCGATATCAAGGTCGAGTTCAGCCGCTGTCTGGAGAATTCTAGCGGCCGGCTGCTCTGATCGGTACGTTTTTGCTTGTTTTCTCATATCGACACAAGGCAAATGCCGGAGCAGTACCCTAGAAAACGGGCTGCGGACCGCGATCTTTCCTTCCTCTTCCTTGTCCTATCCTCGCACACTTGCATGCACTACTCTACCGCACATGCCGGGAGATCGGTCTTAGAGCTTGTCGCTACAGGGGAAGTGCTCCGTGGGGGGGGGCGATACCTCGTTGAGGGGAACCCCCGCTAGACGACGGTAGGTCGGTGCCGGATCTCGCCATCCAGCAGGGGAAGATCACCGCCACCTCTCGAGGAAAAGCATGCACTACATCTACGGGACTAATGCCCGTAGCAGTTGACGCGCCCGAAAACGCTAGTAAATCAATCAATAGAACGTAGATGGACCCCATTTGTCAGTGAAACTCAATATATTCAGTCTGCGCCTGGTACCCCCCCCCCCCAGGGCAGCAGGAAGAGAGAGTATTTTGCCTCTGAACTAAACTAAAAGTAGCCTCGGTCAAAGAAAGTACTCATATCGATCTTCCCTACACACGATTTAATGTTTAACCTCCATCACCTCATAGTTGGTATTTTTGAAAGTATGGTTTTAATAAAACATGGTTGGCCAAACTAATTGATTTTGGGTTAATATGTATTTTAGCGATATTGAGATATACGCAAACGCAGATGAAATCTGTATAATCAGTAAAGGTGGAGCATGGACAGATTCTGATTGTTATGAAAGAAAACCCGCAAGAGAGCGTTAGTAAGTTTGGTCAGACGGGGTAAAAGTGATGGTGAGCTAATAGATGCTATGTCTCTGAAAAGCTCAGTCCTATTTGAAAAAGTGTTAAGAAATCTCTCTTGTCTTGAGAAAGATGTATGTGTATGCGGGACCTAACAACACTGCGGTGCAGATAAATGCCGGGTGTAGGAGAGTATTGTGTTTACCATCAATTGGCCGTCATAAACAATGTCAGAAAAGAGAAGGGCTTACATACCTATACAGAGAATAACAATTTTATCGAAGAATTTGGTCTACTCAAGAGTTTTATCACAGTTACATTCAATATTATTTCAAAGCTATCGTTAATCATACTTGTTATGGATTTCCCCTTTTTAGTAGATATTCTTGATTATATTTTAATTAATACTTGCTGTGGTCGCTTCATTAATCTGGCATCGTAAATTATCGGGTGAGTCGTCTTCGCCATCATCATATGGGTTTACATGTTTGCGTACGTTTGGGTTCAATAAAAACACGGGTTGATAGTATTTACTGGTGTATATATTTAGGAACGAAAGATGTGGCTTACCTTTCAACAGTGGCGGGATCGGGGGAAGAGCGGCAGCCCCTCTCCCATATGGCTAATAGACAGGTTTGGTTACATTATTTTTCCAAAATGGTATTTCAGTATTTGATTTTAGAATTTATTGTAATTAATGAAATATTGGTATAGTAATCAATATTCACACACTGCAAAATAGTACAATGTAATACGGAAATAAGAGGTGTTTTTTAGCAAAAAATTTTTGATTCGCCCCGTCCCTAATCGCCCAAAAATGATGGCTGGACCACCCTGCTTTACTTGCGCATTGTAGGGTTGGGAGGTATGCTTTAAAGTCTTTATCCATTTTATCACCTTTACGGTAGATGGCGCAATCTCTTGGTGCAGATGATCACATTGGTGGCTTGCCATGGCCTTTTCACTGGCTGTCCATCTACAGGTGAAAGGATGGCTAAGGGAGTGGAAGATTCAGAACGTGATGGTATGAGAAACCAATCCATCCCATAGTTTCGCGTTGCCGAGATAATCTTAGATGAAAATAGATGGCACTTGGAGAACGTTTACTCTCATTTGGACAAAAGAAGATAATAGCTTGTTTTGGTTGGTAATATTTTTTTCCGATAGAAACTGGCTAGACTTAGTTACAGTGGTTGCTTATGAAAGATTATCACATAGTAGGAGAGCATCCGGTGGCCTAATTGCGATATCTGTGGATTTGCCAATGAAGTTAGTAAACGTTGCTTTGTTAACAAGTACTGTAATGATTTTTAGTTTTTTAGCGATACACATATGTAGATTGAATTTTTCATACTCTTAAATTTACAAAAGTCCTCAATGCTTTTTTTTTGTCATAGTCGTCGACATTGTGTAAGGAAAATCTTGACTGTCGTAATTACAGGATAGTTTAACAGGTCATGGTGCCTGGGTTCATTGAGCTTCAGGGGTGGGGTAACCGTTGAGAAGAGATGATATTGCACAGTGTCCTGACGGGGAAAATCTATCGTTCCGGGGAAAATAGTGCATTTACTCCGGAGGTTACGGCAACGTCCGCGGATACGTTTATCAATAAGTTTCGCTTGTACGTCTAGGTACTTTACGGTATAGCACAGTAGCATTGGTGGAGTAAAAAAATTTATACACATAATGGAGGAAGGTATGAATTGAGTGGGTCTGTTATTCTTCAGCGAGGCAATGCGGATTAGCTGTTTACGAAGTACTGATCATATTCGGAATGGTTCATGGTGGAAAGATTACTTACAATTTTCGATTTCCTTTTAATGAGAGATTGCTTTATCTTCGAGTGAAAAGTAATCTTTTGCTTGTTTACTTGTGGGTAGCTGGTTATTGTTTCTGAAGTGTTAGCTTGTGGATTAATTCTTACATTAATTATTGCATCGTTAACAGGTGCGCTGCAATTGACCCGTAGGATAAGGTGCGGAACATTATGAAGCGATAACTGATTACACCAGCAATTGCATCGTCACCGGCTATTTAGTCCGATGACCCAAGGTTAGAGCTCTTTAGTTGTCTAAATATTCTCTCTTAGTTAACGTTAATTGCCGTAAACAGGTAGCAGCTACAATGTCAATTTCAAGTTCTCGGTCTTTTCCCAACAGCTCACGTGATCTCACGTTCTGGGCAGTTCTTATTTTGCTCTTCGGAGGGTTATTAGGTTGAGTCATAGGAATTGAAGTAAACGAGAAATGTTGTCGATACCTTTGGCTTTGTAAAAACAAGGGAATTAAAAAATCAGGTGTGTTAACACGTTCCTGCGTGTATCAGGGTGTCGGGCATATTGAATCCAGTTAAGTGAAATGTATGAAAAGTGTTCTTGCTGATATTTTCGTCATGTAATTAGTCAATCTTAAAACTCAAAATAATTTCAGGAAATATGATTTTATAATAGTTTGTATGAACTAGTTCTATAAATATTAATTTGTATAAATAATAAAGAGGAAATCTTCCCAAGTTATATCTTGTTGTGCGTGTTTAGTATGAAGTAGGTACTGTACGCGCACGTCGTGTTAAACTATGCGTGCCCGCCCCGGGGGCACTGTCGCGGCGAATCGGATGAAACGCATCGACTGCGCGTCGTAGAACCGGTAGAACTGGCAGGAGCTGCTGGATACTTCGGAATACGGTTCAACGATATGCCTGCAAACTTGGCGTCATTAAAAACTGAGGGCCTCTTTAAGGGCGTTGGGATAGGTGCGGTTCCAAGCGGGAAACGCGCTAAAACGCCGATACGGAATAAAAATTGGGCGTTGAAGGACATGTTTCGGTATATTGATAAAAAGAGACGTGCAAAACCGTACGAAATAAATGGTTGGTGGCTGTCGGTGCGTTCGAAGAACACGTGTTAAAAACAGGAGACGTGTCAAACCGAACGCGTTAAAATTGTTAAACCGGTGTACTTACAAAACGAGAGTTTAATGGTAATGTTTTTTCCTATAACGGGGTTCGTCAAGCCCTCCTCTGTATAATTCATACAAATAGTAAAACAAAAAATAGTTGTATTATGTGTTCTTTGTCAAGAGTATAATATAATTGATTGATTACTTATGAAACAAATTTCTTCTTTGATATCGACTTTTAATTCTTAATCAGCTGATTGCATACTTTCATTTTACAAGGACCCTGTTTTCCATTCAGCCATTACATTTTCTGGACTATCTTGAGTGATGAAAATAATGTTTATTGAAAAAACTCGCTCCTCTTACCTTGCCAAATTCTGTTCATGATGTGGAAGTTTGTAAAAAATATGTAATTTTGGTCATTGCGAGCGAACAAAAGAATTCCGTATTTATTATTATACTATTTTTATCGATAATGGTAGTCTAGTTAACTGACAGCACTATCTAGAGGTGAACTCCTCGAGCGTCCCCTTTTCGTATTTCCAAGTGTGTATACCTAGATGGGTAAAATGGGAGTGTTTGTGGTGGGCGCATCGGGATATACTATTAACTGGCAGATTTGCCAAATTGGACTCATATGCTGAGCGTACGGAGTGGGCGTTAATTGCAAGACGCGCTAACTGAGGCGGAAAAACTGGTCGCTTCATCTGCCGAATGTAGCCGTACCAGGAGATGTTCGCTGCAGGGCTATCAACTTTGAGGTTGTTATTTAGTTCTCTCTAACGGTAGGTCATGGGGTTGTAGACAGTCTGCGACGGTGGCAGGATTTTCGACGCTTAGCTCGATATCAATGGTCGGTTCAGCCGCTGTCTGGAGAATTCTTAAGCGGCCGGCTGTCTCTGATCGGTACGGTTTTTTGGCTTGTTTTCTCATATTCGACACAAGGCAATGCCGGAGCAGTAACGCCTAGAATAACGGGCTTGCTGGACCGCGATCTTCTTCCTCTTCCTTGTCCTTCCTCGCACCACTTGCATTGCACTACTCTCTACCCGCACAGTGCTCGGAGATCGGTCTTAGAGCTTGTCGCTAACAGGAAGTGCTCCGTTGGGGGGGGGCGTTATACCTCGTTGAGGGGAAGTCCTCCGCTAGACGACGTGTAGGTCGGTGCCGGATTCTCGCTCATCCATCAGGGGAAGTGATCAACCTGCCACTCTCGAGGAAAAGCATGCAGCTAACATCTTTACGGGACTAATTGCCGCGTAGCAGTTGATCGCGCCCCGTAAAACGCTTAGTAAATCATCAACCTAGAACGTAGGATGGACCCCATTTTTGTCAGTGAACTCAATATTATTCAGTACTGCCGCCTGTCGCCTCGTCCCCCCCCGCAGGTGCGCTGCAATCTGTGGTGTTGAAAAGAAAACGAATCCGTGCGTATCCGCAAGAAGGCGCGTTGATATGCGCCTAGCGTCAGCGTCGAAGCACGTGCTGTGGGCTTCCTTGCGAAATAGATTGCGAATTCGCGTGGTGGAGGGTGGGGG
>BOPP01000221.1:1459356-1566135 GCA_017312745.1 Gryllus bimaculatus | reverse complement strand
TACTTCTATTAATCAAATTTTGCTAAACGCGCTCATTGCTGCGTGTTTGAATGTATTTCACATTTGAGGTCGTATTAATCCGACTTTTGTCAGGTGGCGCAATTCTCAGGCCTGAATCCTGTTTTTATTTAATATCCACTCCTGGAAGTAAGGGAGATATGTCGCGAACCTAGCATATTCCCTTCACCGATCCAAGCTTGGTAGCGTGCCTGAGGTTTTTCTTTTGTCACACAACAATAGAAACTGGAGCGATTTCGATGCTACATTGCTTCCTATTTTTGTTTAAAATAGCGTGCATAAGGGCGATAGTGGGGATTCGGAAGGTCAAGAAAACAGTAACAGATTGCACTTTTCCCCCGTTATAGTTATTAATTTCATTAGGACGATAAATAACAGATGCTGTTGAAGTTTGTTAAACAGAGTCGAAAGCCGAGGATATTAATCAACCTTGTCTGTTCGGTGTTATCGGCCGTCTCTCGTTCAATACTTTTCGTAATACAGTCTTGTAACAAAAAGACATAAACGAATACTATTTCTTGGAATAGGTGTGCTTACATACATTCGTCATCTTTGACGAAAACATATACACTTTGGATGAAAACTGTCTCGCTTGATCTTAAATCTTGTGCTGATAAATACTTAACGAACGTAGACTGTCGATAAGACTTAACTTTCGTTCCTCTGTTTGGTTGCGTTAATTGAATAGAGCAGTAAGTTTACGAAAAATAAATAAAATAAAATTGACCAGTGTACCGTAGATGCGTCAGTGGGTTTTTAACACGGCAGTTTTATGCTTGGGTTTTTATAACGTGGCGCGTCAGGGCAGGGGCTGTCTTCACGACGGAATATCTCACGGCACTTCGCGTCTTTCTCGGTTGTGCCGCTAGACACATCGTACTGCTTGATACGGTCGCGATCATGCGACATCTAGCGGCACGACCGAGAAAGACGCGAAATGCTGTGAGGTGTATATCGATTTTTATAAGAATGGACCGCTTTGACAGCTAGTGTTGGCAACACAACTGAAGGTTCTATGATCGTTGTGTTCTTGAACCTATTAGACTCTCCTTCCTCCATTCGTTCGTTTGCAATTGGCTAACTAGTAAATGGTTTTGACGCTTCCTTTTGTGATGTTCGACGAAAATGTAGTGTGCTACGAGACTTTTTAAGACATTTTCCCACATATGCAATTGTATTTCAATATTTTCCGGACTCTCGTACGTATATATGAACGAAACTCGTAGATTTCTGTATATCTTCACGGGAGCCGTAAACATACACTTTACGAGGAGGCGAGGTTAAACAGCTGCCGCGGCGGAGGGATACTTCTCTGAATTACACGTGATGTTCATTTGTTTAGCGAACTGTCACTTTGACTCATTCCAATAAAATTTGCCCTATAATCCAGGGGGACTCTTGCGCATCGTATCAGTCTTCAGCTAATGAGCTTCAGACACCAGTTTGTGCCATAATATTGGCGGGAATTTTGAATGCATCTAGATATCAAAATTATCACCCCCTTACAAGACATTGCAACAGATTTATGTAGCATTTCCTTTGAATAATGCATCTTGTACACTTTATCGTGTATTTTTTGGTTTGTTATCGTCGAAAACTGTCACTTTGTACCATTTTAGAAATGTTTCTCAACACTACTCGCGCTTCATGCAACATGGCGGTCAGCGTCTGGTCTGGCTTTGCAAACAGTGCCCGTGCTGTGGTCACGTGGTTTGTGACGTAAAGTAGTGGTACGCAGAACGAGCAAAAATCGGTGCGCCGGAGGAACTCGCCCATGTATTTCCACCGTGAGATATTCCACATTTCGTGAACAAGTCACGGTATAAAAAACCTAGTAGCCCTTAAAGGCCCATTCACAATGCAAACATAAACATAAGCATGGAGTTAACATACAAGTTAGGACTACGTCCATAAGCAGACTCCTTCACAATGCGTTCGCATAAGCATAACACATAAGAGTGAACTTAAAGGCTTGCTAGTTTCAAGCTTCTGTGCTTATGCTTAAGTAAGACATAAGAAATGAACCGATCACTGTACAGTAACTGAAAATCGAGAATCCAAATAGCGAAGTCGATAGACAAACCAACGTCATATGGGCCATGGACAGTCGTCAAACTCGAAATCGATTCTCACATTCAACCAATAGTAAACTAGAATGTCTCACAGCCAATAGAAACTCTTTTGCTTAAGTTTATGTTATACTGAAGTATTCACAAGGTCTATCGCTTGTGTTAATGTTCACGTTTGCATTGTGAATGGGCCTTAAACGGGCGCGCCACGGCATTCCGCGCGTTGCTGCTCGCCGCGTGCTTCGCGATTGGGCGGGCGACTGCGCATGCGCGGCGGTTGCTTCGAGTGCACGGCGGTTGCTTCGAGTGCGCTTCTGCACCAGTTGCCAGCTCTGAGCTACGGAGCGCGCGTGTTCTCACCGGATTACACAAAAATAGCGACGTTTTGAGAAAGCGAATAGCATCGAGTGGTACCGTAAATGTAACCTCACTAAGCGCACGTTTTGGTGAACTCTCCTTTTGCATGTAGTTGTATGAGTAGAAGTAAGGGCGTTACTATTTTGTTAGCAATGCAGAAAAAAAAATCTGCAGTTCGTTTACCGTTGCAAATGTGTTTTCTATAACTCTGAAAAGAATGTCTAGGTTTTCAAATGTTGCCAATCCTGCGCTTTTTATAAATTTTATTTTTATTTATTTCTTTAACTTTCACTCATCCTTCAACTATTTATAGTTAAAATGACGGGAAGGGATTCTGGAATCGAAGAAAACGTGCGCTGATGATCATATACAGTTGCGTCATTGCGTAATGCGTCATATACAGTTTTTACGGTTTTTTGACTAAATAAAAATAAAAAATAAATTTGGATGGATTATTTTTTGCTTCCGGGTGCATCAACTGATAAACGGTCATTAGTTACGTTTGGAGTAGTGCAAGTATGTATCACGGGAAGTGGATGGAAAATCGAGCGCCGACGTACACGGTGATTTTCCTAACCAGGTATCTCCCACCAGCGTAGCACCGTCCCCGCTAGGACAAGCTCTAACCTCTCGACAACTCTCGCATATGTTGTAGTTAAGAAATTGTTTGAGAGTGTAAGTAGGGGTGAGAATAGAACAAGGAAGAGGAAGTAAAGATTGCTTGTGATCAGTGGCCCGTTTGTTAGGGTACTGCTCCGCCATTATCCTGGTGTTGACCGGAGAAACCACGGAAAGCTACCGATCGGAGCAGTCGGCCACTAGAATTCTCCTCCAGACTGCGGCTGTATTCAACTTAGCTAGTGTCGAAAATCGTGCTACCGTCGGGACTCGAACCCTAGTTTCCCCATTGATAACTCCTTTCTCCTCTACACGGTGGTAAGAACGTAGCGGAATGTGTGCGGTAGGCAGAAGAGTAGGCGTAATGGACTGAGCCTCGCCACAGGAAGTAAGGCATAATTTAATTGAAAAGTGAGGCATTAACCCATTAATGTCCGTCGAAATTTCAACGGGCTCTGGCCTTTTAAGTGGCTCAGGGAATCAGTCGAATGTCACTGCGGGTCCGAACGACAGGTTCCAGTTTCGGCGGTGGCACGATTTTCGACACTGGTTTGTCAGTTCGGTCGAGTTCTCTCTATCTAGAGGAGAATTCTGGCGACCGGCTGCTAGGATCGGTAGTTTTCAGAGGTTTCTCCGATCAACACCAGGCGAATGACGGAGCAGAATCTTAACAAACGGGCCAAGGGCCGCGCGCGACTTTCTTTCCTCTTCCTTGTCTTATCCTCGCCCCGCACTTGCATACACTTACCCTTACATGCACCACCCCACATGACGGGAGACCGATTGGGAGCTAAGAGCTTCTTCCGACTGAAGCGGTGCCCCGCTGGTGGGAGATACCAGGTTGAGGGAAACCCCGTTAGTTAACGGCAAGTTGTCGGATCTCGCCTTCCAGCGGGGGAAGATCACCGTCACTTCCCGAAAAAGTATGCACTACACTTACGGAACTAATGACATCTAGGAATCACTAGCAATCAACTCGTCATAAATTTGGCGAATAACATTCAATCGACAATTCGAACGTATCGATCATCCAAGAACCTTTAAAAAAAACTTTAATTGAAAGTAAAATATCGGTTCTTAATAGTGGTAAGAAAACATTTGATCGTCACTGGCCTAATTTTTTAATAAAATAAGTTTATATTGGTGAAAGTTCTTATGGAAAACTTAAGCGGGCATTGCAGGAATGCTTTAGTGTCGCCCCAAAGTCACTATTTAAACACGAATGTCACTTTGTGAACAAGTTTCTTAAATATTTTGAGAGTTCATTTTTTATTAAAAAGGTCACTGCTTTGTGTAATTTGCATTTGATGATTTGGGCCGGTGATGCAGCATTATTAGCTTAAGACTTAGATTTTGAAACTAATAACTAACACGGTCCTGAAGACATTCAGATTGTTGATGTTGCTAAAACTATTACTCCTGTTACTAAAGCTCATAATTCTCCTATTGTTAATTAAATGTAATATGCATCAGGAATAAAAATGTGAATGTTTCACTCTTTCTAAATTCTGAATTTTCCATTAACGAATACACTTAAGTACAGTGGGGAATCCAGGGGGTCAGAGGTGTCGTGGTCCCCCTCCAAAAGGCATAGGGTTTTTGTTTGTTACCTTCCTGTATTTGACAAAATTGATTTAAATATTTGTTAGATTTATGTAATTTTAAAATATATTGTATAGTGTCATACATGGACTACAAAAATAATATTTAATATAATAAAAATTTGTTTCTTTTTTAATCTATGCCACCCCACCCCAAAATAATTGGCTGGATCCGCCCCTGTGTAAGTATTCATTTTTTTGATCACAAATGCAAATTCATAGTGTGTTAATTATTACCATTCTGTTGTTATTCTGTTGCCTCATTTAGCAATCTTATTCTGGAATATTTTCCCCCATCATAAATATTATGCCTCCACTCTGGAGGAAAGATTGATTTCAGGGATATTCTCTCATTTGAATTTTTGTGCATTCAATTTGTACTTTCTTGTCATAAATTGCATTGCATTATTTTGTTAATATCATTAAATAGAAATTACACAAGGGACAAAGAAATATATTATTTTCATTCCCTACAAAACCTTATTGGTTGAACATACAATATCTTAATAAGTGTTGTTAAATTGCAATTTTGTTTCATTGGATTTAATTCCTTAATTATTTTCAATAATATCAATTAAAGACCCCAAATCACTATTTTACATCTATATAGAAAACTTAAAAAATTCTTGACCTTGTTTTGTTATTTTCTTTGTACGTATATTCATAATGAACAGAAACAATTGTGAATGCTTATCTTGAAAATGTTTGTGTCACTGAAAGAATATGTATTCCTCTCTTTGAAGGGTTCATCACAATAGATAAAGTGGTTGTTTTGTGAAATGATAAAAACAGAAATAACATTACTGAGGCAACTGCTTGTGCTTGAAAAAGCAAATTCTTTTGCACTTCATGAAACCTCAGTATCACAGAGTCATGGCCATCACCATGTTATTTAACAGAAGTTATCTCAAAATACACTATTCTTCACGTTCAAGCCTTGAACTTGTATAATTTCGTATGCCACTCTGAACTGTTGTGACTTTACCAAAGACCACGTGCTTTAATATCTAATGTGCAACTACAAGGAGGGTGATCTGTGCACTTGTTTTATTCTCAACTTTTTTTTAACTTTAAGATGATTTTTGTCCTTTCAGTGCATGAAATGCCTCAAAGAAATTTGGGCAGTATTTCTTAACTTTCCCACTCCAAAGTTAATCCAGAAATGCAGAAAAATCGCCACACCTTTGCAATACAGTTTGATTATATTGTTTGTGAATGTAGTTGTAAGTAATTTAGAGGCCTCATTTTAACATAATATATAATTAATGCAATAAAATTTAAATACTGAAAATTGACTAACAATTTAATACTTGTGTAGCATTAAAATTGAGTTACATTTTAAATTGAAAATCAGTCCTATTCTGTAATTAATGGGCATAAAATAAGTATTTTTGATTGACTTAATGAAACTTAATCTGCAGAATTTTTAGTGATCTATAGCATTGAAACAGATGCCAGGGTAAAGAATTCGGTCTCAGTAGTTTCTGTTTACATGTTGTTAATTTGCTTTGAATGTTGCATTGAAGTCGGTTTACACATTGATTGTTTATGCAATAATGTATTCTACCACATTCATCCATCAGCATTTTAACTGCTTTCATGTATGTGTTATATGATTGAGAGTTTTCAGACTTGGCATTTCTCTAGTCAAGAACAACTACTCAGTTAAGATCAAATTTAAAAGTAATTAAACTTCTTCTAGTGGAGTTCAGCATTTTCCGTCTTACTATAGTTCCTTATTTGACCACATTCCTTACAAATTAGGAATGGCTATTCTTCAGTTTATTATTCCTGAAAAATTTGAACGTTTTGGGGTAAGAAATCAGTTTTGAAAGATCATTGTTTTGAAATGTTTATTATTATTTTATAAAATTAAGTTATATTATCTGAATATTTTAGACGAGCCTTCATGTATGTAACTTATTCGTAATTTGTCACTGCCTTTGTGATTAATATTCAGCCTCACTACTGAAACTAATTTACTTAAGTATTTCATAAAAAAATAAAAATTGTGATCATCTTCAATGTGATTTTATTATTCTTGAAATTTAGTGAGAAGTCTCCCATTGTTAGGTTACTGTTAGGCTTTGTCAATTAATACTCGTCATTAATATTTATATTATCGGCAATTTGTTCATATTTGAGTATATGTACTTCGAATTGATAAAGTTTCTCAAAAACAAAAAAAGTTTTCCATAGAAATGAGCTCAAAATTAAACATTTACAGAAATGTTTAAAAGGCATTATTTTCAAAAACTTTTCCAAGCTTTTCGAACGGGTAGTGCTAATTGCACTGTTTAAGATATCATAATTTCGTATTTGAAAAATTACACTATGTATTTTTTAAAACGTCTTTCATGCTTTTAATATGCACATTCCAGCAGTTTGTAAATATTATTGCATTTGTGAGTGAAAGTACTTTAAAAGACTTCCACTGAAGTTTATAGACAACTCAAGTTTTCTTTAAAAAAGAGCTTCAAATTTAAAGTAACGATTTTCTTGAAACTACCCCAAATTTTTCGATGAAAGTTTCCATATATAACAATATTTTGCTCTCCTTTAATATTCTTAAAGTAATATTTCGGTTATTCAGTTAGGAAACTACGAGGAAAGGAAAATCATAAGGAAAGTCTGTATAGAAATTAGAAGTTTTAGCAAAGTTTGAGCAATTCTGTAGTACCATTAGTTTAATCTAATATAATAATATAATATTTATTGAGTCACATATACAATTACAATTTTGTATGACGAGTCAATATGTCTTGGGTGGAGAGAGCGAAGTTACATTAGTGTTCAGGGTCAAAGAAGGGGCCATCTCAGTATTTGCTCAAGGGACCAGAGGAAACTGAACAGAACCTGATCAAGATGGGGTCATTGGCCTAGAAATTATATCGTCTTATATTATTTCATTAGTATTCATACCTTTTGCGCCCCTCACATGCAACCAATCTTTATATATCTTTATTTATTTACATATAGCGCTGTGGAGGTTTGAACTGAAGGAGTTTTAAACGAAGCATTCTAGGCCTCAAAAGTTCTCACTCCGTAATCTACAGAATGAGATATTCTTTAGACATGTAATTAAATTTTTTGCTGTTTCGATCTTGTCTATATTACCATTCCACCTATATTTTCAACCCTGGTGATGGTGACCATCTTTTGACGTTGACGCTTATAATGCTTAGATTCCTTCTGTTATACTATTGACGCTTTTCTGGGTACAACCGCTGGTTTGCGCAGACTGACGAGGTTTCATTGCACTAAATTAATTCACGATTCTCCCTCGGGGTAACAAACTTGGAAAAATTACTATTAATAGTATTGATACCGATGAGATTGTTTCTATGCGTGTAGTGAAACATTTTTTTAGATTTATTTGTCAAAGAAAACTGTAAAAACTGATATGTGACGTTTATGGGATAAGAATCTGCGCATAGTTTTTTCTTGAGTTTTCATAATACCTTTCCCGTCAATTTTAACTATTAAATAGTTGAAATATAGTAAACGGTTTAATATAAATAAATAAAAAAAATTTAATAAAATCGCAAGATTAGCAATATTTGAAAAAAAGACATTTCGTTCTCGAGTTATAGCAAACATATTTGCATCAGTAAACGAACTACAAGTATGATTTTTTCTGGATGCTAACAAAATAGTAAGGCCCTTACCTCTACTCCTACCATTACAAGCAAAAGGAGAGTTCAACAAACGTGCCGCATAGTGAACAACATTTACGATCCAGAAGCAACACAAGTTGCCATCTCAGCATATTTGCTCTATGATCCAGGGAAACATGGACAAACATCTGATAGAGGATGGGTTCATGTAACATTTTCCTGAGGTCTTAAAATGCTGTGTACATTAATTGTGGAGTGCGATGTGGGTGTATATTCAAGAATGAAGGACATTTGTTCTTGTTTGGTGTTGATTTGTGTTTTACCTGTACCTGTATTTTCATTATCAGCAGTGATTCCATGAAACTTTCAAAGTTCTGCCATGTTCAGTCACGATAGCTTCTCAGAGTAAAAAGCATTTGTTCAATATTTTGTGTGTTTATTAACAATAAGCATAACTGTTCAAAGATAATTGACATAATTACTTGAAATATTTTTAAGGAAACTATTGTGAATTTTCCAAGAAACTTAAATAAAATGCTTGAGCAACAAAACCAAACACGGCCATAGCCTACATATACAATGAATAAGTTAAAAGCAACCTTAATTTAAAATTATAGAAAGAATAGCACAAGTCACTCGACAACTGCCAATGACCAATCCAGACGCACGATTAAAATGTTCACGGTCTTTGGAAGTCAATCAATGCCCAGCTGTAAACTACTTTACTAAAGAATTACTTCTATTGT
Organism: Gryllus bimaculatus; assembly: GCA_017312745.1. NCBI lineage: Eukaryota > Metazoa > Arthropoda > Insecta > Orthoptera > Gryllidae > Gryllus > Gryllus bimaculatus. The sequence goes on along the minus strand of BOPP01000221.1, from coordinate 1,557,109 downwards.
GTATGTAAAGACACAGAAAATATACTTTTTTTTCAATTTTCACACCCCAACAAGCTGGCGCTCTATCCCTCTAAAACCACCCTCTGTTCCTCATAACAAATCGTGTAAAGTTAAATAATATTTCAATGAATAGGGTTGTAGTTGCCCAATCGTGTATTTTCGCATGGGAAACTTTACTTTACTTTCTCAAGAGTAAAAACCTTTTCTAATATTTTTGTGACTATCAAAGAAAGTGAAAAGCTAACTATCAAGGATGATTGAATAATTACTTCAAATGTTGTTTTTAAGGATGTGTGAATTGTTCAAAGAACATCTCTATAATACTCGATAAACCTTTAGTAAAAATTTGCTTTCAACATAAATTGTATTGTTTTTATTTTTGTTTGCTATTCTGTATGTACAAAGTTACATTTATACATTTTTGAACAAATCAACACTTTTCTTTAATAACTTTCCCTATTTTTTCCATTAAGAAGGAAAGGGTGGGGATTAACATTCGCACATCAACGCTAGTTCGTTATTATTTCATTGAAATGTATTTAAAGATTGATTGTTTTAATTGTAATAAATAATGCCAGAGGGGCATTGTGACTCAAAATTTTGAATTTTAGTAATAAAGTTTGAAAGCTCGAATTTTTCTAAGAACATAAAGTGAGTTTTAATACTGTGTGAAAAAGAGAGGGAGAATCAGTTGATAAGTCTGTAATTACCATTTCCTTTCAAGCTGGATAAGTAGAACCTTGTTAACTCGCATCACCTGGTACTAGAGCCAGGGCCAATGAAAATCCAGTTATCCAGAGAATGAGGGATACAAAATGAAAATAAGAACATGGATTTTCCAAACGTATTTTTAATGAAGTTCAAAAATGTTTATCTACACTTTTTCTCCTAAAATCACATTGTAACATTATTTACACTATACAAAATACTTGGTACAAACAAATTGGTGGCTCTAAATAGCATCACCATGACCACTTCCTCCCCTACCCCTTTATTCTCTTGCAGCAGCTCGTTGCTGAAGATATAGGGAGGGGAAGTAGATGGTTGGCAGGTAAAGTGAGGGCAGTGAACTCTACCGCTGGCAAGTGGGTTCAAGTAATGTGCATACTGAGAATAGTGATTTACTGTCAGTCAAACAACTCTTCATTTAATATGCTTCTTTTTTTTTAAACTTTGATCTGGGGGTATCAACGTTCTACAATGTATCTTTTTGCATCCATTTGCATTGGGCATTTTCTTTTGCAGAGAGTTTACTACCTATCCTTGGAGTACTACATGGGCCGTACCCTACAGAACACCATGATCAACCTGGGCATACAAGGAGCCTGTGATGAAGCTATGTACCAGGTGAGTGCAGTTGTGCATTGGAGTATGGAGAAAGTGGCGTAACTAACTACAAAATTTCGGTAGCTCCTAACTCAGAATTTCTCAGATTATTTTTGTATGTTAATTTAAAATAATATTAATAAATGATTAATTCTTTACGTTACAAATAAAACTACAAAAATATTCTTAACCATGGCCACTACCAGTGAGTTTACCATGCGAACCTTGAAATACTCTATCAATTCAAGAAATGTAATTGGGTTCACACCGGATACTGTTTGGAAGGTAACTGAGCTAATGGTGTGTGGTTTTTGCAGCTGGGCTTGGACATTGAGGAGTTGGAGGACCTGGAGGAGGATGCTGGTTTGGGAAATGGAGGCCTTGGTCGTTTGGCAGCCTGCTTCCTGGACTCCATGGCCACACTCGGTCTGGCAGCGTATGGATACGGTATCAGATATGAGTATGGCATCTTCACGCAGAAGATTCGTAATGGAGAACAGGTACAGTCGTTATCTTCCTGTCTGTGGCCACTGACCAACAAACCTTTGAGTACAATTAGCATACAAATTTATCAAATAGTGTGATTGGACATAATTCTGAAGAACGAAAATTCCACATTCGGTAGAGCACATAGTGATGGGTTCTTTTAACGGTTACCAATATGTTTCATGAATTGTATAATTGTTTATTTTAACAATAGAAAATTCATAGTTGGCTAATAAATTACTACATAAATATACATTTTGAGACTAGTAAGTTAAATAGTCAACCATTTTACTTTACATTTTATAAAAAGTGAAACTAAAATGTGGCAGAAAATATAGCGATGGGCACTCAGAAAATGGATTGTTAAAAGCTCAATAGCATCGTTAAACACAATTGTCTTGTTACTGCTGGTTTATTCAGCTTCAGTCATTTAATAAGTGTAAACCTTTTACACAAAAAATATATTTTCGCCCTCTGAATCACTTTTTTCTACAGAATCTTCTGAGGAGAGGCATGATTTGTGAAACACCTTTTGACACAATTGGCAGAACAAATCATAATTCTTAAAATTGAATGTGTTTCCACACAGGAATCTTCCATAAAGGAAATATTCTGCTGCTTCTTTCAGTCTTGCAAATGACTGAAGATGTTCTCGATTGGCAAATTTCCTTATTTCTTTCACTTCACTTCACTTCCTTTCACTTCCAGTAAGTGTGTTTATACCTTAAACGGATAAATATGACAAGCAGGATTTACATTTGTTTCCCTGAGGTTAGCTTGATTACTTGTTTCCTCTACATTGTATTTTTTTGCTTAATTTTTTTGAACTTTTATACTCTTTCTTCTCCAACAATATCGCAGGATTTTTCAAAAATAAATGATTTGTTCTGCGAGTTGCGGTTACAATGTTTTCATTATTCACATTTGAAGCGATATCATTGTACATCTGCCCTAGACATTTAGTGAAATCAATGAAGTCAAGGCTCCAAAGAACAAAGCTACAAGCTCTAAAACCATTTTGTAAAGTTTCTACCTTCTCCAACTCCTGGGTAATGTCTTTTGTTGAGAGAGCCTCAGAGGAATGTTCTAGATGCCATGTTAGCACTGCTTTCTTCCATGCACTCTGGATTGGTGGAAATACAGCTATATCTGCTGGTTGGATAATTCTTGTGGTGTTGGATACAGTGCTTTTAAATTATGTGTAATTCAGAACAGAGCTCGCACGTCTGAACAGTAAAGTTACTTTTACTTGTGTGTGACTTTACTCGGGATGTAACCGTCCACAAAAAGGAGAGAGATTTCCTAGTAAAGAACCATCCAAACCAGAAGTTTGCAAACTGAGTTAACTGGAATGAAGGGAAGAAGTCTCAATTACATCAGTAACATATACAACAGATTTAATTGTTCTCTGTGAGAACTTATTTCTCTTCAGAGCATCTTCATACCTCAAAATCAGTGTTGTTTAATAATCTGAAGTAGTTTTAATCATTTTTATGCCATTTTTCATTCCTTTAAGGGTATTTTAAAAACATTTCAAGAGCATTTTATTGATCAAATTTTACCAATGTTTTAGGTCATCAAAATCGGTTCCGTAGTAATAACATTTAACCTCAGAACGTTTATTAAGACAGTAATGGGCATGTTCAAATTTCAGCATTGGGCACAGTGACCATCACTGTTTAAAATCTTTCTAAATGTATATTTCTACTTAACAAGGCAAACAATGTTTGAAAATTCAGTATTAACATTACAGCTATGCATAAAAAAAAGTTGCTCAAATTTGTGATGGGCACTCCATGCCCATCATTATCCTGAATGTCAGAAATATTTACAGTTATGGGCATTACCTTTTTTTGCTTATGGTTGCTCTGAGAAGGTGAAAAGTCATGAAAATGTAGATTATAACCCTGGCTACACTGTGTGTATAGTGGATTGCAAATAAAAAAAACAGACACATTGACTTGATTCCTCAATAACTGGACACCTCCATTAAGGAATCCATAAGGTTGTGATGCAGAGAAGACACGTGGAAAAGACAATTCACTTTTGTAGTGTACCTACGCTCACTGCTGGGCCACATTGAATTCATATTCCGATTTGCAAACGTAGATACACCTGACAGAAATTAGGTGCAGGGAGCCTCTTTCTGTTTGAAAGTCTTATTATTTCCCCCCTTACAGTTGCTGTGCCTATCACTATACAGGTGCGCACGATCCTATGTAGAGAAAATATTCATATTGACATAAAACTTGTTTACAGTATATTCATATAACAAACACAATTAGCTAGAGATAAATAGAAAAAAAAAATTGAGACTTGAATGTTTTCTTCAGGATTGTTTTGTAGAACATAACACATGACCTCTCATAGTTCTCTATCTTTCTAAAGAGTGTCTTACAGCATTTTTTTCATTTTAATGTACATATTCTGTTATTTTTTATCTTTTTACCTACAGACATGTTAAAATTGTTAGACAAAAGACATTTTTCTTAAAGTATTTGTTTATTACACATTTACATACATGTACATGTTACAGTCATACGTTTAATACTTTGTTAGTGTGGGTGTCTTTGTTCTTAATCAACAACTTTATCCTGTTTGACATAGTGTTTACCAACTTTTCACCCGACTTTTTTATTTCATTGGCACGGTACTAAATTTCCTCTAGTTTGTCCAAGACTTCTTGTATATTTCCTTATTCTTTTCTGGTAATACCCCATACATTTTCTTTGGGGTTCAAGTCGGAGCTATTCTGTGGCCGTGGTAACACTTTAAATTGCTTTTCTTTCAAATTCTTGAAGACACTTTTGTCTTTGTGGCAATGTGCATAAAAATACCATCTTCATTAGGGAACCACTCTAATTTGAGGAAAAAGTTCCTTTTTAAGGATTTTTTTGTATTTGTATTGCCTCATTGTCCCTTTAACAATATGCAATCTTTCATAACCTTTCACAGACTTCACACTTGAGTGTTTCTCTTCAATTATATCGTGGGAACTTAGGAAAGTCATGCTTCAGTCTAATAATTTGAACACTTCTGTAATTTTTCTTTACAATATATCATATCATCTTTACAATACATCAGACATGAAGGAAACTTTCTCTGCACAGAAGATTCAAGAAACTTCATGCTTTGCAGGTAGAGGAGCCGGATGACTGGCTGAGATTTGGAAACCCCTGGGAGAAGGCAAGACCAGAATATATGTTACCAGTTAATTTCTACGGTCGAGTGGAACAGACTCCTCAAGGTGTCAAATGGGTGGATACACAGGTAAGGAATGTATTTCATTGAAGATGTGTATTTCTCCAGCTGAATGATTAGTGTAAGATTATCAGTACATGATAAACTACCACAAAATCCATTGTCAAACACAAAATATATTTTAGATACTTATGGCATGGAGAGATACTCTGATTTTGTGTCTTTTTCACAATTGTTTTATTAAAATAGGAAATTAGAAATAGTAAATGCTTAAATACGATATTGCCTTAGCAATAACCAGAGGCCCATTCTGAATTTTTCTCAGGGGAGGGGCCACAGGTATAGTGTCCAGCTGACTTGGTGTTTTATTATAAAGAATTTTTCTTTTTTTAATGCTGAATATAAAAATTATTTCAATTTTTTAACTTATAGTTAATATTTAATAACATAAACAACTGATACATTAACTTTTATTAGTAGTGTAGAAAATTAGTAAAAGCCAATTTTTTTTAGTACTGTGTGCGTGCATGCAACACTGCAGTGTTTCGGTAACAACATTCATATTTTTTGTAGTACTAGTACTATAGACAATGGTATTTGAAATTCATTACAGTACTGATTGTTGATGAGTTCAAATATCTTTGAAAAAAACAGAATTTTTAATTTCTATTTTCCAGGTGATATTTGCGATGCCCTATGACAGCCCTGTTCCAGGTTATGGTAATAATGTTGTGAACACATTGAGGCTGTGGTCTGCTAAATCCCCTGTGGAATTTAACCTCAAATTTTGTAAGTTGATTCTGTTAATGTTATTCCTTCTAATCTTGTGGTCTAGAGAGAAGGTAACCCTCAAAACATTAATTTTTCATACTACCCGAAACACTCCTTTCGCCTTCTTAAATTGTACCAAAAATGTTAAAGAATCAGAGTTGTGCAGTATTCAACTGTTTTCAAAAAGTCTAGAAGGATGCTAAAAATCCTAATGAGTCAGCAGTTATTAGCATTTTTCAATTTTCTGGCTCTAATATGTTCTATAGCAAGAAACAATTTTTTTCAATTTTATAGAAATATTCAGGTCCTTACCTAAATGTAGATATCAAAATAATGTTTTGAAGGCAAAAAAATTAGCACAAAGTGTTGTAAAGTAGGTTCTAATAGTAGTTTTGAAGGGACTTAAAAACAAAAGCAAGTACGTTTTTATTACAAATAAGGAAAGTAAATTCAGTTGTAGACCATTACATTAAACTAGATAACACTTTTTGTATATAAAATTACAATCAGATAGAAGATAAAATAAAGTACTTCCCAAAAACATGAAAAAAATACCCAACAATGTTCAGTTCAATGTTTTTAATTTTTTTAATGTAAACTTTTTTGATGATGTGTGTATTTTTTTTTATTGCAATCATTGTCAAAGTATTTTCTTCCTTTGAATTTCTTGTCTTGCTTTGTAAGAAGAGAAAGTATTGCAATTGTGTGCCAGAAAATTGCAATTTTGCGACAAAAATGCTAATTACTGGGCCCTGGGAAGAGAAAAGTGGATAAATCTTCTTCTTTTATACAATAAATTACATCCTCCAACCTGCTGTGTAGCCTGAATCCATGTTCAGTCCATGTTCATAAACCATTCAGTTGATTTTCTCTGAAATTATTTCCCCATAATTTGAATGAATTTAATAACCTGCATGGTTCCTATTTTCGGTGATATCCTGAATTTTCAAAAATTGCATAAGTCGACCAATTTTTCTCTGTCTCCATAAATTTCCAATATTGAAGATAATTTTTTTTTTTTCTCAAAAGGCCTGTTTTCTTCAAATTTTCTCCTTGTATGTATCAAAAAATGTTATAAAAAGCAGTGCTGGTCCCATTTTTGGTGAACTCTGTATTTTCAAAAACTGCAAGAAAATTAACATTGCAAAAGTACAATCTTTAACACAGTTTTTGTCTTAAATGAAATCTGTTCTAACAAATCAGATCTTTAAATAAGTTTTGTACATCAATGAAAAAACGGTAGTTTTTTGCCATTTTCTACTTGAAATTCATGCAATGTACAAGTTTTCTTAAAGCCTCAAAATGTTTTCCATAGAAAAGGATGCTTTAGAAATGTTGAAGCTCTCATTTTCAGTGAACTCTGAATTTTTTAAAAGTTGAAAAAGTTAGACATAATGCAAGTGTTTTAAAAATTCACAATATTTAGTTGAATTTTCAAATACTTAAGTTTTTCAAACAGTCAGAAATTGGTGTTTGGGAACATGGTTTTTCTACAAGACCACTTGGACTAATTGCAATGTATTGATGCTCAATTTACTCAAAATATAATACTTCATATTTATGGTAATAGTGAACTTTTAATTAAATGCTTAGATTTGAGGGATTGTGAGAAAATTTTTAAAAAATTGCAAAAATATTTAAGCTTTGTATTATTGTGGCTAAGAAGCTGTATTCACAAAAAGTCTGATTTCTCATATCAGAGTCCTTTTAGAGAGTTTAAGAGTTTTTAGAACTCCATTCTTATGTTCTTAGATCTTAATTTTATAGACTTATAAATGGTATTGTGGTTTTGTCATTTCTCAGTTAATGATGGTGACTACATCCAAGCAGTAATAGATCGAAACTTGGCAGAGAACATCTCAAGAGTGCTGTATCCAAATGATAATTTCTTTGAAGGAAAAGAACTTCGTCTTAAACAAGAGTATTTCATGTGTGCTGCTACTTTGCAGGTACATTGCATATGTTTTTGTTGGCCATAAATATGACTAATGGAAAATATTCCAAAATTGTAATGAAATTAAAAATGGTTTGCAGGATCTCATACGCCGTTTTAAGGCTTCAAAATTTGGTGTCCGGACTGCAGTGAGAACAAATTTTGAACACTTCCCTGACAAGGTAATGAAATTGTGTTGTTAAGTTGAAAAAATTTACAAGCAGTGCCTCGGCATACAATGACAGGGAAAATTAGATTAGAGAGGAATATTTTAAGGGAAAATAGTGCTACTAAATGTCTTGGTTTTTCTAGTGTTTTTTGTAATATTTTAGTTGATTTTTCTAATCAAAACAATTGTTCCAATTTGGAAATGTAAAATAACAGTATTAATATTGATGTTAAGTAATGAATGTAGGTAAAAATGTAAATCTTGTAATATACTTGTTCACAGATTTTTGAAATGTGTTAGGAGTAAAAAATACAAGCCAGCTTTTTTTATTTATTTTTTAGTTCCTTCCTATTTTCTTTCTTGTTATGATCCTTTTTATAATGTTGCATACAGTGTATAAAATGACCTCGTACATTAATGAACTTGCTTCAAGATATATTGAGATAAGACTTAGGTCTTTAGAGATTCATGAACTCTGATGTGAAAAATTATTACAAATGGCGGTGGCATTACATAGTAATACTTCATTTTATATATATTATAAGCCATTTATTTGGAATATCTTTTTGGCTTCGAACTAAATAAAAATAAAGTAGACAGAAATAATCCCAAATTTTGTTCTTTTTTATAGGTTGCCATTCAGCTGAATGACACACATCCATCACTGGCAATCCCAGAGCTTATGCGGATCCTCATTGACGTGGAAGGCCTGACATGGGAACAGGCATGGCCCATTGTGGTTCGCACATGTGCCTATACAAATCACACTGTGCTACCTGAAGCTTTGGAGCGATGGCCTGTTCATTTACTGGAGACCATCTTGCCACGCCATCTGCAGATCATCTATCACATTAATTTCCTTCACCTGCAGGTTGTTTTTTCAAGCATAACTTTTTTAATATGTAATGGAAATTTCCTTAAAGAAATCAGAGGCAAATGAGTTTAATTGGCTAAGGTATTTGCCATTAATGGTAACTTCGATGCAACTTTATAAAACAGACTTTGTCATCTCATGGGTCACTAGTGTATCATAAGGGAAAGTCTTAGGACCTGTCCTGTTTGTTATATACATACATGATGTAACATAGGTCATCAAATCCAACATCCTGAAGTCGCTGATGACTCACACCTTTTAGACAATCCTAAAAAAATTGTAATCAACTTGATCCATTAAATGGATGAAACTTCTATTAAATTGATGGATATTTTCCTGTAAACAAAACTTATTTTCATGCACACAGGGAAAAATAACTCGCACCTATAAAGAAGCAGCAGTTTGTAAAAGAACTGCGTATTATGATATAATCTGACAAGAAATTGAACCAAAATATCATTTATATTGTTAAGAAAGTATATGGTTGTATTCTTGATCTAGAAAGCATTCAAAGCATGTCTTTGCTCACTGCGTTACGTAAGAAGTGTGTGTATCTAACGAATACTTTAATAGAAGATAACACCTGCACTGGTCTCCATGAACTATGAATGTACTCTAGATTTAACAATACTAACAGAATGCAAGCATTACAGTGTTGTATTAGAAATAAAATGACCAAAGATTATCGCAGTGTTCCAAAACTCAAAGAATACTTTTATTTATTACCTAATCCATGTCTTCTTGGTCATGATAAAAGTTCAGGAAGTCAAAATTTAAATCATCACAAAATAAAAACATTGTCGAATAGAATGAAAAAACTTCTGGAAAATTCTCCCACAAGACATGGTCATTCACAAAGTCATTGGCCTATTTCAAAACTAAATTTCATCAGTTCTCCACGACGTGAAGAACCACAAACATCATCTTTCAGTTTTGTGTTCTCCAGAAAACAGAAAGATGTACAGTTGTCAAATATCTAAGTAGGAAAGCGGGTGAACAGAGTAGCTCATCTCATCTCATTACCCTACAGAAATGGCAAGATCCCCATGCAAGGAAAACACCACTGCCTCCCTGTGATGGACCTAGAATAAATTTCCCAGTAATTGAAGGAAAATTGTATACATTTAGGAACTAATTCTACATGTATTTCACAATTTAGTACCACAGGTTTCTGCAAGTTTAAATATTTTCAATTTTTTGGTGTAATTTTGTGCATTTTTCCTACTTGCAGTCATTTCTCGGGTTACAAATGACCCTTTTGTGTTTCTTGGTTTATTTAATTTTTTTTAAATTATAGTATATTTCATTTTAGAAACTAATTCAACAGTAACTATGTTGCTCCAAAAGAACAATTGTTTTCTGCATCTATGGATACTAAAATAAAATTGGAAAATGTTTGTGTGCTGTATGAGAGTTCTGGAATTTCCATGACATGATTAATCATGGCGACAGTTTCAAATTGTTTTCTAAATATCTGATAAATGATGAAAGATGAAAGCATTGCTTATGCAATGAAATGTTCTAATAATAGAGTCCTAACCAATGAAATATATTGCCTATGTTTATGCAAAGATATGAAGAAGGGAAAAAGCTATGCTGGGTTTGATTTCCCCATTGCCATACCACTGGTAAATAGGGACCCAAGGAAAAGAACTACAATGAAATGAAGTAATCACTTAATGAAATTTTTCAGGAAGTGGGAAAAAAATACCCTGGAGATCTTGATCGTCTTCGGAGAATGTCCCTTGTGGAGGAAGGCGGAGAGAAAAGAATTAATATGGCTCATCTCTGCATTGTGGGTTCTCATGCAGTCAATGGAGTTGCAAGAATTCATTCTGACATCATTAAGAGTGACATGTAAGATGTTTTATTTATTAGAAGTTGCTTGCATAGATCTAGGAAGCAAATGATAGAGAGGAAAAAGTCTAATCATTTCAGAATCAATCCAAACTGTACATTTTCACAAAATACTTTTTTATTCATATTTTATTTAGTTATTGTGTATATTATCTTTTGTTTGCTATTGTATCATTTTTAAATTATCATTACAAAAAGAAAAAACAACTTGGGATTTGGCTAAGTTTAAAAGTCTTTTAATTTTAATTCTATTATTGCAGATATCAAATTCTATTTGAGATTTATTGAGGATTCCATATTAAGGGACTAATTCCTTAAAATCAATCAATATTGTGCATGGTCATCCCAGCATGTTTGTTACAGTAAATGAAGATTTTCCAGGAAGTAATTGATTAGTCAAACCAAATCACATTTTTTCATATACTGTCTTTCTTCAACTAAGAGACTTTATACAATTATTTTGTGACAGTTGTGTTCCCAGCTAAAGGCTATACATTGTTTCCTTTTCAGCTTCAAAGATTTCTATGAAATGACTCCAGAGAAATTTCCAAAATAAGACAAATGTATCATCCTCGTCGCTGTTGCTGCTATGTATCCTGGATTACTGATTTGATTGCAGAGGTAAGGAAGATGCAGATTTGTATCAAAAAGTTTATATTTTAAGTTACTGTATTAATATTCATAAATGATAGGCAGATTTCAAGCGCAAAATGTAAAGTGTAAATTTTTGCCATTTTCAATGGGTTTTTGTTGTTGTTGTTGTTGTTGTTTTCTTTCCTTAAATTTGTGTTTTATGTCTAAGTGTGTAGTATATCAATCCAGCAAGATAACGCTGGTCTACGTCATTTTTGATGTCGAATATTTTATCTTTTTCTTTATGCATTTTTCACGCAGATTTCAAATCTGCAATCAGTAATACTGCATCAGGTCAATTTTTTTCTCTACATGCCAATATATGTTTTTGACACTTTTGTGCTATTTATAAGATGTTAATGCTAATACAAAATATTTATTTTTTTTAGACAAATTGTTATAATTACATGAGTATAGTACATGTTAAAGATAAATAAATTTCATCAATTGACAGGAACAGAAAATGTTAAAATGAACCAAATATGTTTTGCTACATACAGTGAAATTTCATTTGTTCGTTTCTCACTTATACATTTTTCGCATTTATAAGTTGTTGTTTGTTTTCATAATAAGTCCTTTTAAGACGGCAAAACGTTCAAATGATCCTGATGAGGTGCGGGGCGACCGACACCGAGAGCACGGAACTTGTATGTTACTTGTGTTTGGCACGCTCCAGAGTGCTCCCACTGGGCGACCTGTCGTACGGCCTCTGAGGTGACATCCTGCTAATGAAACTTGTAATATAGAAGCTTGACTCGGCCTAGCTGAGGGGTCAAGACCACATGGACCCACAGGGTGGTAGCGCAAAGTCTGCTTCCAAGCCATCCCCAGCAGCAGAACTTCAAAGAATTTCAGAGTCTGGTGCATACAGGTGCTCTCAGAGGATCTTAGCACGCAACAGCTTGCTCCAAGGGAAGGTCAAAGCCATCCCCGAGATAGAGTAACAAAGGAAATGACCAATAAGTGAGGAAGTTTGTGCACTGACTGTCTCACTCTCCGAAGGTCCTTATGCTTGCCATAATATATAAAATATTTAATGTAATATGAGATCCTTTTGGTATAGCGGCATGGCAGCTAATAAAACTGACTCTTTTCCACACGGCGCAATGGGAAAGGGTTTCCAAAGTGGCTGTAAGGCTGTAGCAGTCATGCCCTTCCTGTTGCCCTTATAGAAACCCGTGATTAGACCCACACAATCTCTAGTAACATCAACCCTGAAACATACCACAACCTGCAGGTTGCCATTACCTGTTGTAGACCACGCAGGACACTACCTTAGTTTTTGCAGTGAAATGGAGTCAAAAAAGGTCATCAGTAAGGTCCACATTGCATGTCCACTACCTCAGGGGAGACTTCAATGATGACCTTTGTCGGATGATATTTTTTCCAAACTGACCAGAGTTTTAATTTGTGGCTCTGAGGCTCTGTGTTTAAATCAAAGTATAGTTCATCTTCTATCTGGTTTTGCGTTCGCAATATTAAATGAAAGAGGTGGGAAAAGGCAACACTTTTTAATATCAGATGAAAAAAATTTAAAAGTAGGGAGAGCGGCTATAAAAAAGTAGATACTGTTAAATAATCGGAAAAACTAGTCAAATATATTGAGTTTTTATTTTGCTCATAATAATAAATTTCAGTTGTGCGTTTTTCTCACTTAAACTTTTTTGCTTTTGAGTCCTTTGAAAAATGTACAAGTGAAGTTCTACTGTATGTAGTAAAGTAACGTTGCCAGCTTTAGATGATGGAACAAGGGAATCATGAATGCATTTACCCTTTGGTATACCTTTCATGTGGAGGGAAGGAAAGGAACATTTAACGTATAGCTACTTTTGCATGATAAAACTACAAGGTAATTTACTACAAGAAACTACAAGAGACTTTATTTTATATATCAGAGATGGAGGGGTATCAAGGTGCCTGGAACATTATCATTTCTGTAAAATAAATTTTTAACTAAAAAAACCATTAAAATATAATAAAGGAAAGCGTAAATAGCTGCATTTATTTCAATCATTCATATTTATTACTCGCAAAAAATGAATTCAGAAAGGAAGTGTACAAATTTTTTCTACGATATTTGTTTTTCAATAAAATTTCCTGTTAACAAAGATTGTGCTGAAACTAATATGTAGTTACTTTCACTTAGTAGTTACCTTCATGTTGTCATGTCTGTTATCTAGTTATTGACCCCCTATAAAGAGACAATGCCATAATGGTAAAAGCAGTATGCGTAGTAATCATAGGACCTATAGCACAAACACTATACATGATCAAGGAAAACTAATATCATTTTCAAGTTAACCTTGGTCAATTCCTATAAAAACTGTTGAAACAATTTAAATATCGTAAACTTTTTTAAAAACCCTGGCCAGTGTAATTATGCAGTTATTTAAATTGTGAATCCTTGTGTTGTTCAGAAAATTGGCGAGGAATGGATTACTCACCTGGAGCAACTGCAGCAATTGAAAGAATTTGCAAAGGATCCAGGCTTTCAGAGAGCTGTCCAAAAAGTGAAGCAAGAGAACAAATTGAGGCTGGCTCAAATTCTGGAGAAGGACTATGGTGTCAAGGTGAATCCAGCATCCATGTTTGACATTCAGGTAAGATTCACAAGACTTGACTAGTTTAATTTCAATTTCAATAAGAACGTACATATTCTTCTTGATGATCTGAACAAATGTACATTTTATTTCAGGAGAGCTTTCATTTTCAAAATTTGCTATGCAAAAAATAAAAGGTATTCAATATATACCTGTGATATAATGTTCATAATTTGCTATTTTGTTATTTTCTTACTCTGCCTTGTCTTCTAAAATAATATTGTAGGAATTCCATGTGTAAAAAGTGGTTAATGATATGTAACAAGTCTTTTGTTGTTTTCCAAAATATTGTTCACTATTGCAGGGAACAGTAAAAAAGGATTTTGTTTCTTCTAGGTTAAACGTATTCATGAATACAAACGTCAGTTGCTGAATTGTCTGCATATAATAACACTGTACAATCGCATAAAGAGAGATCCATCTGCAAATATCACTGCAAGAACTGTGATGATTGGAGGCAAGGTATGAGTCTTTTCTTCAATTGACATTTATACATTTAACATTTTAGCAAAGTAAAATTAGTTCTGTTGGGCTTCTGTATCCCTTTGGCGGGAGTCTCTTCTGAATTCCATGAATGGGTTGCCCATGGCGTTTACACTGCACTAGTGTATATTCCTGAATTAACCTTTTTTAATAATAATAATGATGATGATGATGATGATGATAGGAGGATGATGAAGATGTTTATTTCACAATGACTCAATGAATACATACTAGTACAGAAATTAAAATGATACAAAAAGATACAAAAGAATATAATTAGATAAAATAATGACAGACAATCATGAATCACTGGAAGTTGGTTAGCAGATAATTTTTAAGCAGTTTCACAATATTTTGATACGAGGTTAAAGATATTTTGTTGTCTACTATAACTTTCTTTGCATGCTTGTCCATTATCCACACCGAGGCATACCAATTGATTGTGTGAGCAGTTGGTACTGAGAAGGTGTAATGGTGTCCTCTCAATTGGTATGTGGGTACTTTCCATGATACCTTCGAAGGTTACTCTGCACAATCTGTTGAATTGTTGCATAGTTTGAATAGGAATGTAAGATCATGAAGTTGTCTATGCGATTCAAAAGAGCTTATATTAACTATTTATGCTATTTGAGTACAATTGTGTACATAGAATGGAAGTGTTAAGCTTCTGAATAAAAGAGCTTTCACTCTAGGGAGCATATAATGAATATTTTTCTTTTATTTCATTTTATTATAAATATTGTACGTTAAGCTGTCTCTAAATGATGTAATAGATATTTTGCAAATGACCTTTTCAAACAATTCATTTTTTCCTGAAAAAGCTGTTCCTTGCATTATTTTTACATTGTTATTACATTGTTAGCCAATGAAATTCATCTATGATTCTTAAATGTACCACAAATGAAACTCAAAGCATCCTAATTATAGCTATTGTTTCATTGCCCAGCTGCCTAAAAAGGGATCATTATCTTAGTAATTGTCTGAAGTTTTGCAAGTTTCTGCAAATGTTAATGTGATCAACAGAAAATTACTTCAAAACAGTTTTTTCCTCTTCCCTGAATTTTAGGGTTATTAACTTTAAATATATTGACATTAATCACAGCAATGTCAAAGTAATGAAAGAAAATTGTGAGGTCCCATTGTCTAGTTATCCAGGAATTTGAGATAGATGAACAGTATCTACACTTTGTTGAGTAGAATTGTAATCCAAATTTACAGATTTTTAGTCTCTCTTTTTGTGCAATGAATCGAGAGAGAAATAATTTTTGGCAGTACTGAGGTGTGCAGAAATAATATTGAATCATAAACAAGGACTACTTGCTTGACTGGGTGTGCCACAACAATCATATTACAAATACATCACACAATACAGAAATCATTATGGTATAACATTTCTACACAATGACTCGATTATAAATGCTAGAGATGGAGACACATTAGATGAACACTCCACTTGTCCTAATTACAATACTCTTAACTATAGAAAACTGCAAAAACCATAGCATATGCCAATTTGCTATGGGTGTGCCCTCTGAAGGTTTATGGTAACTCATTATGCGCATACATTGATAAAAAAAAAATATGAAGTGAGTACTTGTTGCGTTAGAGAAAAAAGAAAATTATAAAAACAGCATTGATAAAAACAGGAAAGAAAAATCTTCATTTTTCTAAAAATTGAATTAGAAACAAAAAAAATTGTGTATGCCAATAAATTTAAGAATGAAGAATTTGAATTAATAACTTAGTTATTACTTAATCATAACTTAACAATTTTATGCAAAAAATCTCATTACCTAACAAAATTGAACTAAATCATCACATCTCATACCTTTCTTTTCTCCAGGCTGCTCCTGGCTATTATATGGCAAAGAAGATTATTAAGCTGATCAATGCTGTTGGCAACATTGTGAACAATGACCCCATTGTTGGAGATAAATTGAAAGTAATTTTCCTAGAAAACTACAGAGTGACACTTGCTGAAAAGATAATGCCAGCTGCAGATTTGAGTGAACAGATCTCCACTGCTGGTACAGAAGCATCTGGAACTGGAAATATGAAGTTTATGGTGAGTATACTAGTGAACAGCATGATAAATATGACAGTGTGTTGTTGTATAAAAACATTCTACAGTATGAAAATTCTGAACACTAGTGTATGAAATGTGCTTATTAAGTAAATATTGATGGGTTTTATTTTTATTTACTCCATATCATGATTTACACTGCAAATTAAATGTCGCTACCCTTCTATTTTACTTCATCTTGTTTCACTTCTGCATTTGTTTTTCTTTTAGGACTCTTGTACACGTGAGAAAGTTATAGGTCTTGAAAAAATTCACTGAATTTGACTTCAGCACATTTGTAGAATATTACAAGATGAAAATACTATTATTTAAAACAACTAAAGGACACCAAACCAGTTTCTTTTTCTTTTTTCATTAAAACCCATTTAAAATTCAAACATAGAACTAACTTTTATGTTAATGCCATGCTTATTTTTATGCCCTTTAGCAGACACATTCACAATGCATTTGCATAAGCATAACACATAAGATGTTAATGCATTCTTGGCTATCCGGGATGAGCCGCGTCTCAGTCAATTGTATTAACATTTCGGCCATCTTGCTGTGGCCTTCTTCAGAGCTATACTGCTGCCAAGAGGTTGGCATGGCTCTTCTAACGACAATAAAAATGAGATGAGACACGCCAACCTCTTAGATGAAATAGATGAAATAGATATTAACTTAAAAGCTTCAAGCTTCTATACTTATGCTTAAGTAAGACATAAGAAATCACAGTACGCTAAATCGAGAATTGAAATAGGATCGAAGTCGATAGACGATCTAATGCCATATGGGCCATGGTCACAGTCAATACCTTGAAATTGATTCTCACATCCAACCAATAGTAAACTAGAAATCTGTGCTAGAAATATATGTAAATTATGGACAGCCCTGAAGTAAATAAATGAAACTTGCAGAATTATGCCTTCAAATGTTCAATTTATGAAACATGAAACTGTGAGATATGACAAGAATGCAAACCTTCAAATGAATTATGAGTGAAATCAAAACAGAAATCTACATAAAGTGCAAACCAGAAACTCAAAATACTGTCGGAAATCTCCCCCCACCCCCACCCTATAGGAGTGTTTATTTCTTATTAAGAAAAGAACAAAGTAGAACTAAATTTTAAATTCTGGTTTGGCGACTCAGAGCAAAGTCTCTCCGGTTTTGATTCCCGGACGATCTCGTGTGAAATTTGTTCTGACAAAACACGTTTGGCTGCTTCACAAGGGCTAATCCAACCACTGTGAAGTGTCCTAAACCCTACTCTTATCCTAATTACTACCCAATTCTGGCCGCTGAGTAGTGAAGCAGGAGCGCGACAGAGAGAAGTGCATATGTGGAGGTGCTACTGAGCGATCCTCTTAATGGCAGACTTAAATTAGACTGTACAGTAGACCAACAAATTAACGGAGGATTACTCCAAATAATAATAAAAATGTTAATGGGGGATTACTTCTAGCAAGCGCTCAATGCCCTCCTAGGGATTTCGAGAAGCATTGAGTCAATATCAGATGCAACCAAAAAAAAGGCAACAAAATGACACCAGTTTTGATGATAAAAATTCACAAAATGTTTTTAAAATTTTTTTTTTTTTAAACGGGAAAAATTAAATTTTAGAAGCATTAAGCCTCTCTGGCTCCCATTAAGGCAAATGGTTTATGAATGAGCCATTAATAGAATTTTCAGACTGGAAAAACATAATTTTAAAATATAGAATTCATTCAGTTCTAACAGAAATATTGGTTTTGTTTCACCATGCCGCAGAGAAACAATAATTTGGATTTAAACTTTCAAGAATTACTTATTCTAGTGTAGTTTTTAAAAGACCGATTTGTTCTCATCTTATTCCAGTTGAATGGAGCCCTCACAATTGGAACCTTGGATGGTGCCAATGTAGAAATGGCTGAGGAAATGGGTCGGGAAAACATCTTCATCTTTGGAATGACTGTGGACGAAGTAGAGGCACTGAAGAAACGAGGGTATATTTGTTTTCACTTGAAAGATAGATATCATTTGACAGAGATATTCTTTCTAAGCAACTTTTACGTAGTTGGTAAAGGTGTTATTTATTTACATATTTCTATATTCATTATTTATTTTTTGTGGATGCAACTGCATTGGTCTCTGGTTTATTCAAAGTTGGAGAACTGAAAGAAAAGTTTGTTCACTTTGAAAGATATGCTCAAACTAATGTTTAAAATTCATGTATTATTTGAAGTTTCAAAACTTAACTATGAAAAATAGAAAT
This sequence comes from Gryllus bimaculatus, assembly GCA_017312745.1. NCBI lineage: Eukaryota > Metazoa > Arthropoda > Insecta > Orthoptera > Gryllidae > Gryllus > Gryllus bimaculatus. Next base: position 1,538,460 of record BOPP01000221.1, on the reverse strand, counting down.
CCAAATATCAACTTCAATCACAACTTCAAAAACAAATGTGATCATTTGTAAATAATTCCAAAAGGTTTCTAAACTTACACACATGGTTACAGCATTCTCATAAAGATATATTTTTATTTCTCTAACGATACAATTATTCTTAACAGTGATTATTTTTATTAATCCAAGTAGTATAGAGAAAGTTATGCAAGGAGTAATACATGAAGTGTAAAGAAAGTTATATTATGTCGCAAAATATAAATTTTGATATTTCAACGGAAATTATTTTGGGATCCCCCAAATTTCGTGTAAGAATAGAGTACAAAGATGGCCTGGTCCAATTAACTGTAAATTATCAAAATTATAAGTTCGATATTTTTTATGCCCTCCGACAGCTAATAAATTGATGCCAGCTTTTTTTTTCAAATGAAATTTATTCTTCACAATTAGTTCTTTAAGTAATATCATAAACATGTTTTTAATATTTTCATGTAACTTTGAGTTTGGAAAATATTAAAATATAGTGAAAATAAAATCTAGAAATTTGTAATTGTCCGAGAAAAATCAGAATTTGTGAAAGGATCATTAGAAAATTTTGAGAAGATTTTAAAACTACATATTATTCCTTATAAATACTATTAATTTTTTTTTTTCCTCAAGTTTTCTTTGCTGAAAAAATATTGAACAGTCATACTTTGTTGCATCAAAATTAGAGCTGATCAATTTTAATCAGCTTTAAGATTTTCTTTCAAGTATCTTCTGACCTAGTGAATAGAGATGTGATACAATATTGTTTTGTATACGTTTATCATTTTATTAAGTAGTTTGTGTTCATCCATAGGTTATTGATATATAGTACCTGTAACTAGAACACGCGTACAGTACACTACATTTTTCATTATGAATATAAAATACTCAATACATACACAATAGCATGATTTTCTAAATCGTGAATTTTTTTCTCTCCATTTAATAGATACAATGCCCATGACTACTATGCTGCAAATCCTGAGATCCAACAGTGTGTGGACCAGATCCGTAATGGATTTTTCAGTCCTGAAAACCCATCAGAGTTTGCTGATGTGGCAGATGTGCTGATGAAGTATGATCGCTTCCTCACTCTTGCAGACTTCGATGCATACATCAAGTGCCAAGATACAGTATCAGCTGTATACCAGGTATTATTAATTATATAATTTTGTTATTTTGGTTACCACCCTTGGCAAAGCACTGAAGCATGGAACTTCACCTACCTTGAGAAAAAACCTTAAAGTCAGTGGTAATCTGAGAAGAGTTGAACTATTCGAAGCTTCCTTTAATGGGAAATACTATCTTTTTTACTGTTACCTGACAAGCTAACAGTTGCAACAACATGCTACATTATTGCATTCCTTAAGAACTACTTTGTAATAAAAATAATATTATGAAGGAAGCAGTTTTATTGAATTTTTTTTCAAATTGATAATTCAACTACCTGACATTTTTCTGTATCAGTAAATTAATTAGCACAATTTTTCTTTTAAATATGTGGCTTGAAGAGACAGCATTTAATTGTGCATGTATCATAATAGATTCAACTTACTGTTCCAAAAGAATACTGATGCAACTAAATCTTTTTGAAAAATATCTAGACTTAATTGAATGAATAGAACACAACACACAAAGTACTCTTGAAGGAACATTGGCATAAATGTAATCTTGGCTGTAGCCAAAAATAATTGATTTGATTTACTACAAAGTAAATGATGTAAGAGCATTACATTTTCTCTCTCCTGTAAAAATTTCCACTTCTAAAGTTGCATCAAAATTTTAAAATAATGATCCGATCTTGATGCTAGATTTCTTAACCTCAAAATTGATATGAACAGTCTTGGAAAGTCTTGAAACAAGTTTAAATATTGCGTTGTCTTCACTTAATTTTGTATTATTGTGGTTTAACCCAAAATTTAGGAATCATTTTCAAAACATTTTTTAATTTCTGCAATATGTCTCACAAAAGGTGAAAAAAAAGGTTATAAGGTTACAGATAGATAATTTATGTGGTTTGCTTTGGCATGGTTTTCTTTGGTAAATTCACCATCTTTCTGATATGTATAAAAATTAAATGGATGATGCATAAATATATCAAAGTCACATCATACCTGCAGGTACATTTTTAGCAGACTTGTGTAGCAAATACAGACATTCTTTCCAAACTGCTGGGCCTATTACTTGTGCATAAATTATTAGTATCTAAAATATTGATGGAATTCTTGAAGCTTTTAGGGAAAAGTCACCATTAGTTTTCTTAAAGTTGTTCTAGTTAAACTTCACCCTACTTATTTATTTAATTATGTACAGAAGAATGCACAAGTAAATAATCTGTTCATTCTATTATCATTATATAGCTTAAATTGAACCTTGTAATATAAAAATCTTCAAAAATATTTAGCATTTACACATACTTTTCACTTTTATTTGCCTTTTAAGGACTATTTCAGTTACCATTCTTTTGTTACAAAGATCACTTCCACTCATGGCTAGTAACAAAAGCAAGAAAAATTTAATAAATCAAGAAATGAGTTTGAGAATTTCCTGTTTCAGGATCAAGCAAAATGGTCAGAGATGGCTATCAACAACATTGCTTCATCGGGCAAGTTCTCAAGTGACCGCACAATTGCTGAATATGCTCGTGAAATTTGGAGTGTGGAACCATCATGGGAAAAGTTACCTGCTCCGCATGAACCACGTGACGATGACACAGCTGCAAATGGGCTAGCAGCAGGTGGAAAGTAGATTTAGTTTTTATTGTAGAGTAGCTATGTGCAACTACCTAGGGCAGTTAAGGGAAGCATAATGGGTGTTTGTAAGTGGTGTTGAATGGCAGTTCGTTATTTTTGTGTACATAGATTTTGAGAGCTTCCAAAATGTTTTACCGCAAAAATACTACAGTTGCTGTTCTGCACCATTTGCAATGAATTATGTTGCTTTACACTGCAGTGTTGAAAACATTGGATGTTTCTGCCAAATGAAACAGAAGTGCCGTAGACAACAAGATTTCTTTTACAAGATTTAATCAGCAGGAAGAGGAAGGAAACCATTTTACTTAGGAAAAGCAAGAGTAAGTTTTATTTTAACAGAAAAGAAACTGAATCTCATAACATGTGCTTTGCCTAGTGATTCAACAGTATTTTGATAATATCATCCTTGAAAATTTTATCATATTTTGTTGTATATATTTGATTGTGTGAATGCCCAGATGTACAAAGGCTAAGACTGAGTTGTAAACAAGGCCTCTAGAATTATAAACAGAAATATTGTGAATTCCAAACCATATGAATTAAAGGTAATGGAACAACAAAAATTTCCCTCACTATGGTGCCATTTACATGTGAAAATGTGCGCATGTTTTATAAAATATTCTTCCGAGAAACTTCTAGGAAAATTCTCAGTGCCAAATTGTTTAATGTATTTCATAATGTCTGCATAACAAATCCACGCTGTTAAGCCACCAACATAAGACATCTAGTACAATTATGTTCCATTAAATTTTTTAACCATTGTACATTTTTGTGAAAAATAATTGCAACATGCATTGGTTAATGAATAAATGCAGGTAATGTATAGTCTAAATTGCAAACTCTGTTTGGGTATTGTATTTCAAAATGCCTATCAAATTGATTTATTGAATGCTCATTGTTCCTATCAGGTGTTAATGCACAGTGTAAAAAAAAAAAATTAAAAAAAAACAATAAATATGCCATTAAATTTACTAGAAATTATTTCTTCACTCTCTATCGCATGAAATCAGGTTTGTTCCCCAGTTTCTTCCAGGATTGGCTTACTAAGTGAATAAAGAATCAGCTTACTAGTTTTTATTACCATTCCTTTTGTCTTGTAATTCAAATTCTAACCTTTTACAGGGTGGCCACTTTATGGAAAACTGGGTAAAGTCTGAGAATAATTCATTAATTTGAAAATGTCATGGAAAAAACAGGTGATTTTGTTAGAAGTCAGGATTTTTTTAAGAAAATTAATTTCTCATTATTAGGGAATAGATTTTCATGTAATTAAATGTTCGTTTTCTTTTAGGTACAAGATACCTGCATTAATTAATATTTTTTGGTTAACTAGTCATTCTTAATGAATTTTAACAATTTTTATTTTAATTATTTTGGTACTATTTCATAATTTTACATGTTTTACATATTTAATTATATTTTAATATATTTATTTGTAGAAACAAGACCGTTCACATATAAGAATTTGCCATACATTGCACAATCACCTGTCCTACAAACCAATGCAATGCTACTTCACTTCTTCATCCAGCATGTCTTCCCACGAATTTTCACACTTAACACCACCCCCACTTCTCCACCGCTGGGAAACTGCATTTTTAGTCAAAGATGAGCATATGTTTGTGAAGCAGAAGTAATTTCAACCACATGACTCATCTTTCAACAGCGCATTCGTAACTCAGTGGAGAACTAAGAAAGATTTTTTACAGATCAGTCTTTTTGCAATGTTGAATTGGGGGGTGGGGGTATGTGTTCCTTTTATATAACACCCTTACCCACCCCTTCCAGGATCAATCACTGGCTACACAGTACCACTATTTTCTTGAGCACTGGCCCCTCTTAAACAATATTGTATACATAATGAAAGTATTTTTTCAGATGTTAATTTTAATGAAACTAATAAAATGTGTGTGGTGAAGACTAGTATACAATTACTTCTATAGAAATATAATTTTCTTTCAGCTGCACAAAATCTATATTAAGATCTGAACAGGGAAAGAAAGTACATAGAACAATTTTAAACACTAAAATTAATTTTTATTTTAGCTGTTTTCCATTTTTTCTTCCATATTTTGGGAAAGGTTAATACATATATTTGTACATCTTTTGCTTTTTTATTGCAATAAATTATATTCCCTGCTCATTATAGAACATAACAATGCCTCAACCCCTAAAAATTTGAAAGACATCTGAGAGGTTTGCTATTTGACATTTGAATTAGATGACTGACAGTCTCTTGCATTCTTTGCATATCAACCTTTTCAGCACCTTTCTGTTAAAATCTGTAGGATTCTCAGGGCTCTACAATGCAACTGTCCTGTTAAAGGCTCGCGTGCCGTGGGTATAATATTTGTGCTTATTATTTATTAGCTTTTGCTTATTATCAATCGGGAATTGAAATCTATTGATATTTAAACTCGCAAAACATTTTTATCTCAATTTTGTAACGTGCAATTCATTAAGAATAATTTTTTATTTTTATCTCTTGAAAATTTGGGAACAAGTTTTTACGACGACTGTATCTTTATTTACATTATGATTTTTTGTCATCTAACTGTATTCTTGGCCGAATATCTTTTAATATGTGATATGTGAATTAATCAGTAGTCATAATCAAAATAAATAAAACCATTATGTCCAATACAATTTGCATGATCAGTTCATGATTGTTGTGGAATGTTACAATTTGATTTCAAACAAATTTATAAGACAAAAATTAATAAATGGGAATGGATCTCTATCAAAATCTAAATATTCTAGGGGAGAAAAAAAAAAGTAGTCTCTGACAAGTAAACACTTGAAGGGAGTTTCAAAAGGGGTTTTTTTTTTTTTTTTTTTTTTTTTTTTTTTTTTTTTTTTTTTTTTTTTTTTTTTTTTTTTTTTTTTTTTTCTATTTGAAATTTCACTTTAAGGTGTTACCATTTTTACTTCTTGCGATTACTTATGCAGTATATTGTGAAGAAATCGACGCTAATGGAAATATTAATGACATGAAGGAGAAGTAAAAATATTTACATTCTTTTAATTTTTTGAAAAAAAAACAACAAAGAACCGAGCAATATGGCATTTGCCATCTCATAGAATGTGTATCTCTGTCCCTACTAAAAGTTTAAAGAAAAAATTTGGAGCGGTTTACGAGAAAATCTTTATTTTGTTTTCTTAAATTACACATATTGCGCAAAAACTTCTAACATTTTTAATAAATGTACATGATTTGAAAGAACTAATATTTTTTCTTCAAATGAAATTTAATCTTCAATTTAGTCATTGTAGAAAGACGCCAAAAAACATTCAAACTTTTGGAATTTTCAAAAGTTCTGGGTTAACAGTGAAAATCATACCTATGCCAGCATTGAAAGTGCATTTCACCTTATTCTTAAAATAAATTCTTTTTAATGGAGCTATTTCTGAGAACATTTTGAAAAAGTGGCAGGGGCTTCATGTAAAGTACCGCCAAAAATTAATAAATGTTTTTCAAATTCACAGAGCTTCGATTCAGGGCAGATCGACGGGTTTCTTCAATTTGGAAAAAAACCTATGCATGGTGTAGGCGCTAGTGCTGTTCAGATACACCGGACGGACTGACGTTGGGCTGTAAATCAATTTTTCGGTATCAAGGTTCCACAAAACATGGATTTTGGCTACACCATGTGTTAGAGGATTCTTTTATAAATTTAGCAACTGAATTTATACACTTTTCCTTACCAGGGCCCGGCAATAAAGGCTTTTCTGCCGAAAATTCGCCTTTTTTTCGCGGACCCTTACATAACTTTCTCAATACTACGTATTTGAACTCGGTATGCACGCATGTATATGAGAAAGTATAAATATCAATCAGGATTATCAAATAGGTTTCGAATAATTTCTAACCGGATAATTTGGAAACAAGCCTGACGAAATAAAACAGCTGTATCTTATCACCGCTGCGTCTCGACGTTCAACAGCAATGAGCTGCTCAAATATCCATTAAGCATTTTGGATTGCTTGAAAGAAATACATCAGTACATTGAAAATACACCTTGTAGAATAGAGTAAAAAGTAAAAATGCGAGAAAGTAAATATAAAATTTATATTGGCATTTTCAATAGTGGTACACAAGTATGTATTTCATTAATTTCAAACAGAAATTAAGCAAAAAATACTGTTTTTTTATTATTATTGTATATGAGCCGTTTTAAAGAGCTACTTTTGTACAACAGACTTTGTCTGAGGCAAAAACAACTTCAATTTTGTAGTTTTAAATCTTTTTGCAAATTTCGAAAAAAAACGAGCATTACCCAAAAATGGGATTAAAAGAAGGCCTATTTTTAGGGGAAATGCCAATTTTGGAGAAAATCGGCTGAACGATTTAGCCGATAGTGATGTTCACACACGGACGGACGAACGTTTTTCCCCTCAATCGATTTGTTGGTATCAATGACCAGTAAAACATGGATTCTGCTGGCTATACCACATGTTAAAGAAATTTTTCTAAGTTTTTTCATCTGGATTTATTCACATTTTTGTTTCGAGGGCCTTCTAATGAAAATTCTCCGCTTTTACCCACAGCATTACATTACTTTCTCTCTACTGCGTGAGCGGCAGCGAAAAAGTAAAAAATTAAGTTCAAAGAGTCGTAGGAATACGCCGAAAAAATTGAGTTTTTGCAATTTTCGAAAAAATCAGGGATTTCAACCAGGGAAAATAAGATCTGCACCATTCAATCTAAACGTCCTTTACGCTATCGAAGAATAAAATTAACCAGTGGTGCTACAGAATGGCACAGACGTTCCCGAATTAGTTTTCTATTTCCTTTGATCTCGGCTAGCTATTCCGACATGCCACATTCTCTTGCCAGCTGCTATCGCCACTCTAAGTACATTTTTTTTTAAATTGTCTTAATTTTTCGATTTCCTAATAGAACGGAAATATTATTTTAAGTATATTAAAGAACGGTAAAACCTCGTCCTAAATGAACGAGACAAGTCCGAATAACTCGCCCAGACCAAAGAAAATAGAAAACTACAACTTGTAATACGAGAAAGTCCATGCTATTCTGTGGCACTACTAGTTCATTTTACTTTTTTCTATTAGATACATGCCGATAACGGCAAAGCCATCGAATGTTGCTGATACAATGGACCCTGTCCATCTACTAGTAAGAGTTTCTCTTAGTAACCTCTTACTAGTAGATGGACAAGGTCCGTATTACAGAATAAATCCAAGCCAAAATTACAGGAATTAGAAAACTCAAAGTCATAATGATCACAATGTCTGCGTTTCAGAAACTCACTGACGCAGAGGATGTGGTAAGTAACAAGGCTTGCTAAACCCTTTCATTTTTGCTACCAATATGCCTTCAAAAGCTATTCGGACTTTACTTTTGCTAACTGCGTACATTGCTTATCTAAAATAAAATAAAGATAAGTTATTATAATGAATGAACGAGTGCTATTATAAAATTTGTTGACAGGCTGTTAAATATTTATCATTTCTCTCTTGTCCTTCCACCATGTGTTTCCTGCACATAAACATGTAAATTTGTGGGAAATACCACAAACGTTTTCAGTGCTTAGATCCACTCCTGTTGGATAAAAGAAACAAAGTTTAAGAATTATTGTGCGAGTATATTTTTAAAGTCATTTCCTTTAATACGCAATTAACTGCTGCATGTTTTAAATTCAACTGCTTGCTAATTAGAGACCCTTCTGTAAAAATTATATTTAGAGGAAATTTTCAAGAGTTCAACCCGTTAAGTATGTCTGTTACGATGCACTCAGAAAATTTGTGGCGATACCAGATAGGATCCACAGGAACTATATTTTGGAAAACACTACGGTGGTTGGAAGCCCGCATTATTTTCGGAAAAGAAAATGACTATTGTAGAAAACTGTAAATAATTTAAATTGTTGTATCTACAAATATATGAAATATTTCCGGTTAAATCTTGAGTTTTAACTGAATTAATTAGAAGCGTTGTATTGGCCATCATTATTATTTCATATCAGCAGCTTTCGATGGCTTTGCTATTATCGTCAGTTATCTAATGCAAAAAAGTAAAATAAACTAGTGTTACAGAATACCATAGACTTTCTCGTATTAGTTTTCAATTTTCTTTGGTCTGGGCGAGCATTCGGACTTGCCACTACTCTTGCCAGCTGCCATCTATCGCCACCTAAAGTAGATTTGTTTTCCATTTTCTCAATTTTTCGGTTTCCTAATAATAGAACCTAAATATTATTTAAATATAATTAAATAAGAGTAAAATCTTGTCATAAATAGCAATTTTCATTTAAAAAATTGGAACCGTTTTTGAGAAAATGGCGGCTAAGCTTTTCTGAAAATGTGAAAATATGAGCTCATTTTCCCAGAAAACTGTAGAGTTTTCAAGAAACTTTTATATGACATAATGTAAAGCAATGTGCTCATAAATACAATAATGTGAACAAATCGTCGCTATTTCAAGTTTCCACAAAACGGGGATTCTGGCTACACCATCTTTTAAGAGGATTTTTCTTAATTTAGCAACTGGATTTACCCACTTTTACGATATCAGGGCCCATCAATGATTTTTTCTGCTGAAAATCCGCCGTTTTTTCGGGCAGCATTACGTAACTTTCCTTTTACTACGCATATTACTCGTATATACGTCTATATACTGGAAAGTAAAAACATCATAAGATGCCTGAGCGCGTCTCCTCATACGCACAGAAAACCTCCATGGTGGCGTTCTCCATGGTAAGTGGCGCGGATGAAGTCGCAGTCTAAAAAGCGGCTCCAAATTTTTGCTTCAAACTCTTCGAACGGATAGTGCTAATTCCATTCTTTAATATGACGTAAAGTTCATTTCGTTTTCTTTTTTTTTTCTTTCTTTTTTTTCAAAAATTACTTAAATGCAATTGTCTTGGAAGATCTCTTACGCCGTTAATTTGCACACTTTGTAAACACTATATGTTAAAGTACTTCAAATGACTTCTAATGTCATAGAAAATAAGTTTTTCTAAAAATCAAAAATTTTCTTTTAAAAAGGGCTTCAAGTTTAGAATTTTTCGTGGCGTTTAAACACAATTTTCTTAAAAACGGCTCCAAATTTTTTAAAGAAAATTGCAATTTAGGACGAGATTTTACTGTTATTTAATATTCATAAAATAATATTTCCGTTCTAGTATTAGTGAACCGAAAAGTTAAAAAAAAGTGTACTTTGGGCGGCGATAGATGGCAGCTCGCACGAGCATGTGGCAAGTTCGTATTGCTAGCCGAGACCAAAGTAAATAGGAAAATAATTCGGGAAAGTCGATACCATTCTATTGCACCACTAGTTTAATTATTGTCTTCCAATTGTATGGAATTACTAGTATCATAAAGTATAATTTCTCATCTAATTGTGTGATATACCGGAGTATACACATAATGGGCGTACCCGACAAACGCTGGAGCACGGTTTGGAAATGTGTTAGCAGATGAGAAACGGCTGGTTCCCTTGGGAACNNGGGGGGGCGAGGTCGTTTCAGAGAGGGGCAGGCGGTCGGTGAGCGACGAACGAGGCGGGTGTCAGGAGGGCGACCGGGGAAGAGTAGCAGTGAGAGGATTATAAGTTTAAAATGTGATGAAAATGCACGAAAGTGGATTGTGTCCGTAAAACGAAGACGCTGCCGGGGTGGGCTGGGAGGAGAGCAGCCGAGAATTGGATGCAACGACGCTCCAACCAGAGAAGAGCAAGATGGGGACGTTGAGTGTTTGGATACAAAGGCCTTAACAATTTAATTTTACCTAGAATAGATGTGCAATAATGTTTAGTATTGATGTAAGAACATTTTGGGACGTAACAAGATTCTTTCTTATTCGGAAATTTCTTTGTATCTTTCAGTTCGTTCAATGTATTAGACAATGTTTACAGAAAGACCAGTTTATAATAGAATTCATGCTAATTTTCTCTAAAGTAGTGTATTATTGTTGTCATGTCTTATTTGTTGTTTATTTTAGAATATATCTTTTTTCGTAAGTATTTTTTTTTGTGTTGTAAGTTTATTTTCAGGGATATATAGTTGTATTAAAATACAGGTACTCCCAACGTTAATAGAGAAGGGGGAATAAGAGAAGGAGTTATTTAGAAATGGCGTTAGGACCCCGGTGGTGGCTCCCGAGTTGGAAGAGCTGGGTGCAACCCACGCATCCTGTATGGGGGTGGCTCGAAGGTCTGATTATTTGGTAAACTAAATAATGTCACAGACATCACTTGTTTGTGGCTAGAACCTGTCTTGCCCCCGTGTGTACTGGCACAATTGATTTAAAAATATATCTTTAATACTACGAAATTCTCAGAAGATGAAAAAATGTTTAGGGGAGCAATTGCAATACTTGAAGATTCTTTGAATATATCCAAAGGGGTGATCAAAGAAATTCATTGATGTTTAAAAAATATCTCAGAATAAACAAATGGTTAGTCTTCTTTAAAAATTATAAGACATGATTGTGAACGTACGCTGATGTTTTTTGTTGTTTTTTCTCATAACGTGATCAAAATGTGCTGATAAAAAGACAAATGATGTTATTCAAAATAGACATAGAGATTATGTATTTAAATGTTATAGTAATATAATGATTTAACTAATTATTTTAATGTGTCTGCAAAAGCACTTCCTTATTTTAGTCAGATGTAAAAGGGTACCAAATATAGCGTAAATGTTTGTTAGTATTAATAATGGGCTTCATTTACCTATACTATTATTTACATTTTACATCTATTAGTTCTAGTGTTTTGGGGATCGATAAAATAGTGAAGCGATATTCTGCATAATGGTTCTAGAAAGTACCTACATAATGGAGACATTCATTTTTACTTTCTTGCTACTGCTTAAGCAGTAGAGAGAGTTATAAAATGCTGCGCGAAAAAACGGCCAATATTCGGCAGGAAAAATCCTTATTTCAGGGCCCTGGTAACGAAAAAGTGGATAAATCCAGTTGCTAAATTTAGAAGAAAAATCCTCTAACGCGTGGTGTGGCCAGTATCCATATTTTGTAGATCCGCGATTCCGAAAAATCGATTGTCGGCAAAACGTCTGTGAACAACGCAAGATATGTAAACCGTTCGGCTGATTTTCTTCAAAATAGATATTCCCCAATCGATCTGGATGATGTCACGACCTCTTGAATTTGAAACCGATAGTTTAATTTTTGGGGGTTAATCCTTTACATATCCTGGGGCATTTTCCAACTTTTCAAAAAATGGCTTCATCGTTTTTTATTAAATTTTGTTGTTGGATAGCGTGAAGGTCGTTTAAGAGAATGGAACAAGTGGTTAAAAACCCTGATTTTTCGAGAATTGTAAGAGTTAAATTTTTTTTGACTTCTTCCTACAACTACAATTAAGAAGATAAACATTTTTCTCAAAGAAATGTGTTCATCAAAAACAGATCTTTAAATAATGTCATGTTCAATTTTTTGAAAAATTAGTATTTTTTGCAAACATTTGTGCCAAATTTAGGCAATTTTTATTTGCTTTAAACCATTTTTCTTAAAAATAGCAGGAAATTGTTTTGATTAAATTATTAGTTTAGATAGCGTAAAGGACGCTTAAGAGAATGATGCAGGTCTCATGTTCGTTTAGAACCATTGTAAACTAGACTTGAGAGCTGTTGTCGCGGATTAATTTGTAGACCGCCATTGTAATGGAAACGTGAGTACCTCATGAACTTTGTTGCGACTATAGCATAAGCAGTATCGTTTAGTCGTTTAGAATAATAACTATTGTACATGCTGTTTATTTCCACAATTTGAGGTGGCAACACTTCAAATGCCGAAGCTTCTGATCACGATTTGCTATTGCTTATGTCACGATCACGGTAAGAGTCCCAGACATGGGTGAGCTATTGTATACCCTATCCAGATACATTCAATGAGCTTCAGGCACATGTGTGTGTGTTTGTGTGACGCTAGATTACTGGTCGTAGCCGGCGTCAAACCGAATGTTCTAATCAAGCTTTGCAATCTCAGGGGGGCTGGATCTTTTGGGGTATGGGGAAGATTTACACCCAGACACAGAATCAGGTAAACAGTGCGTATATTCTCTCCATAATATGTCAACATATAACAACACTGAACGAAATACAAAGACCAGATAGCAAATAACACACAAAGATATAACACAAAAATCAAATTACCCTTCACACATCTTGAAAATTTACATCGTTTGTTTACTTTGACTCGAATATTTCATCCTAATCCACAACTTTTCACAAAAATGCCCGTGCACAGTAATACTGCTTCGCCAGCACCGTTTAAAAGTAACAAAACATTAAATCCCTTGAACTGATTATTACAACACATTAAATTCCTTACTTCTACACAAATCTTAGATTTTAATAATCGCAACAAATTATTGAATGACTTATCCAACTCCAACTATTCACAGTTAATTTCCTCGACAAGATTACTCAGAAATGATGAACAAATATTTACACTGCTTTTCTCGTAAAATGTAACACATGAATGAACTATATTACTGGTGTACAAGGTTCTCTTTCAGTTATTTGTCCGTGATCTAGTTCATACGACAATCTACGTGATTATGCAAATTTAGAACTGTAACCTTTCCGCTGCTGCTCTAGCATTCGTGTCTGCCTTTTACTAGGCTGTCCGGGTGACGCCTCGTCCATGGCGAACGGGTGCCGACGTTTTCGGTCGCTATTCTGCGACCTTCGGAAGGTCGCAGAATAGCGACCGAAACGTCGGCACCTTCGCCATGGACGCGGCGTCACCCGACAGCCTAGTAAATACTGACTCCGGCCGCGGAAGCCAACGCTCTCTCGTGTCTGCCTACTCTCAATCCCTTTACAAAATGTGTTACCTGCGGTTCGCATGCACAGTGTGCGGCTCGCAAACCTGGCTTCTTCGCCGTCGCGAAACCTTGCCCCAGTTTCGGCCACCGTCGCTCCGCTCTCCCGTCCAGATGTCCCTCAACGTTGCGCCAACGCTGTCGCCCAGGTCTTCCTTCCCTTGGAATCGCCTCCTACGCTCTTTTTGCTTGGCCCCCGGCTCCTCACACTTCGTCTTCTCCTGCTTCAGTAGCACGCCGACGCGTGATGTTCAGACCAGACGCGTGTTACACGCGTAATTTCGGCGTACCTCAACACTTTAGACTTGTGTTACCCAATTGAAAGTCTTATGATGCCTCGTGAAAGCTACGCTTAGCTCCTCTTCCTCACGCCTATTATTTCCGCCTAAATCTATAACTGAGCCCAGTTCGAATAACTTCTGCACCACTGTCGAATTCTGTCTAATTTCCTAAAGTTGCTGTGGCCGACTGCGTGCCTTTAAAAGTGCCGCCGGAAATTGGTTCCGGCGCCACTCAGGAGAGGGCGGCGATAGCAGACGCCGCGGCGCCGTCACGCTCGACCGGGCTCCGGAGCGGACGGGCGCACCCGTACCTGACGGCTGGCCAGCGGACCCGCAGCCCGAGCCGGCTTTAAAAGCCGCGCCCGGCGAGCAGAGAGACAGTCAAGCGCCTTTGGATCTGGCTTGAATTTGTCTATCTCTGTACTGATTGTAGTTGGAATAAATCCATATTTAGAAATTGCTTTCTTTTGGATACTGTAAAAGTCACTTCTACTTCGCTAAGTTCAAATAAACTGTTGAACACTTGACTATTACAACTTGCTAACTTTACTACAGCGCACTTCTACTCGCTTCTGCTCTCTCTATGCCCTATCGGTCTTGTTCAACGCACTCGTCTTCTTACCTCGGCGTCTCGTACAGAAAGAAGGATCGGTCAATTCCTCCGATATTTAAAGGGATGGTGTGACGTCACGGCGAACCCTTCCGCGTTTTTCATAAGCTAGAAGTTCGCCGCCGACGCGCCGCGGGCCGCAAATTACAGATAGCGCTGTTTCTGTGAGAACTTATTCGGCGCGCCTGTGCCCCGGTGATCTGCTCTGGCTTCGCCGACGCAGTGTGGGTGTTGTGGGGTTTCTGAGCTTGCCTCAAACGCATATTTTATTTCAACACCTTCATTGTGTCATTATTGGTCACCGTTGAAAAATGACACTTTATAAATGTTTCTCAACACTTGACATGCAGCATGGCTGTCATATCTGACGTGTTTTTTGAGACGAAGTTCTTGCGTCGTGATCACGTGGTTGGTGGCGTATCTGGTACTGTGCAGAACGAACAAAAATCGGTGTGCCGAGCAAGCTCATCCCTGTATTTTCAACATGGCCACGGAACTGGCGTTTCCACGTTAAAACGAACTGTCGGCCACACACTAATTTTGTTTATAATGAATCGGTAATTTGTAACGTAGCATTCCTAATCATACTAAAATTCACTTCATTGACAGCATTATACTCAATAAAACAAAAATAATTTCTTCTGTAATATAAAATATGTATTGGTTAATTATCAAAGGATTGTACAAAGAACGTACGTAGTAAGCGCATGATGAGCATTTAACTTCTATTGTTGGATTTAATAAATGGAGAATCTTTCGATGAGACGGTATCTCAGTCACGATATAACGTAGTTGGGCGGGAGGAAAAACCGCAAGCAATCCGCCCGGGCCACGTCGAATGGCGTCCTCCCCTTGTTGTCCTTGGCACTGGTGCGGGCACCGGCCGCCAGGAGCGCCTGCACCGCCTTGCAGTTACCGCACTTGGCGGCAGAGTGCAGCGGCGTGCGACCCGAGCGGTCGCGTAGCTCGAGGTCCGAGAGTGCTCCGATGAGCAAAGCCACGCATTCGCACTGGGGGTCCTCCAAGGCAAAACCATTAAATGAAACATTTCGAGAAATGCGAAGATGATAGGCAGTGTTTGCTTGTCGGGAAATTAAAAGTCATAGTAAGTTATCATTGTCGTCAATAGAAAATAACGTGTCTTCAAAAAAATTGTTCTTGTATGTCGTACAAGCTTTACGTTACTACACGTTAAAATAAGAAACCATAGAAACAGAAAAGAACTATCAGTACGCTTTCATTGAACTTATATGTATCTTCTGTCATGATTTTTCCTTTGCAAGATGGATAATACAACAAATATAAGATAATACAAGAAATTTCGATTGCAACATGCCATGAGGTAAAATACACATTTTTTATTTATATATCAAAGAGTAGTATAGCTAACTACATAAACTTGAATATAGCCATGACTTCCTAGAGTGAAGGTCGGAGTGTTGAAATTTGGCAATATGACGACGCGCATCGCTTCGCTCGCAGTGCACGTGGTTCAAATTGTGTTTTTCAAAGGTAGGCATTCGTAAGTTTGAAAAAAAAAACTTGTATTTATATTATGTGTGTTGTGATATCTCGCAAATAAACTCATCTTCAATGGTATAAATTACTTTTTGCAATCTTTGTAGGAGAAATCTGTTTGTAAATGAAATTGGCGTGCCAGTTGGAAAATAAAATGTGAACGCTATTTCATCTTTCTGTGTTGATCTTACTAAAAAAACTGCTTAAAGGTGTATTAGACAAATATAATTTCACTGGTATTCTTTTGTTTGTTTGGATAAATTTTCTGTGAAAGTAGAATGCTAATAAGAATTATTATTATTTTTGATATAAAACAAGGCAAGTGCAAACCAAAATTCTCGGCTATCCGGGAGACGCCGCGGAAGCTTACGTGTACAAGTGCAAACCAATCCACAGAAATTTGTACAAGTAATTACATTTTCCTGATATTTGAACTTTATTTTGATAGCAGGGTATATAAGAATGATTGCATATTCTTATTTAGAGATGGTTCCTAGGTTCTGTGTCCAGAAATGTTCAAGCAGTTATGCTTTATCATGTCAGCAGGAAGGCTATATTCCTGTATTCACGTTTCCATCAACACCTGAATTAAAAGGCACATTGTATATGAAATATTCCACGTGTCAACTGGCAGCCTTCAACATCTGTTGTGTGCATCGAACATTTTCGTAAATGTGATATTTCACGAAATGAAAAGTACAAGGATGCATTTGGAGAATGGAAGGAAAGGCCGAGAAGTAAATTGGAGTTAGTTACTGGAGCAGTTCTTATACAAATTCCTTTCTTGCTATAGAATTGTAAATATAAAATCGCAATTTAAAGATAACATACCAAGAACAAATTGGAAATTCCCTTTAAGTGTATAAGTGATGAGAGGCTGAATTTTCTAGAAAGTTTTCTTTTGTTGCAGGAGAAATGAAAAAAGTAGGGAAGGGTTGCCTCACAAATGACGCATATTCAGCACATTATCAGTGTACAGCCGTGTTGATTATTTTATCAAACATAACCTTAATGTGTGGGGCGTTAGATTTGTTTTGCCATGGCATAGGCCAAGGAAAGTAAAATACATAATATAGAAAGAAAATTCAGTACTTATCGTCAGTTGTGTGGAGGAAATTACAATGTTTTTGTTCCAGCAATTTTGAACTGTGAAAAACATTGAGAGTGAAAAGCCTGTTAGGATTAAAATCTTGTAAATTCAGTGCATTACGTATGTGAAGGTTGGGTAACCTAAATCGCGTCTTGGATGAGAAATATCAGACTGTGCATATTGAGCTGAATGATTTCAGTGATATTTTGAGTGACTATATGAAGCAAGAATTTGATATGGGTTCTCGTATTTGTGTTGCTGGATATGCAGCATTCTCTATCTCAAAGAGAATGAACTTCTTTGTGTGCATTTTGCATTTTAAATCTGAAAACCCAATCGATTATAATTATGTACAGGAAATTAATAAGGGTGGATTAAGAATTCTTTCTAATTTGTATATAGAAGTGAAGCACGTTTTTTGCGTAATGAATGTTTTAATCTCAAAACAATATAAGACACAGATTTTACAACATGGATGTAAAAAACAATTCCCTCTGCCTCTTAGTAAAATTTCAATTGTGTCTCAAAACCAACACATACGTATTTTTGTATTCAACCATTGTGTAGTGGAAATGACAACAGTAGGACATGTGATAAAATTATCTCTATATTTTGCAATCTTCTCTTAAACAATAAAGGGAAGCAGATTAATTATCGTATAAAGGGGAAAAGTAAGCAACAAAAAAGGAAATCGCATTCCTTAACTCAATAAAACAGTTAATAAAATTTCTTGACTTTTTTTAACTTATATCAAACTTACATCTTTCCCATCCATCCATATTCAGATGCTACAAACCTTAATAAAAATCATTGTGGTTTGTAGATTTTTATCTACTTTGCAAGCTTTCTGGTCAGACTGAAATATAGAGACAAATGTATATTGTAAAGTAATGAACACCTAAGAAATATTACTAACCAAAAATGTTCAAATTTTAAATTACATTTATGGTCCTTCACTGTCCTGCAAGAAAAGTTCCTTGTTTATCTGTTTCTTGAGACCAGTAATCCTAGGCCTAAAGAGCTGCATTTCTGCAGCGTTGCCAGTTTGTATGCTCCAACCTTTACTGAAGGGGGCCATGATATAATCCCTCAATTTTACTATAAAACACTTTCTTATATTATTAATGGTAAATGTACGGCAATTATAATCACACGCTGATAAATATTTCTTTTGTGATAATTAATGTAGCCTCAATATACAAATAACCTGCAAATTATAAACAAATAAATTAGATCATTCCTGAAACATTTGATTTCACACGAGTTAAAATCTACTCTAAATTTCCTCTGTATTACATTGCTACTATACAGATCGCATTTCCTTTTATTTCCATTACTATTATACATTTGTGTTGAATTTTTTATGAAGTGGTTCTGGCAAAACGAGGTGAAGAGTTAGCCATGAACCTTATTTGTCGTTATTGACAAAATCGGGAGAATAAGGGGACCCGACAATCGAATCTCGTCATTGGATGCCGGCATATGTGCAGAAGATTACTCTGAAAATTGTCGGGTTACATCTTTCAAATTCACGACTTGCAAACACTATCCACATAAAGTTTAAGAACTCCTTACACACTTCACTGCACGATTTCGAAAAATCGATTATTGAACAAAAATTACAACATCGATTATCGATTTAAGCAATTTTTTAAAACCGGATATTTAACTACATTATTTAAAATTTAAACGATAAAAATAAATAGGACAGTTCTTCCTTACAGTAACGAACGAGAAGGAATCGACGCATTTTCATAAGCGAACGTCAACATGCACCTGCATGCGTAATGGCGTCGTATTTATAACCTTAAATATTAAGACGTATTGACGCTTCGGTACCTTGTCTAATTTCATGACGAGGTTCTGTCCTTCGGCCTACGCGATTAACATTAAACATGCTCGAGTATCTCTAACACATAATTTCTAAAGCATTATATTCAAAAGTACTTTTTGACAAACACCAAACATATTCCGATATATTGACACTTCGCTACACTTCCCGAAGTTCTCTACGGCCTTCGGCATACGCGATTAATATAATCCTGCAGTGATCCTGTCCAACGCAAAAATTTCCAAAGCACTTTCGAACTTTTTTTTTAAATCAGTAAACACGCACCACCCTCATTTTAACTACAACAAATAATGTCATCGTCCCACTCGTTTTTCGCTGTCGTTCACCGATCTCGAGACGACGGGTCCGATTCGTCACCATTAGGAAGAAGACCCCGCTGGTTGCTTAGAAGTTCGCTCGCACAGGTGAAATGCCTTGGCTAGTTTCTTTGTTCCGCCGCGGAAAGCGCTGGCAACTGTATGTGCTCTGCGTCCCACAAATAGTGCCAAATGTTTCCGAACATTGCCATAGCGCTTGCTCCAGTTATAATTTAATGCTGGCAAGTTTGGGCAGCGCAGCATTGGCGAAATATTCTTACTTGGCTGACGCAAGCGGTTATACGTCAAAGAGAAATCCTGAATAGCAGCTCTTGTTTTCCTGTTTTTGTTTTAGTTAAGATATGCAAAAATTTTGGGTCATGAAACATTTGCACGTGAAATCTATAGTATTTTGTTTCGTGGTTAATAATACAATAACTATTTTTTTTACAAATGGACGATATCATCTATTGCTGATTGAATTCATGCCTGGACGAGCCCCCATTAACGTTGACGATATTTAATTGCGTAAGGTACGGTATTGAGAAAATAAAGGATTGAACAGCGAGAACTGCAGTTATCGTTATTCCACAACAGCGTTTTGTTCCTCCACAACATTGTCAGACCTCACGTTGTAGCAAAATCACGTCAACTATTTGAAACATTTTCGAATCTCCATACCACAGTCCAGATGCGTCCGATTATCTCTTTTTTACGCAATTGAAAGACTTACGGAGGCAAAAGATTTCACTGTGACAAATATATCAAAAAACTATTACTACTTTGTTTCCATGAACTTGCGGCCGATGTGCATAGGGCAGGAATACTCACACTCGTTCTACGATGAGACGATAAATATACAGGGTGATTTATATTTCAAAATTTTATTTTTCTATGACTTTTGGAGCGGGCATTGTAAAAGTATATCGTAAAAAAAGTTGAACATGTTCGATGTAAATCTCAAAACATGTGAGATAAATATTCCTAATACTATGAAATGAGTATCGATCATTTATCGACAAATAGCGTTCTTTTAATAGAAAGTAAACTTTGATTAATCAATATTTTAAAGAAGCGTTCCAGTTAGTGTGGCCATCCCTACCGGGTAAAACCGGGCGTATTCCGGTGTACTTAACTGACAAACGAACCACGGACTAATCCGCATTTTTTCTTGTTCATCACTATCTCCTCTACCAGTACACATGCACTACAAAGCACTTATGTCGGGAGCTTATACTTTAATTTACTTGTAGTGGCGCATCAAGGTCACGAGTTGGAAGGAAAAGGAGACATTGCCATCCAAGCGGTAGCTCAAAAGCCAAAAATGTAATCGTAGCGAAGCTCCCGGTCGGATGACAGTGTACTCTCCATGCCCAGCTCGTGGCCTTAAGGCGGTACTATGTTTAAACCGGAGTATAAAGCTTGCCCCGGCTGAGGCGCGAGATCCCTAGAGGGGGAAAGTGCAGGCCGAAGCGAACCGAAGTGCAGTTCGGCGTCGGGATATTTGCGTTCGACGACCGTTAAAAGGTGCGAAATATACGAATCTTAAGCCATCTATCGCTCTCTATCTTAAGCCATCTCTCACCGCTTAAGCCATCCATCACTGTTTAGGAAACATAATTACAATCTGTGGTCCAAACCGAGGTAGCGATTGTATTCCCTATACTCACCAGAAATGTGTTGCGCATGCCTCAGTGACTTGTTTAGTTTCCTTGTGTGCCTTCTTTCATGAAATGTATACGCAAAGTTTTTTGACCGAGGCTGCCTACTGAACAGCTAGGAAGACAATGTTTTCGAGAAAACCTTCAGTGTAGTCGTCTCCTTCCTATGTTATGTCACCGAGCGCAGAGATCCCGCCTGCGAATCCGGATTCTGGATATTACTGCGCCGATTACACCGAACCCCCGCTGTTTAGGCGGCGAAATAGTCGAAGAAAAGTTGGGAGAGCATTTTGATGGAAATGGCAATAGAACATTGCCTCTTCTATCACAGTAGTTTTTGTCAGACAAGAGTGTTCTGGAAAAGAGATGACATACAATTGACAAGGATTGCAACTTGGAGAAAGAATTAACGAGTATTGAAGTTGTCACAGTTGCCTCAGTCCAAATGAAATTAAACCTTTCCTTACGAATTCCGTGCCTTTTTGCTTCGTGTTTCTACTACATCCAGTGCCTGGCACACTCTGGATCGAACCTTGAAGACGTTCAAAACGCTTTTACTCAGCTTTCCGCATTAGCTTGTGGTGTCAATGCGAGCAGGCGTCTGCGATAGAAAATTCCTAGTATTTCGACAATGCCAATTTTACGCGGGAGCCGCGCCACCAGGAGCTGGTGCGATCTTTCGGTGACGCTCCAAACTAATAGAAAGAAGTTGACAATCAACTTCAAGGAACTTTGTACGAAGAAATGAATGTTTGATCAACAGAGAAGAAATTCGCGCGGTTTTTGGGGGAAAATTAATCTCTGAGGCCCCAAGTTTAAAATGTATCATCCTTGCCTCTGAAACGTCTTCAAAGAACATCAAACGTCCAGTTAAAAAAGACAAGGCGCCAAATTTGAAGTAATTTGGCCGGCAATGTGTCAACACCCGCGCATCACGGAACATAACAAACGCCGCCTTTACTTTAGGTCTGCACCACGCCTGCTTCGGCGGGCATTCCGAACTCGAGAACCGGACGCCTGCCCGCGAGAAGTGGGGATTAGGAAGCTTTGAGGGCTGGGAAGAAGCCTGGCGTTGCACCGGGTGGATGACGCGGCGCGTAAATTGTATGCTTGGCAGCTAATTGAATGATCCGTGCTGTGAAATTATTTGCCCGTTTATTTAAATGGGTAACATCCCTTATTTCTAGCTACAACGGCCATTAATTTACTGTTAACGTTCTTCTGTGCACTGCTATGTATTGACATTTTCCTTTTTTGATTTTAGTTTATGCTCACTCTTCATCAATATTTTAATGAAATGGCCTTTTTAAAAAAATTAAAAGCAATTAAAAAACGTTGGATTAAATACGTATATCTCATTCATTTTAAGTTGTTATTTCACATATTTCTATCGACAACACACAATTCCAATATAATACAAAAGGCGATATTACTTGAACTGTACATAACAGTCCGCCACTCTCCGATTTCTCTTTCAATTTACGCGCCACAGTTCGAATTGCCCATCATCGTTGGTGGCCCCCACTCCTAAAGCGAGTTTCATTCCCGATTATGTCTTTTGGCTCGACAGCCCGATAAGGGTCTTTGCCGACCAGCGGTGGCCCAACCTTTCGGGCATGGGTTCGTGTGGTTAGCCCGAAGACATCCCTCCACCGTCTACACTAGTCTTCATAGCCCTTCATCACCGTCGGCTTTCTCATCGCCACACAGCGACAGATACTGAGACATTTGTGAAGAAAGCCCATAGTGATCATTTTTCCCCGGCCGAGAATCGAACCCGGGATTGCGCCGTGGAAAGCGTGCACGCTAACCAACCTAGGACCTAGTCTCTTCCCCGCCCTTCCTAATTCTCCGTGTTTGCACTCGAGTGGCTTGCGCGCGGTCCCCGAGGTCGGAGAAAGAGCAAAATGCTGTGCTACCTTACTTGATTACGATGTGCGAATTTGATTCTACACGCGAAATAGTAGTTGTATTGATTGTTTCGTGTTCCCGAGTGCGTAAACTGACAGATTCATTAGTCCCGTTAGACTAGTACAAGTTTTTATCACGGTCGAGGCGACGGTGATCTTCGGATGGTGAGATTCGGCGTCGCCATGTCTTGTTACCTCAGCCAGACGTGTCCCATCAGCGCGGCACCGCCCCAACCATGACTAACCTCCCGAGTGGTCCCGACATGTGTGATATTGTAGTGTGTGTTCGTATAAGTAAGGGACGAGTACGGAACAAGGACGAGAGAAGGAAAGATCGCGGTGCCTGGACCGTTCGCAATAGCTCCGGCATTGCGCCTGATGTTCACCGAAAAAAAAACACGGACTACTACCGACCAGTGCAGCCGACCGCTAGAGTTCTCCTCCGCGAAACGGCTGAATTGGACCTAGCTTTGTTACTAGAGTCGAAAAAAATCCTGCCACCGTCGGGACTCGAATCTACAACCTCCCGCTGAGAGACACTTCAGAGGCATCCATTGATGCCCTGAGCCACCGCTTCCCGTGCAAAGTAGCTGCCGCGTCCAGATTCTCCACTCACTCGCCCACTTACCTTGTAGGCGGCCATGTGCAGCGGCGTGCGCCCGTAGCAGTCGCGCGCGTTGGGGCTCGCGCCGCGAGAGAGCAGCAGCGACACCACCTCCGCGTGAGCCTTCGCTGCCGCCCTGCAAACCGATTCATGAGTCATTAACTGATACTTCTGTATTTCCGGGCGCACCGACTGCAATGGTCATTCATTGCACCCGTTAGTGCAGTGCATGTACTTTCCCGAAAAGTGGCAGCTCATGGAAATATGCATCCGGGTAGCCCATTGCTTCACATTTACTCGCGTATCCAATAATACTAACCTTTTTTCTCCCAATTATATAAGGTAAAGAGCAAAAGAAGAGTAACCAATATAACAATCAAGAAGAAACTAAACCAAGTTTCGTAAAATTCACGTTATGCAAAATTAATTAATTGAATTATCAAGATATTTTCAAATTCATATTGAAATAACTCAAAGTACCTCTTCTGAGTTACTGTGAAGAGTTCATATTGCTTTCAGAAATCGTCAGTGGAGGCGGCACTGTTCATTAACATTAGTACATCACTTTTCCCTACCACATTTCCGGCCGCTAACTTCTTCTCAAAAGAATGTTCTCGCTAAGGCAAGATATATATATATATATATATATATATTTATATATATATATAGAGAGAGAGAGAGAGAGAGAGAGAGAGAGAGAGAGTCAGAACTCAACAAAAGAGTTCTCTAGAGTCGAAGACAAGGCGAAAAGATTTGCCTTAGTGAAACATTTTTGAAAAAATGCGACCGGAAATATCTAGAAAGGAGTGATGAAATGTGTGTGTGTGTGTATATATATATTATAATATAATATATATATATATATATATATTACAGTGACCAACCGTTTTCCAGCGCTTTCATATATATATATATATATATATATATATATTATATATAATATATATATATATATATATATATATATATATTATGTCCAGAAATCAGGCGCAATATATGTACAAGCCAATTGTATATAAATATTTAAACGGCTTAAACTCGTTGTTTTCTAACTACTGTAAATTATACTTCACCCACACGGGCAGAGAAGAAGAAGAAGAAGAAGAGGAGGAGGAGGAGGAGGAAGAGGAGGAAGAGGAGGAGGATAAAGGCGACGCTGGACCTGTGCAGGGCTGTCCAGTGGCCGGCGCGGGGCCGTCGGGCGGGCGCCGGCGCTGAGCAGGGCGCACCTCTGCAGGCGGCCGTCGCGCGCCGCCTTCAGCAGGCGCCGCTGCAGGCGCCGCCCCGCTCGCACGCGGCGTCGACGCTTGCTGCGGGCCCCGGCCCGCGCGCCGCGCGCGCGGCCGCTGCGCCCGCGCACACACACACAGCTCAGCCCCCTGGCAAGGGGAGGGCACACGGCGCGGCGGGCCCTTCAAAATTTACAATGCCCCGCCGCGCAATATCGCAATTCCCGTTACCGTAAATATGATCAACGCCTTGTGGTTTTGTAAACGTTTTCGGGGAGCGGTAAGCGAGCACACATACACACACTCACTCAGCCCCCTGGCACGAGGAAGGGCACACGGCGCGGCCGGGGCCCCCTTGAAAATTTACAATGCCCCTGCACAATATCGCATTCCGTTACCGTAAAAACGCCTTATGGTTTTGTAAAGGTTTTCGGGGAGCGGTAAGATGGCCTGCCCTAGTTGTAATTTCTCTCTCCATCTAGTATGTTTTATTTATTTCCAAGTAAAATGTCATGTGTGAACTAGAAGCATTAGTGCACAAGGAAGTCCAGAAAAATGTAGCGCTCCTCCCTTGCTTAGGGTTGGGCAGTATTTAAGTACTTGTATTTTAAATACATTTTGTATTTGATAAATTGTATTTTTTAGGTTTTTTGGACATGTAGTTTAGAGGTGAATTTAAATACATAAAGTGGGTGCATTTAAAAAAAGAAATACTTCAAATACTTTAAATACAGACTAAGTAGAAGATAGTTTGGAAAGAGGATAATTTCTTTTTGTTTGATTCCGCTAGTGAATGCACCTCATTGACACAAGAATAAAAGTTCCTTTCATGTATTGAATTTGGATTCTCTTAATTTTTAATGATAAATGTATATCATTAAAAATGCTGGACAATTATTCGGCAATAAAAAAAACGTTTATTCGTTATAACACTACCATGTGTTCATCCACGCTAATATTCGCCAACTAGAAGTTTATTATGTTTATATATGTCTGATGATTTGTTGGAAAAGTTAGTTGTTGGTAGAATTTGGTTTGGTTACGATACATTAAAACAGTTATTGTTCAGAAATGTGTACGACTGTCAATTACTAATTTATTGCAATTGACAATTACAATTTAATGCTACAATAAAAATATATAATACAAAATTATATGTTTATAGTATTTTGAGTATTTCAGGTATTTTAACTACGTATGTATACAGGACGTCAAGCCCTAATGAATTTTGTGTATGTATTTAAATACTTATTTATAAAGTATTTTTTAGCAAAGGATTTAAATACTAAATTTAAAGTATTTTGCCCAACCGTGCTCTTTCTTTATCCTGCTCACGCGTATGGTGTGTAGTTAGAGTAAGCGCGATGTACCAGTGCACACGCTGAAGTGCGAGCGGGTCTCACGAGAGGGGAGACATTGCGCATGCGTGGTACAGCCATCCACGCGTTCACAAATCTTCTCAATGGGAGCTGGATATCTCCGAACGGTTCAATGATAGCTACTTCTGGAGTCGTCCAGAAATTTGTTGTGCCTGCGTTAGTAACGTGTCATTTGTTTTCTCGCTGTTTTTTTTTCTTTTTACACAAGATATGCAAAGTTTTTGAGCCAAGGCTACTCGTACAAAGTAAGTCATTTTTCTTGCTTTGAGAAATGATTGATTGATTGATTGATAGTGTTTCCGGGTGCGTCAACTGCTAAGATTATTAGCCCCGTAAGTGAAGTGAAAGTTTTTTGCTTGGAAGATGGCGGTAATCTTGTCCCGATGGACGGAGAAATCCGGCGCCGACCTGCTCGCTGGCAAGCGGGGTTTTCTCCAAACCAGATATCTTCCACCAGCGGCTCACTGGCCCAGTCGGGACATGCTCTAAGCTCGCGGCAGGTATGGTACTGTAGTGCATGTTAGTGTAAGTGTTTAAGGGGTAAGGGTAGGACAAGCAAGATGAAGGGAAGATCTCGCGCGGCCAGTGGCCCGTCTGCTAGGGTAGTGCTCCGGCATTCGCCTGATATTGATCGGAGAAACCACGAAAAACTACCGATCAGAGTCGACATTAGCCGAGCAGCTAATCGCTAGAATTCTCCTACAGACAGAGGCAGAACTCGACATAGCGTCTGGCTAGTGTCGAAAACCGTGCCACAGACGGGACCCGAACATTACGACCTCCCAATCTGAGAATCTGCAGTGACATCAGTTTATGCCCTGAACCACCTCTCCTGGTGCGTCGAGAGATTAATTTTACAAACGTTAAGGGTGAAAGAGGCCCTCGTGTATCTACTGCCTTACGACTTTTTATTTTCTTCGGCTCTCCTGCTGACCAATGAAGCGGACATGAACTCCCCTCCAGACGGTGGTTGAAGTGGACCCAGCTGTGTACCTAGATGAAAATCCGCCACCGTCTGGGATCGAACCCTAGAACCTTCCGGTCGGTCAATGGCGACGCGGCGGAATCGGCGGTGTAACTGAATCATCGCAGCCGGTGAGGCGGTGTGTGTGTGTGTATGCGTCCTAACAAACGCATATATTTGTTGTGGTCGTTAGAATCTTTCTTGAACGAGGGTAAACTGTAAACTTACATGCTCTTCACAACCACACGTGCCTGTAGATCGGTCGGGATCCTAGAGCATGTCCCGCGGTAGGAGATACCTGCTTGGGGGAAAATCCCTCAAACCGACGCGGTAGGTAGGTCGGCGCTGGATCTCGCCATCCAGCGAGGGAAGATTACCGCCACCTCCCGCGAAAAAAAAACATGCACTACACTTACAGGAATAATGATCTTAGCTGTTGACGAGCTCGGAGACACTAACCAATGCATCAATCAATCAATCAATCTGAAATTCCGGAGTCGTTTTTCAGAAGGAAGCATGTAATTCGGATCGTATTTAAATTATCGGGAGTGGAATTCACCGCCGGGTTGCCAAACAGCACGCGTGTGCTCCCAAAGGACGCCGGGTCCGCAGCGAAGGGAAGCAAATGCTGCGATTTCGCAGGGCTGGACACTAGGTAGTAATTGCGGGTCGTCCTTAAGTCAGAAACACGGTCCCTAACCCGAAATTATGCATGATCATGTGAATGAATAAGGCGTGTGCTTGCAGGTAGTACTCGTCCGCGTTTTAGAGAATAGATGCCTTCGAAGACTTGTTGGCAAATCTTATTTACTTGCGTAGTTCAGCTAAGAGTGTTGTCTATATGTGAATTCCTAGATTATTTACGTCGATATAGCAGGAAGGAAGGGAGCCTTTTATAATAGCGATGGCGACAAAATGAACTGACGCAGGAGCAGTCTGACGGACCAAGCGCTTCTGCAAAACTTCTTGTTCTCTACATTCTCCGGTATTCTAGCGATTTATATTAACTTTTAGAAAGTTACCCACATATAAATATGTTTAATGAATATCATAAGTCAAAATTAGGAACGACGGCTTAGGGGAAGAGGGTACCACGAAATTGGTCAAATTATCATTTTTTGTTTGCTAAATAAATATACCAAACCTTTTTCTATCCAAATATATTAACATATCTTCTGGGTCGCCTGGATATCCCTTTAAATTTTATTTAAATGTTCTAAGTGTCCATTACACACGCCCCCTTTTTAACGCGGCATACAAGTAGGGCATGTAGGGTTACTTAAAGTTATTAAAACATAGATTTGTTAACACGTTGGTTACATTGGTCTCTTCCGCTGAAACAGATGATCTAGAATATAATAATAATAATAATAATAATAATAATAATAATAATAATAATAATAATAATAATAATAAATAATAATAATAATATAATAATAATAAATAATATAATGTCTTTATTAATGGCGAGGCTCAGGCCATAGGGCCTGCTCTTCCGCCTAACCACTGAATTTACATACATTTAGAGTAGTAACATTTTAAGTTGGGGAGACAAGCTGTACATTTACGTCTGGGAGAACAAATCTAGTACCGTCCCGACATACGCCTTAAGCGATTGAGTAAACCCAGAAAAACCTCAATCAGGATGGCGGCTTAGGGTCGAACATTAATAGTACTGAGTAAGTGTACACTAGTGTGACGTGCATGGATACTCACAGCGGACCACAGACACAGGAGCTTTCGATAACAAATATATTATTAACAAGAAAACAAACAAATATATACACGTAATAATCTATTTACACCCAGCTCTGATAGACCTACTATCCCCTGATCGCGGAAGCGATCCAAAACCCGATTGAAGATGGTTTTGATTGTGCATTCGCCACTCCTACTTTTGAAGCGCGCACAAAGCCTAGCTTCCGTGACGGATGTCACGCTGGGACACAAAGTCCGTTCTGGCGCACCAACGGCTGGTTTGCCTCGATCGCAGGAGCGATCTTATCCGATTGAGAATCGGCGTTGAATCGTGGCACTCAACCACTCTTCACCTCGGAGCACGCACACAGCATCGCTCCCCCGTGACCGCACAGTCACCCAAGGACCTGAAGTCGCAGGCTTCGTCAACTAGTGACTCGAGCCTCGCTCGCATATGCACGTCGTTGCGCCAAGTTTTGTGCACACGCACGAGTTCTCCCACTGTCTCCAAACCCACCCACTGGTCTGTACACTCTGTTATATAGGCGAGGCCCACGTGACCTACTACGTCACGCCACCCCCTCGCTTTTATAACAGTGAAAAGTTTCTATAGGCCGGATACTCCCAAAGCCTTGTGTCTCCCGTTCCGCGTTCTTCCCTTTATGGAAAACCCCTGTGGCGAGGCTAATCCTCTTTCAAGCTCCCCAAATAGATGCCATGAGCACATTGGCTAATACGTTACAATAGGAATGAAAGGGAATATAGTGATGTAAATGTTCTAGCAGAGCAGTACCAAGTACTGACCTTTTTTAAATGGCGTTTGCCGAAAATGTTCTTACTTTTATAGTTAATGTACCTTTCCCCGAAATTATTCTTCACAATTTATTTACATTTACAGGGAACATTCATTATCAGTATGCCAATAAGTTTGATATTTTATAAAATACTATTTCATTAATAAAAAATATAAACTACTAGTGCAACACAATGGCACAGACTTTCCCGTCTTAGATTTTCTACTTCCTTTGGTGTCGGCTTGCTATTAGGCTTGGCACATTCTTGCTGCCATCTATCGCCGCCCAAAGTACTTTTTTTAAACTTTCTTAATTTTCGCATACTAATAGAAGAAATCCAAATATTACTCCTAAAAAACATAGAAGAAGAGCAAAACTCTGTCCTATATGAAAACTTTTTAATGAAAAATTTGTAGCCATATTTAAGAAAATAGAGTTTAACGTTGGTGGCGAAAATGGCGAGAGCCGAAAATGGTGTTAATGCGGAATATGGGCCTCTTTTCACAGAAAACTATTGAGTTTTCAAAAAACTTCATATGAAGTCATTTTGAAGAAGTACTAGTCCAATGTTTAGAAATCACTGGAAATGTGCATAATACAGACATGAAACATATTAAAAATACATTTGTGTAATTTGAAAAAACCAAAAAAAAAGGAAAATGAACTTTTTGTAATATTAAAGAGTATAATTATCAGAATATTTGGAAACGTTTGAAAAATAAATTTGGAACCGTTTTTGAGAAAATGACGTTGAGCGTCTTGAAAATGACGAATTTTGAACTTATTTTCGCAGAAAACTGTTAAGTTTTCGAGGAACTTAATCTGACATTATCTATAGCACGTATACTCATAAATACAGTAATGTGAACCAATTGTTCTAAGTATAATATATATACGACACGAAATATAATATATTTACGACGTGAGAGACAAATAAAAAAAATACATTTTTGTATTTTTTTTTTTTTTTTTTTTTTTGAGAAAACGAAAGGACAAAGCAATATGGGGTTTATCTTATAAGTGCATTTAGCTCTATCCCTACCAAAGGTTTAAGAAAATATTTGGAGCCGTTTTTGAGCAAAGTTTGTTTTTGTAATTTGTGCTAAAAAAACTGCAAAATGTTAAAAGATGTACACGTTCTTATTGAAAAAATTGATTATGAGGAAAAAAACTCATCAAGGAAAAATCCCTATCTCTAATTTGTATATATAATTGTCACCATTTCCGTCACTTTGTTGGACGCAATTACGCCCGGAAAAATATTCCACACTCGCAAAGGGATCCAAATTGTGAGCATGTTACTTGAGTAAACAATGCGTCTTTGAAACAAATTTATAATTTAAATTGTGGTGTAGGAAGACGCCGGAAATAATTCAAACTTTTGAAATTTTCGAAAATTCAGTTAACCCTGAAAATCAGTCCTATGCCAACTTTTGTACGTGTAATGTATACCAAGCATTATAAACGACGTTCTCTGTTGCAAGAAGTCATTCACAAAAGGGCCTTTTACCACACAAATGATGACGTACTATTTCATTTTACAACAAGATCGATTGCGTCATCACACGCTGTCAAGCCAATCGCAGCGAGAGAACTCGTGGAGAGTGGAGGTAACGTAACATCTGACC
Source organism: Gryllus bimaculatus (assembly GCA_017312745.1). NCBI lineage: Eukaryota > Metazoa > Arthropoda > Insecta > Orthoptera > Gryllidae > Gryllus > Gryllus bimaculatus. The sequence goes on along the minus strand of BOPP01000221.1, from coordinate 1,507,374 downwards.
ACAGGGTTCTCGCACAGATGTCAAATATCCGAGACGCCACAAGAAAGCTGTTCGCAAAATTAAGTTTGATTCTCTTATAAATGTATAATGCTGTGATAAAATAAACAGCGTACGCAACTCATTTATAATGTTACACAAATTTGAAAAACTTGCTCGTAACGTGGCTCGTTTTCAAAATGTCCTCGCCACAATAAAGATGAGCGGTATAAACTAATTCCATAATCTATTTTCATTTGCCTTCGTACGTTCGCGTGGCCCTTCGCTATTGGAACACTGGTCTTCTTACCGACTTGAGACTGGACGCCGCTGGACGGCGACGGCGGGTCGCCGATGGACACGTGTCGCACGAGGAGAAGGCGGCGAGAGCGGCGGCGGCGGGGGCGGGGCGGGGGCGGGGGCGGGGCGGGGGCGCGGCGTCCCCGGCCGGAGCGGCGGCGGCGGCGGAGGGCGGCTTGCTCGCCGACGCCTCGACGACGCGTCGGGCTTGCACCCGTCGCACGGCGGTGCCGACGGCTTCTGCGGCGGACAGCTGGCGCACACCGCGCTTTTATCGCTCCGCTTCGTTCGGTGTAGACTAAAATGCTTTTATTTTCTCGCTGCGGCTTACGCAGTAAGTTAAGTAATGCTGAGAGCGAAAGCGGCAAATGTTCGGCAGAAAAACGAGCCCTGGAAACGAAAAAGTGAATTAATCCAGTTGCTAAATTTAGAAGAAAAATCCTCCAACACGTGGTGTAGCCCAACTCCATATTTTGCGGGTCTTTGATATCGAAAAATCTAAAGATGGCAAAACGTCATCAATTACATCAATTACATTAGTCCGTCCGTCAGTCCGTCCGTCAGTCCGTCCGTCAGTCCGTCCGTCAGTCCGTCCGTCAGTCCGTCCGTCCGTCAGTCCGTCCATCCTTCTGCCCCTCTGTGATCAATACTGCCGGCTAAACCGTACAGCCGATTTACTCTAAAATGGTTTTTCTCCAGTCGATCTGGCTGATGTTGCAGTTCCTTGAATTTGAAACCGATATTTTAATTTTATGGAAAACATAAGTGATACATCTGGAATATTTTCAAAATTTAAAAAGAAATCGCTCCATATTTTTTGATTAAATTTGTTACTGGATAGTGTGACGGGACGAAGGTTTCATGTGCGATAAAACTGTTTTTTCGAAAACTGCGAGAATTCAAAATTGTTTCGCTGGCTTCCTTCAACTACAATTATGACGATAGAGATTTTTCCGGTGAATAAAGTCTGTTCCTTAGAGATAGATTTTGAAATAAGATAATTAATAAAGTTGAGTTCTTTTCAAGAACTTTTGCGTGAAAGTACAGGCAAAAAGGAACGTGGTGTTTTAACACCACCAGTTTCATTTGATTTAATTTAATGTATACCATCATGCTTTTATATCATTGTTAGTGATAGTAGAATTTAGCACTTTAATAGTTTTTAAATCGTATTTCGAAAACAAGGCCTGTCTTCGGCAGGAGTCAAAAGATCATCAGGAGTTTCTTTAATTTGGAAAAAAATCGTACGCATTGTTCCGGCACAAGTGTTCGCATACACCAGACAGACGAACAGACGGACGGAGCTTTGGAAAAAATAAACCAAAAAAAACAACACTTTTTCGGTATCAGAGGACGTGTATTTTCGTTGAAATCTCGAAATCAATTTTCGGTAGCATTACATAACTTTCTCTGTACTACGTACAATACTCCGTATATATACGTACGTGTACAGGAAAGTAAAAATAAAAGATTAAGATGTAACGCGTGCACCGTAGGCGTAGCGACTCCCTCTTCTTCCCGTAGCCTTCTCCGCACTGCAAACAAAAGACACTCAGGCCCCTTGAGATGACCCTCAGCGCTCTGGCTTTCACGTTAAGTTTCTTAATTGTTCTTATAACTTTTTACTTTCCTTTGTCAGTTAAATCTTAATTATACATTAATACACACGACCCCTCTCCAATTAAATGTTTTCAAACATCGTTGAGTTATTGTCGATGTGCACCTCTAGTTAGAAAACAAACACGAAAGAAACCATAAAGTGCAATTTCTCAATTATATCGCAGATTCACGACCATTTCGTATTTTGCGACTGATTTCGCATTTTACCGCAGTTTGGAAACTTTGAAAAATATACTGCACCGACCGTCAAACATACAGTTACTATTGTTTACAGCGTTTGGTAAAATTTGGCAATTTTAGCAATTGCTAAAATCTACCATCTCTAATCACTATTGTATACTATGGCTATATTATACAGTGCAGCGTACGTAATGCGTCACTTATAATTATAATCACTGAACATTTGTTTTAAAGGAATACACGAGTCAAACGATTGAAGTACGTCTTGTTTACAAACACGCATCAATATTTGTATTTAAAAGAGTCAATTTTCGACCTTAAAAAACTGGATATCTTTGTATCGATCGCAGAACAAAACAACTAAAACCAACTTCAGTTGTATTGAAAATTACGTAATAAACAAAAAATGCAGAGAAGTGATCATTCTTTTACTTGTAAGATGTTAAAAGTTTGTGTTTATAATATACAATCGGTTAATAAGAGAAAGTGACCACAAGTCTTGAAATTTTGCTAATTAGAAATCTCAAATTTCTTTCTAATCGAATACCTTTGATGAAAAGATAAGATCACATTATATACAGTAATTATATTATACTGACCATAGTTACTTTAATTTAATTTGTCGTCAAGAAACTAAAATCTCTATATGCGGTATGAGGATAAGTATAATCTGCGCACGTTTCTTCGACCACCAGAGACACTTACCTTTCTTTTCCTGGTGCGAGACCACGTACTATGTCGAGGAGAAGTTAGTGCCTAAGTAGAACTCTGATCACAACCCCCGAAGGTCACATTATTCCACTCAAGACCTCGAGAGTCCAACACACTGTTGAATATGAAGATACCAACCATCATGGCTGGCAACATTTGAAAACTAGACGTTTTCGCTCCCGAGTAGTTAAAGACACATCTCCAATGGAAAACGAACTTTATATTTGATTTTATAGTACGTATTAAGCATTTTAGAGTCGGATTAATCCCAGTTTTGCCAGCTAGCCCTGCTCCAGGCCTGGTCCGTTTTCATTCACCGTATCTAACTTATTTGACCTGCCTGAGCTTTCTTTCGTCACACAGCATTTTGAGGAGAATATTTTTATAAGAAAGATTCGTTTTTGCCGGGAATCGAAACCGGGACCACCTCACAGAAATCTACCACGCGGCCCACGAGCCATTCGAGAGGCGATTGCATATGATGCGCCAGAAAAGACTCTCCGCACTGAGCCGAGTCAGGACCTCGTATCCAAAATTCGCACTGAAATTGATAGCAACCACATCCGGGGGAAAGATGCGAAGGGGACATCTCTTACAGCATCTGTTACGATAGTGATAAGTACGGTATTTGCGTTTTCGTTTGCTACAAGCTGCAGCTCGTGCTAACAACATACTTTCTGCTGCTAGCATTCTCACCAGCAAGGTGTCATAGCTGAGAGATTTTCCTGGCGCGCTAGTATTGCTGACGAAAGAGCCACTCTGCCTCCCCAGGCCCACTCCTTCCGCAGCTACCCAATATGAGAACGCCCGTAGGTAGCGAAGCTGTATTTATGCCTCAAAACAAAAGGAGGGATCATCTTAGCATTTGCTCAGTGGATCAAGGCAAACTGAACGAAAACCTGGCCGAGATAAGAGTCATCAATTGATTGAGTGATCATTTTGTTTCCGGGTGCGGGGACTTCAAGGGCCATTAGTCCCGCAAATGTAATGTAAATTTTATCGCAAAAGATAGCAGTTATCTTCCCCACCTGAATGCGCTGACTTACCCGTCGGATGGCGGTTTTCACCCGACCAGGTATATCACACCAGCGAGGCACCGCCCCTACCGGGAAGAACTCTATGATTGCGACTGGTGTCCGGGCATGCTTGGTAGTCTGGGCCTGTATGTGAACGTGTGTGTTATAGCGAGGGGTGAAAATAGGACAAGGAAGAGGACGGAAAGATCGCTCGCGGCCAGTGGCTCCTGTTGATCGGAGAAACCGCAGAGAAACTGCCGCTCAAAGAGCAGCCGCCCCGTAGAATTTTCCTTCAGACAGTGCGTTGAATTCGACCCAGCTACTGTGACGTCATGGATACTCACACAAATATTTACAATGAATTTTCTCCTTACACCTTAACTTTGATAGACCTACTATCTCCTGATCGCGGGAGCGATCCAAACCCGATTGATAATCGGTTTCGATTGTGGTATTCGCCACTCCTACTTTTGAAGCGCGCACAAAGCAAATCTTCCGTGACCGGATGTCACACTGGGACACAAAGTCCGTACTGGCGTACCAACTGATGGTTTGCCTCGATCGCAGGATGGGTCTTACCCGATTGAGAATCGGCGTAAATCGTGGCACTCAACCACTCCTCACCTCCGAGCACGCACACAGCATCGCTCCCACGTGACCGCAGTCATCCAAGGATAACAAAGTCCTCAACAGGCTCGTCAACACGTGACTTGCCTCGCGAGCCTTGCCCGCAGATGCACCGTCGTGGCCGGCAGTTTTTGTTGCAAATGCACGAGGTTCTCCCACTGGTCCTAACCAGCTCCACCCACTGGCTCTTGTGCACTCCGTTATATAATGAGGCTGCAGTGGACGCTAACTAGTCACGGCCACAAAACCCGACCGCGGTCTAGTTGCTAACCATTAAGGTTCGGGGTCTCGTTTTCATTAAGACCCCCAAAGCCTTGTGTCTCCCGTATTCCCGCGGAGTTCAAAATTGCGTGCCTACGTAAGAGTACTATGCGCGCCAATGTCTTATTACGAAGCGGAGATTTACCGCTGCAGTAAGCTACCGCTTCTAGAAGAGCACTTTAAAAACTTAGCGAAAAAGTTCTATTCAAAATTAAATAGTCAAATAATAATAAATTTATCTTTGTACGAGCCTGATCCCACGGCCACGTACAAGCGCCCGAGAGATATGCTACAATAGGCGAGACGCCAATACTAGCATGAAAATTGCTGTAAACAACGCCAAAAGCTCGCCGAACGGCTATTATCTTTCCTGACCATGTTCTTTTCTCTATTTTCAGATCAGCCATAGATGTCCGAAAGGATAGGGATGGCCAGGGAAGTGGGGCGGGCATTGCAGCTAACTGCGGGCCACACGGAAATGCGCTGCAAAGCATGGTTAACGCTCGTTTCGCGTTCGCGTTGGCTTAAGGAAAAAACACTGTCTCTCCTTGCTGTGCGGAGGAAGTTCTCCTACAAGGGTCCCCAAATAGATGCCACGAGGCACGCTGGCTAATACGTTACACTACGTAGCTAGTGTCGAAAATCTCGCCCCCGCCGGGAGTGGAACCCTTGGACCTCCCGGTTGCAGATGCACTGCAGCGACAGCAGGCGACGCGTAGAGCCACCGCAGCGGATCCCTGTTCACCTGTTGATGGCGGCGGCGCCGGCGCCGGCACTCGAGGCGGCGAGCTGCGGCGCGGTTGTCGGCGGGGGCGGGGGCGGATGCGCAGGGCCGTAGAAGTAGAGAGGGGCGGGGCCTGGGGCGGGGGCTGCGGGACCAGCGTACGGTGTGTACGACGACGCAGGCGCAGCAGAAATCTGCATCAGTCACCAGAACACGCAATGACGGCTCGTACTATTGTTGCATTTTAAATTTTAAATTTTTAAATGTGCAAGGTGGACTAGAACATAATATTTAGAAGCATGACGGAGAACCTTCTTCATGGTTGATATTGTCATTGATACGTAAAACTAGAAAACAAACTGAATGTGGGATATGAAGTCGTAGGCTTCCGTGGTCAGAGTCATGTGCGTGATCTGGGCTGTCCGGGTGACGCCGTGTCGAAGACTGTGTTGCCGACGTTTCGACCATCTTGTCGTGGTCTTCCTCAGGGCTGGTATACCCGGACAGCCAAGATCACGCACTGAATCTGGAATACATCACCTTGAAAATAAGCTTTGGAATTCAATCTTGGGTGTTAGGAGCGAGGCATGTTTTGAACTGCATCGAGCACCAGTATAGCTCTATACCTCGAATTTTGTACTCGTAAGTGGCCTGTCAATGTCACGCACGAAAAGGAGGGAAGGCAAATTCTAATAGGGAGCTGCAACGTCACTACACCTCCCACTTTTACGGCTCCCTATTAGAGCTTGCCTTCCCTCTTCCTTTCTCGGCCGTTCCCTTGCCAGGTCACTTTAGGGGGGGATATAGACGTTTAGGCATCGGTGGAAACTTCAGCAATCGCATCTCGCGCCGGTCAGCCTAGAGTAAACAGACATGCAACCACTGCCCATCCCCCACCTGTGCACCAGCCGTGGGCCGCGGGCTGCTGCAGTAGGGCGACTGCGCCGCCACATTGCCCCCTCCGCTCGGCGGGAACTGCGATGCGCCAGGGGCGAAGCGCGGCGCCAACCCCATCGGCGGGTTCGGGCTTTGGAACGCCTGCTGCGGCCCCGGCAGGCGCGCCTGGAAAAGGAAACCCGTCAGCAGCCACGTCAATGCCGTTGCGCCATGCCAATGGCTCCGGGCTTCCCTACCACTTAGATATTAGTCCAGCCCTATTAGGCAAAACACTGAAGGAAGTTAGTGAAAATAAGCGTGTTAAAGGAGGCCGAATAAGTAACATAACTAATAAGCAACTAATTAATGCGTTATCACGTTGCCTTGTGTCTTTATTAAAATTCCATTTCATACAATATCCCAACAGATGCAATATCCCTGTTTGAAAGTGATCATCGTAACCTTCATTGTGACGCACCTGTGCATGGAGGGAGTCAGCAAGCGCGGGCGGCGGGCAGGCCGGGAGGCCGGACGGGCACGAGGACAGCGCCTGCTCGGTGGCGTAGTCCGCGAACGGTCCCGGCCGCGGGGCGGGGAGCCCATGCACGCGCGGTTCGCTGACGAAACAAGGCATCGCATCGCGGGTTAATCGTCGCTTATACTAAGTGAAATAAACGAATAAAACGAATAAACGAATAAACGAATAAACGAATAACGAATAAACGAAATAAACAATAAACGAATAACGAATAACGAAATAAAACGAATAAACGAATCAACGAATAAACGAATAAAACGAATAAACGAATAAACGAATAAAACGAATAAACGAATAAACGAATAAACGATAAACGGAATAAACGAATAAACGAATAAACGAATAAACGAATAAACGATAAACGAATAAACGAATAAACGAATAAACGAATAAACGAATAAACGAATAAACGAAATAAAACGATAACGAATAAACGAATAAACGAAATAAACGAATAACGAATAAACGAATAAACGAATAAACGAATAACGAATAAACGAATAAACGAAATAAACGAATAACGAATCAACGAATAAACGAATAAACGAATAAACGAATAAACGAATAAATCGAATTAAACGAATAAACGAAATAAACGAATAAACGAATAAACGAATAAACGAATAAACGAATAAACGAAACACGAATAAACGAAATAAACGAATAAAACGAATAAACGAATAAACGAAATAAACGAATAAACGAATAAACGAATAAATGCGAATAAACGAATAAACGAATAAACGAATACAAACGAATAACGAATAAACGAATAAACGAATAAACGAATAAACGAATAAACGAATAAACGAATAAACGAATAAAACGAATAAACGAATAAACGAATAAACGAATAAACGAATAACGAATAAACGAATAAACGAATAAACGAATAAACGATAACGAATAACCGAATAAACGAATAAACGAATAAACGAATAAAACGAATAAACGAATAAACGAATAAACGATAAATCGAATAACGAATAAACGAATAAACGAGGAATAAACGAATAAACGAATAAAACGAATAAAGAATAAACGAATAAACGAATAAACGAATAAACGAATAAACGAAGCGCGCGCACGTACCGTTGTACAGAAGGAGAGAGCGGCGCAGGGCTGCGCGTCGGCGTGCGGGGGCGCCGGCGCGCAGTGCCAGGAGGCCGGGGGCCGGGCCCGCAGGAGAGCGAGCGCGGGAGCGGGCGAGGGCGAGGGCGCGGGGAGAGGGCGGCGCGCAGGCGCGTGGCGGGCAGCGAGTGAAGCGCTGGCGGCGGGCGCGTGTGCGGGGACGCGTCGCGGGCGAGGAGTGGCGGGGCGAGGGGCGGGCCCGGGGGCGCGGTGTCGTCCGAGGTGTAGGTGGGCGAGGGCCGGCGCTGTGGGGCGGGTACGAAGGTGGGGGGGCGGGTCTGCCGTGCTCCAGCGCGGCCGCAGCCGACGCACGACACTTCTGCAGTCATCGGCACCTGCCACGCCACCAATACACACGCTCAGTTGGTGACAATTAACTCAGAAATTAAAAAAGAAAAATACAACCGGTTATTCACTGCTCCTTTAGTTCTCAGTTAATTTTATTTTCTTTCTGAACAAGATATATTCTTTTTTTTTAATATAAGAGTTAACTGTTTCTGAGCTCCTGCTATGCAAATTTTTTTACCTAGAGAGCAATTTTTCAGACCTATCTTTTGTGTGCTTATTGCGGTTTCTGCCATTCAGAATATTCAAGTTGTTCATCGACAAAACTAAGCTTTAAAATTGCTTCAAGGCTTATTTCCGAAATTTCGGCGTTTTCTCCCCGGACACTGCAGTACAAAGTAAATTGTCAATTAAGTCAAAATTGCAATCACGCTCGCTGTAGTAAAGTTATACGCCTCAATAGCGATAGCCGCATTAAGTCTGGAAGAACTGCATTTTATTATCAATTTTCACCTCGCTTTGAGCCAGTTTCGACATCCGGTTGATCAGGCGCTTTGTAGGACGCCAACAGAGCTTACTTTATTCTCTTTCCCATCAGGTTCTTAACATGCGACTGTCTGAGTGGCATCTGAACCGCTGCGCGGAATTGGTTTCGCGAAAAGTCGTTCTACTTGTAGCGTCAAGAGTTGCGGAGACGTCAACATCAATTGTTAATACTTGTGCTAGAGGTGAGACAATGCTCACAGTGTTCAAAATGCTGACAGCAATCATAGCAAAACCAAAATAACTTTCATCTGACCGTGTCTGCTCACTGGCTGAACTAACATATACCATTATGGGATTTGTTAAACTTGAATTTAAAAAAAAAATTAAAGTCAGTAAGGGTGCCTAAAGATGTGTAAGACACACGTGCCACCGACTACCAAGATGTGTGGAGCCAGTCGGATCTTAGAGCAATGTACCGTTGGACGCCGCCCCGGCAGCTGGGAGATACCTGGTTGAGGGAAAACCCGCCATCCCATCGAGGGAAGCACACGCAACTCCCGAGATAAAGTCACGCACTACCCTTACGGGAGAAACGGCCCTGGCGGTTGCGCGCCCGGCGGCGCTAAGCGCACGCGAGCCCCCCACCCCTCCTTCCGGTCTCGGGTCTTCCGCATGGACCATGTCGTCGAGGCCACGGCGCACCAGCGCACCGCGTCGTCCGTCCTCCCATTTCAGCTGCATGGCGCGCATGGTCGTCCTGCATCTGCAAGATGGCGCGCACACTGAAGCTCAGCGGCTGGCGCACGCCGCGCCATGGCGGACGGGGTGGCGCGCCGCCGCCGCCGCCGCGGGGGCGACGACGGGGGCGCGGGCGGGGCGACGGGGGCGGAGGGGCGGGCGGGGGCGGGGGCGGTGGCGACGCGCGTCTGCCCGCGAAGGTCGCCGGGTCGCGAGGACCATCTGGCGAAATCAAGTTTAGTCACAAGTGTGTGTGTGTGTGTGTGTGTGTGTGTGCTGGCATTGGTGCCCTAGCCAATAGCACACGTATGTGAACGCAATAGAAATAATTGTTAAAACTCAGCATTTTTTTAACACCCCAATTTCTGGAAAACTTTAATACTGCTATAAACACAAATCATGTCACAGTATAAATGGGTTCTCGTTTTTAAAGAGATAACAAACGCCGAAACAAAAAACGAGGAAAATAACAGCTTGTGTTTTTTAAATTGCAAATGTGATCGTGAAATGTTAATCGATAATAGAGATGGAAAGAGTATAGCCGAATAAGGGAATGAAAAATGCCCAAACCATATCGATAATCATGATAATCGTATGAAAGAGAGTAAAAAATGCCTTTGATTTCCAAAAAATTCAACCTCCGAGGGCAATCTGTTGCAGAGATACGACGAGAAACGTGTTTTTCAAGTTTTATCTTCCTCAGCGTCTATTGCATATATCCGACTAAAAAAATTGCAAAGACGAGGGGAAATAGTTGAATTTAAAGGTAGTTTTGCCAACTAATTTTGACGCCAAAATCAAATAGAAAAAATGGAGTTTTGAAATTAATTTTCGACGTGATGACGTTGAAGTGCTGTCTCTTTTCCCCCTAAAATGTGTTTCATAACATTCTACAATATATATTACTTTCATAATTTTAAACAATGTGGACGAGAGTGAAATAAAAATTAAAACCAATTTATCAGTTTAAAAATTTGAAATTGGCGCCTAAATGTGATTGAAAACAATGTTTTTTTCCAAAATTTAAACACAGATTCAATTACGACATATGAACTCGAGATCTTATATGCGTTTCATTGATTACGTACCAAACTCACTAGGAATATCCATGTTGGAAAGAGAAGCGTGGGCTCTAGAGCATCCACCTTCAGCCAATTGGGCTTCAGGAACCAGGCCCCAGTTGGGCTTCAGGCGTCATAAGATTAGCAGGAATTTCAAATGTCAAAATTATCGCAACTACAAGACATTGAAACAGAAATAGATACGTACATTTTTTTTAAAATATTGCATTTGTTTAAATTTCAATTACACCTTCATTTTGTTATTTATTCTGATTGTTCACCGTTGCAAATTGTCGCTTTACGCCACATTCAAAATGTTTCTCAACACTCCTCGCTCTCCGTGCAATATATTGGCCAAGGTCTGGTCTCGCTTTTCAAATGAAGTGCCCGTGCTGTGGTCACGTGGTTCGTGACGCAAAAATCGTCGGAGTGGTGCGCCGGAGGAGCCCTCCCAGCTCTTTTCGACATTAAAATCCAACGTGAGTGCAACGATATTATTTTGAACGGAGGTCGCAACCTGGGATGCTTGTCCCACATAGCTGCGATCATTTATTATTTGGCACGTGCTCATTAGTTGATTTTTAGTAGACTCTTTATAAGCGACCGCCTGATCCCAGTTATTGAAGAAAAACAATGACATTGATTAATTGTTTAGGTTTGCATAATTGTCAATGATTAATAAACCTACAACTGAGTAATTTGATTTATATTAACAACATGAATGATTAATATACCTAAAACCGAGTAATTTGATTTATATTAAAAACAATACACAAATCTAAAAATCAAAGGGGTTTGATGATTTTATTTCGATAATATAAATACTTTCCACATAAAAACAAGCATTTGAGAGCAATAAGTTGTAAACCATGCTGGTAAGTGAGACTTTCAATAATTTAAATACAAATTGTTTATACATTGGTTAAAAAAATACCAATCACATTTTGGTGCGAATTTCACATTTTTAGGAAAATAAAAATTGGTGTTAATTTTCTTCATTATTGGTCACAGTGTTTAAACATTTGAAAACAGTATATGTTGTAGAATGTTATGAGACACATTCTAGCCGAGAAAAAAATTGAAATTGAAAAATCGTTTCTCGTTGTATCTCTGTACCAGATTTTCCTAGGAGGTTGATTTTTTGGGAATTGACGGCAATTATTTTTCTCTTTCTTATGGGTATCACGATAATCAATATGGTTTGGCCCCTTACCCCCTTATTAGCCTTATTATCTTTTTACCCCCTTATTAGGCCATACCCTTCGCAAATGCAGTAGATTCGCAGTTAGAAGAAACCGTAACAGATTAAATTACTGTCCAGGAGACACATCTCGCGCATCATACCATCCCCCCTACCACACACACACACACACACACACACACACACACACACACACACACACACACAGAATCAAAATTTCAGCACACACGTTTTTTTCTAACGTTATGAAATAGAACTCTAAACCAGTTAACACGTTAACTAAATCCAACGTCATTAAATAAACAGCGACAAGAGGAAGCTTTGTTTTCGATACACATAGAGATATCTGAAAATAAGTTAATGAACGAAAGGTTATTTGAATAAATAAATTAATTATTTGTAGGACACTGCAAACCGCCTTAGTCCTAAACCACAGCACTACTGCAGGAGATGCAGGAGATGCTTAGGGTACTAAGCTGTGAGCTGTCTAAAAATGAACGAGCATTGATTGACAGCTCTGTTTGCAGACACAATTACAAACCTCGTCGGTAGAAACAAATCACTACTGAAAATATAAATGTCAAGTATCTATATAATATTAAGTAACTAAATATTATAATGAAGATTTTTACGTCTGCTAGAATATTCATTTAATTTTATGTCTCTTGAGTAACATAACATGAAATAAGTTGTTACATCAAAAATTTAGTCGTTTTTTATTAAGGTAAAGAAACTTACAGTTACATTACTATATATTAATTTAAAATACCTAATCAATGGATTAAAGCTGTGAATATACAAACCTCTCACGCGCCAGATATCCCTGAAAAATATTGTAAAATGTATCGTACACTTGTAAATTTTAACATATTCCGAATAAAGTCAGTTAACCGCTGTGATTATAAAGATACGAGTTACTTGTTTTTGATTGGGCCAAGTAGTTTGCTAAATTCAAGATCGTTTTATATTTTCTTTTTTTATATTCATTACTACAACCTCGTGGATCGCATACATCGTTAAACTGTCACGATTGTATTGTTTGATACCACACCGCAGTCAGTTGGGGTTTCTCTAATAGATTCCGGTGTCGGTTTTAGAGGGATCAAATATTAAACTTTAAGACATACCAATCATGCATCACGTTCACGTACCTTTACAATAGCTCTAAATCAGAACAGGTGCCAACATTCTTGTCAGAAATTGGAACAAAATATTCCACAAAGATACATCTCCATCTTGCTGCTCAATTTTAAGGTTGAAATCGCATGAAGTACATTTTTCCACGTTGATGAGCGATAGTTCTTCCATCCAATAATCAAATTAACCATCATTGTCATAAGTAAAACATTGTGATAAATTCAAATGAGAAAAGAAAAGTTTTCAGCACATCTCACGTGATTTTTCAAACAGTCTTGAGAATAAACGTAAAAGGTTAAATAGGGTGAAATAGGCAAAACTGATGCCTATTTCATGAAACTCGGATAAAAATCATTCCGTGAAAAGGGCATGGCTGTTGCCCATTTCAAAAATGAGCAACTTCCTTGTCAGATCTCAGAAATACAAATACTTCAAATCCTAGGAGGTGATCCGAATTTACACAATGTTCTACAATGAGCAAACATAATCACGGCCTTCAAAAGTTGTTTCCATATGGCAGAAAGAGCGCACGAATATATGTATTCAATGATTACATCAGTTAATACATTATTACATAGGTTTATACATTAAATATATTCGTGATAATAGAGAAGAAATTGTCACCGATACCCATTTAATTCAAATATGGCGTTTCTAAAAATGGGCAATTTCAAGCTCGTTTACACTCAAAACTTTCGAGTTTTCGAGAAACTTCATAAAAATTATTTAATTCAATTGTTCTCATAAATGCAATAAGGTACAAAAAACGTTCACATTGTAAATATTAACACGTGAGAAATATTTTAAAAAATTATATTCGTTTAATTTTGAAAATATTGAAAGAATAAATCAAAATTAAGGGGAAGAAGTGGATTCAAGACATTTAGCACTATCCATTCAAAAAGTATGGCGAAAGGAAGATATTTGAGCCATTTTGTCAGAAAAATGTCGTTCAAGAAAAAATATCAAAACTAATATTTAAAAACAATGTACATGACATTAATTAAAAATCCTAATTGAGGTAACATATTTTATTTGAAGAAAAAATCTCTATCTTTATTATAAGTAATATTTAATAGTTTTAGGAACACGTTTAAAGTTTTAGAAATACTAATAATTTTCGAAAATTTAGAGTTAATAAAGAAAATCGGATCCCAGCCATCTTTATGAATGTATTTCTCTCTATTATTACAATAAATTTAAAGATAACATTTGAATCCATTTTTGAGAAATGTTTGAAAAAGGGGCTTCAAGTAAAGTGTAACTCATGTATACTTTGTCAAAAATTTCACAAATGTTTTTGTTTTGTTTTTTACATTTCTCACATGGCGTTAATATTTGGATTTCTTGATATTTACGTAGATTATTGCATTTCTGAGTACAAGGATTCTAATTGATTTCTTACAGTTTCTCAAAAATTCAAACGTTTTTTGTGAAAATGAGATAAAAATTGTACGTTTTCAGAAACGTTCAAATACAATTTTCTCAAAAACGGCTCCAAATTCTTCCCTTACATTTTGTTTACGGATTATGCACTGGATAAAATGAAATTAATGATAGATTCATGCATTCTTTTGTTAATTTAAAAATCACGCAAGTGTTTTTTTTTGTTTTTTGTTTTTTTGCTCTCACAAATCGTTAAAAATAAATTATTATCGGCGATTTGTGTACATACTTTTGCATTTAAAGTTTCTTTTGTACACAGTAGCATATATTTAAATGAAACTTTATTATATTAAAATTAAGGGGAAATAGTATAGCATTTGCGCAATTTTTAACATAATCTTTTTACTTCATCCGCTTACTTCAATTTGTTTTGTTAATCAAGGGACGACGGTTCCGTCTTAGGGGAATGTCACCAAGCCCTTAAGTCATTTCCCCATTTCGATATCAGGAAAGAGTTTTCCACTCTGTTGTTCTGTAAAAGACCAAATGATAGTCGTTAGTTACGAGATCATGAATGCGAGAGGGTGGTATTAAACATTCCAACCATATGACAGCAACACCTTTTGCCGAGCACAGTGGCAGACGAGCCATTTCATGAGGGTCGGAGGCAGACTGCCTTCGGCGGTATCTTGCAGCCTTTGCTTTTGAAACTGCGTACATAAACGAGCAAAAACTGAATTTCGTTAACCACATTGTCGCTTGCAACCTCCCACGCACCGGTATGGGCGTGTCGTGTGTGGATATCTCAACGCTTGCAGCAACCAAAAGTGGTCGATATCATAGGCGCCATATAAAATTAAGGTTGAACTCGTGCAAGAAATCATAAGATGATTATTTAGTTCTACGGAATCGAAACTCAATTATGTGTTGACAAGCAAGTACAACGGACGTGTATCTTCTGACGCCGTGAAATACTTTCTATATTCTACATGACCGGAATTAATACTCCGCAACGCGCATGGTATAGAATAAAGACTTATTTCTACTTTTTCGCACTTACTTCGTAAGAAGAGAAAGTATTGAACTCGTCATTCGGAAAACGTAGAATTTTTGGCAGAAAATCCCTAATTGTCGGACCCTGGCAACGAAAAAATGGATAAATATTGTTTCTATGTGAGGTAAATTACAGTCAACTCCAGTTATAGTGAACTTCTGGGGACTAACATTATTGTTTCACTATATCCGATTATGTCAAAATTCAATCGAAATTCTGCAAAATAATTTATTTTATTAATATAGAGATGAAGCAAAATATATTAGCAGCACGTACTGACAATTTCGATGACTTTGTCCTTAAAAAATCAATTATTTGCTTCATACATTTTTAATAGTAATTTCTCTAGGTCCTTCTTCAGAGTTCGTGCTCTCTTCATACTTGATTCTGCGTTGTTCACTGCCTCAAGTATCGCAATGCAGCATTGACACCTTTCAATACCTCTTGAACTGTTGGGAGTCACACTCTTCAAAGGCCCTTTTGATTCACCTAATGTCACATGAGATCCTTTTGGTAGCGGGATGGCGCAAGCAGCAAATGAAACTCATAGTTTTTCCGCGCCCCACCGCAGATATCGCCAGGCTATGGGGCTGTGGCAGTCACGCGCTTCCTGTCGCGTACGTAGAACACAACGCACTTTGTCCCGCGGAATATCAAGCAATATCAAGCTCTAAACTGAAGCAAGCATCACCCAGGACATACAAGGACATGGGCGAGCCACTCATTTTCACTGCGGAAACAAAGGCTGAGTTCATCAGCCAGGCCCCCATTCCGGGTCCGCTACCTTCACCTCAAGGGAGGCTCTTTCGATTATGAACTGAGGCCGATATTTTTTTCAGGTTGCTTAATGTTGGAATATTTGGAATGTGTCTCGGAGGCGATATAAAATACGGGAAAGAATATTATTATTTTCCATGAGGGAATTAATTTCCGGGTCGTTGTATTTCTTATAACCGAGGTTCAGGTTCCTTATAACTGAATATTCTTAGAATTATTTGTAATGTAAGTGAAACGGAACAAATGACTTAGGTTCACTATAACCGAGTTCTCTATAACCGGAGTCGACCGTACTTCCTCTAACATTTTTTATAGAGAGAATCCAGCCTTGATACCTAAAATTAGAATGATGGCTAAATGTCGTCGATCGATCCCTCTGTTTGTGGTCAAGACAAATGGCTAAACCGTTCAACCGATTTTCTCCAAAATTGATATTCCCAGAACTTCGCGTTTCTATGAGTTTGAGAATACTTTGAATTTTGAGGGTACTTTTCTTTAAGCTTCAACAATATTGTCCAAACTTTCTCAAAAATGGCTCCAAAGTTTTTACAGTTTGTCCTCAAATGGGGTAGAGGACGCTTACGATATTGAGGCACGTTTCATTTTCGTTGAAATCCCTGAAAAAAAATACATTTTTTGAAAATTGTAAAAGTGTATCTTTTCGGCGTGTTTCTACCACTGTAGTATTGAAGAAAGAGATTTTTCTCATTAACAAAATATATTCTTTTAAGTCAGATCTTAAAATAAAATCATGTTCAATTTTTCTAAAATATAAGTATTTTTTGAAATTTATGTGCAATTTTGTGTGAAATGTAGACAACTTTTATTTTTTTAAACAATTTTCTCCTAAAAATGGCTCCAATTTATCCCTTAAATTGTATCCTTGTATGTACGAAAGGACGGTATTAAAGAAATTCTATATTCATTTCCGACATACACTCTGTATTTTCGAACAATTGCAACCTTTTACATTTAAAAACTACAAAATTGAAGGTAGAGGTTTTGCTTCAATCAGAATCCATAGTTCCAGAATCTAGAGTTATTCCATATACAATCAACACAATTTTTATGAACATTTTATCTCACCGCCTCCAATTCAGATGAAATTTAATACATAGGTAGTATGAATTAAGAATAAGAAAACTACAAATTTTGAGTAAAATATTTCTACTCGTTTGTGAAATACAGACAAGAACAATATTATGAAATTGGGTTCCCCGAAAGATTTTAAATTGATGTACAACCTCTCCAAATTATACATAGAATATATATTTCTATGGTTCCGGGTGGATTTTCACCCGACGATGTTTCTCGGTTCCCCTTTTCCATCGTCCTCTATCCATTACATCTTCCTCTGTCAAATTTCTAGTTGCCATCGCAGTCAGTATTCCTTGTTTCCATGGGGTTGATGGTTTGCCCCGTCGTCTTCTGTACGGAAGTATCCATTTATATACTCGTTTGCGACATCTCAATTCTGGCATTCTCAGCAGATGTCCGTACCACTGAAGCTGTTTTCGTTGTACAGTATCTATTATTTCGTTTTGAATTTCCATTTTCTCTTTTATTTCTTCATTGCGTATGTGGTGTAAACAAGATATTCTGGAACTTCGTCTCAAAAAGTCCATTTGAATCGTCAATAATCTCTTTTTGTTTTTTGTTTTTGTGTTAGTTCCCATACTTCCGAGCCATACGTTCCACAGAATTGGATTTAGCATATTAATGACTTGTTTCCCTTGATTTATCTTGTTATTAATATCATTATTATGCCATCTTTTGAAACTGTGAAGTCCAAATATTTAAAATTATCACAAAATTGTATTTAGTATTTCCAATGAGCAGATTATTTACATATTCTCCTGTTACCATATACTTCGGTTTGGACATATTTATTTGCAATCCCCATATTTCAAATTCCTGTTTAACTTTTCTAAACATATAGATAATATCCTGCTCATCTTCAGGCATGATGACTAGATCATCTGCAAAAAGTGTAAATCCAGTGTTAATTCTCCAAATTGCATTTCCATCACACTGCATTTCCTCCTCCGAAGCTCTGAGAGAATGGAGAAGGAAACCTCTTCAAATTAAGATAGGGAATTGGAAAAGGTGTCATTTTTCAGTGTTCTTTATGGCCTTTTATTTGATATAAAACTCAACAGGTGTTCTTTCAAAATGCACCGCTTTATAAAAATTGAAAAAATCTAAAACAATTCTTATATTTTTATGAACAGAACATATAAGTATAAATTTGGGAACATAATGGGATCATACCACCACACCATCTTTACTTAAAATGTATTATATTTACTTACACTAGATTTCACTGACTTTACTTAGCTGTATTTCACAAACGAGTAGAATTATTTTACTCACAATTTATAGTTTTCCTATTCTTTATTCATATTGTGTGTGAAATTTCCTCCACGTCCCAAATCCTTCTGATATCCTGTTATAAAACACCCCACATACCGATTCTCAACTCCGACCTAGATACCCTTAAAAACTTCCCCCACTCCCTATTCGCCGGCGACCTTAACTACAAATCGACCTCATGGAGCTGCATGACTCGTAACGGGACTGGACTACAACTACTACATTTTATAGACACAAACCCTCAAATCCAAATAAAAGTTCCTATTGAACCTACCCACCTTGTTCGACATATTCCCCACGAAATCCTTGATATTACTCTTCACTCCACTCCAATACTAATAACCATTCTCCATTCAATATAGACCTGTATGACTTGTCTGACCACCTCCAAATAGTTTTCACCAGTTCCTCAACCCCAACTACATACTTCCTAAACCACCTTCAATACCAAAAACCGACTAGAAAAATTTAAATACACACTGTCCAAGAAAATCCGCGACCACCTCAGATATCCCGACCACCCAATTCCTAGAAAATTCCATAGATCACCTAACCAAGCACATAAGACAAACATTCCGGAAAACCACGTCCTACTCCAGAAATGTTCACCCCACCTTCCCTGATGAAATCCTCACGATCACACGACATAAACGACGAGTTCAACGACAGTACTACAAATACAGACGAGGCGAGAACAAACGAGAACAAAAAATGACACAGAAACTGATACACGACCTACTGAAACACCACCAGACTAATAAGTACGACGACCAATTATCCGACAAATGCAGCCCCAATAACATTCACAAAGTCAAAAAAGCAGCCACGAACCACCCCACTCATATCCTCTATACTAACCAACAATAACACCCTACCACCCGACCAACAACACATGGACGACGAACTACGTGGAAGTGAAACAAATCTTAAGACGATCCCAACTCACCTACCTAACAATAAACACAATAGTCCTGATCACCCTCATCCTGAACTCCTACCTTAGACTGTAGTACTTCCCCACCGTCTGGAAGTTTGCTCGCGTTTCCATGATCCCCAAACCTGGCAAGGATCATTGGCTCCCATCTAACCGTCGTCCCACCAGCCTATTAGCCGTCCTAAGTAAAATATTCGAAAAGATCCTCCTCCACCGCCTAATACTCTAAGATAGAAAAGTATTCCCTGCCATTTTCACCGACCTTACCCAAACCTACGACACTGTCTCCCAGCCAATCCTTCTCATGAAAATTCGAACCTACATCCTTGATCAACACCTTTCTATAAAGCTACTTAAACCATTGCTCCTTCCACATCCGACACCAATCAAAAACCTATCCCAACTACCCAATCCTAGCCAGCGTCCCATAGGGCGCTGTGCTATCCGCTACCCTATTTTCCATTTATATAAATGGATCACCCACACCAGGAGTACAAACCTTCCTTTATGCCGATGACCTTGCCCTCTTAGCATCCTTCCGTTCTCTAAACTGATCCTTACCTACCTCCGTGAATCCCTAAACAACTTCCACCTCTGGGTCTCTCAAAACTCCATAACCATAAACCCATCTAAATCCGAAGCCATCCTGTTTTCCTACAAAACATACTCATCCAACCTCCAGCCCTAACCATTGCAAAGGAACATATCCCCTGGACGCTACCAATATTCCACCGCGGCCTCACCTTCTCGCGCAGACTCCTTTGGACCAACCACATCCAAAAAATGACCGTCAAATCAACCAGGACAACCAACATCTTATACCCCATTCTCACTAATCCCCCCATACTCACCAAGAGTAAAATCCAAACCTACAACCCCTATATCCATCCCATCCTATATGCCTATTCAACCTGGTTCGCTACATCCCATACTAACGGCACATAAGTATCCCGCGTCGAACACCACAACATCCGCCTCATCTTCCGCCTACCCATGTATACCATCTAGAACACCATACGATCCCAAAACAAAATACCCCACATTCTCACATACCTCCATATCTCCGCCATAGCCCAAGTCCAAAAATATATCAACAACCCCTATTCCGAAACCTAATCCTTGCTCACCACAACATTCTCAGAATTTCACCCCGACACACCCGTAAACAGCAATCGTTAGACATCCATCAACTTCCTCCTGCTATCAACTAAGCCAGAGGGCAAAGACAAACAAAAGACTAACGAACTGACAACAAAATGTTGACACAGCAGAAACTGATACAGCTGAAGACGCCGTCGATAACAACTCTGCCGTCTCCTTTCTCCACCCTCTTGCTCACCTCCTCCCCCTCAACCCACCCTATCCCATCCCACCCCTGTCCCTCGCCTCCCACGCCCGTCATCCAAAACCCGAATAAAAGGACCCTTCTCTCCATGAACAAAATAACCCGTCTACCAACAACTCAGACTCCCGATCCCCGTACGCGGGAGAGGAGCCAAAAGCCCGAAATAGCAACCCACCAGAAGCCCACAGTTTGAAGAGACTCCACAAGTGTTTAGACGAACCTAATTAAAAATCTGAGGAGACGTGATGTCTCGGGTATTTGACGTCTGTACGAGACAAAGTGGTCGACTGTTCCGCTTACCGCCACCTCCCCAAGATTCTCTCTTTACGATTGGCTGAATGTGTGATGACGCAACAATTCGTGCCGGAAAATCTAACCCGTCATCATTTGTGGCGTAAAGGCCATTTTATGAACGATTTCTTACATTAGAAAATGTCGATTATCATGTTGGTAAACAAAAAACGTGTTTTCCCAACGTTTCGAATAGGAAAGCTTCCTTTATTTCTGAGGAACCTCGCTTTTCGAGATCATACCGATGTCACAAAAGTGTGTATTGCAAGACTTTCAATCAGCAACACAACGCTGTCAAAATGATTGCAAGTGGAGAACTTTATTTTGAAGTAAAGGAAA
Organism: Gryllus bimaculatus; assembly: GCA_017312745.1. Lineage (NCBI taxonomy): Eukaryota > Metazoa > Arthropoda > Insecta > Orthoptera > Gryllidae > Gryllus > Gryllus bimaculatus. The sequence goes on along the minus strand of BOPP01000221.1, from coordinate 1,486,007 downwards.
ATGCAGAGCCTGAAGTGTCAGCTGATCCTTTACAAAAACATACCGATGGTTGAGAACCAGACTGTTCTATGATCATTTTACTATTTTTTAGGAGAGCCATTTAAAGTTTTTGTATGTAATGGATAATTATGGAATGGGTTGGTACGGAATAAGTTTCTTGTATGCTTATGGAGTGGAATATTTACAATTCTGTTTGATAAACTTATGCAGTGTCTTACTATACATTTAAACAGAAATCTCAGATTTTTTAGAAAACTACACTTGAAACAGTGTGAGTCTTATCTAGCAATACGTCTTAAAGCTTTTCAGTAAACCTACGTAGCCTACATGTGTAAAGAATTATTAATGTAAGATGTTAGACAATAATGAAACAAGCATTGTTTTGTTATGAATTTATTTTATTTTGGTTTATTTACTCTGTTTATAAAAGGGTTCTGCTTAGAAATGAATTATAGGACAAATAGTGCTAAGATAAAATTAGGATATGTCATACAATTGACAGACCAACAGCGAAAATGAAGTTACATTTGCTGTCATTTAAAGATGACGTCTTACTCGTTGAACTAACAGACATCATTAGGACAGTGTAACATCTCAAGAACACAAATTTTCATAATAGCATGTGTCCTCCCTTCATTCGTACAAGCTCTTCAGGTACCAGCAATAATGAACGAATGGAAACTTCCTTCAGATTCTACCTTGATATATATCTTACACTCGGTATTGTTTTCTTCTTCGATCAAGAATTCTGTCCATCAATAGTTATTATAAAATCCATGTAATGGAATACTCCAGCTTCAGTTGCATTTCAGCAACTTCTCCCTCTGCAAGTTTTAAAAGTGACATTTGTAAACGTATTGTGCAAATGATTCGACTACATTTACCGTTCTCCTTTTTTCTAAGTACCAACACAAGTGACAAAGACCACGATGAAAATGAAATGATGACAAAAGTGAACAAAAATTCATCGCCTCTTCTTCAAAAGCTCTTTTCCCAAGCACATATTAGCACTAGATGATGGAATGGTGAAATTCGACTAATCAGTTGTCAAATGTTAAATCTTGGAGAAATGAAGAATGTTTGTTTTCTTTACTTTATAGACTATGGGACTATATTTCTATGCTTATATGCCAACACTAAGATTTTAACGTGAAACAGTAAGGTTTTATCTATGAGTTTAAAAATCATCCTCGCAAATAAAACGAAAAAATTAAGTGCTAACTTTTCCCTTGCTTTGCGTTATTGCGTGACTCCGGCGGTGAAACATCTTCATTCCTCCTTTTAAATAAAAAAAAATAGATTCCAAACCTCTGTGGCCATTTCAATAGCAAAGCTTCATGTGTCGCTGTGCTAACAATTCGTGCAGATTAATTTCCCTTTTAGGTACATAGAACATAGTTTATTCAGATATAACGAGAAAGTGAATGCTCTGTTACTCTTTTTACACTGGGCAGAGAACTAAAATAACACAGCGACAATGAAGTTCACATTGAGTATTTATCTTTGCAGCATTAATACGTAGCTAGTTCACAGCGTAGGTCATCTGTCTAAATATTGTAAATGCGCAATAAAAATTTAAATGCTTTAGTATTCCCTCTACTAAGTAGATACTCGATTGGCCAAGTACTGACTCTGGCAGACGCTGAAAATGATTTCCTCAGATACTTGCTTAGCATTTACACCATAAATGTCAAGTGCGTTTGGGTTACACCACACAATGTTTGGATCTAAACTCAAATCACTTATCCGGCAGTGTTGAATTGATTCATTCCTAGCAAAACAGGAATACACCGGTTTCCTGCAATCGTACAAAATCTGCTCCCTCTAGTGAAATCAAATTAGACCACGCAGAAAGGGGTCTTTTTAAAATCCCACTGAGTCAATGTAAAACTGTGAAGGCGATGACATTCTCTGCAAGACAATGGAAAGCCAATGAACGAACACGACGAGCGCTAAAGATTTTATTTGTAACTTCCTAAGATCACGCTCGACACTTACAACTTAGAAATTGAAAAGTAGTTGAATCTCAATGTCAACTATATTTTTGGTTTAAGACGATCAGAGTACTTCAAGTTAGATAAAATCTACACAACCAGAAACCAGAAATGTCGATTCAAGCAGTGGTAGAGAAAGAGAGAGAGACAGATAACAGTTACTCACTGCTTCACTGGAATGGATAAAAAACTGATCATTCGCCTGCAATAAAATTAGCGTACACGTAATATAAAGATATTCGAAATTCCTACTAGATCAGAGCAAAGTGACTTAAGTGCACTGTTATATCCTGCAGAATGCAATTGAAATCAGAAGCTAACAAACGAATACTGTAAAACCTGAAGATTTTATTTGTCAGATTGTTTCTTAGACTGACGAGTTAGCATTCTTGCTTTAGACTCCAGCTAACTTAGCAGTGAGGAGAATTGTGTCAGTTTACTCTTAAACGGTTTGACGTAGCATTTCTAATTTTGCTACAGTGCTTTTAGCAAGCCAACAAAGGAATGTGGCAGATGTTAGATATTTCATTTGTCAGTTTCATTTTTCATTTGTCAAGAATCGTGATATAGTCACCATGCTTAGCTTTAGTGATTTGCATTCTTGCTATGTTCTCTTGCATTCGTGGCTTGCATTCTTACATAGCTAGTTTTCCTTCTTTCTGAGTTTGAATTCTTACTACGTTTTCATGATTAATATTGCTTAGCAAGAGTTTGTCACTAATTCACTGATAAAGGGCTTGACAAAGCATCCATAATTGTGCCAAGGCTTCTTTAAACGCCTGCTTCCTGCTTGTTTCGCTCTGCTTCTTTAGTCAAGCGTACGTAGACCTGCCACGCAGCAGTCAGGGTCCGCCCCGGCGTTGAGCAGTTTTTAATGCTCCAGGGCAGGAAGGTGCAGTGCTCCAGCGGCCGGCGGCTCGTTCCAGATGCGCACTGGTTCCAGCGGCCAGCGAACTGTTTCAGCCGCACGTGCTCCAGCGGCAGGTGGCTTGTTCCAGCCACAAGTTCCCCAGCGGCCGAAGGCTTGTTACAGCCGCACGACTCCAGCAGCCGACGGATTCTTCCCGCCGCGAGCGCTTCAGCCGCCGACGGGTTGTTTCAGCCGCGCACACACCAGCGGTCGACGGCTTATTCCAGGCGCGTGCTCGACCCAGCGGTCGGCAGCTCGTCGGCTGGGAGCATCATCCTGTGCAGGTGTGCGCCAGTAGCGGGTGAAGGCGCTGCGTTGGGCTGCGACTTAGGGGCTGACGCGCTCCGGGCAGTGGAAACCAGCAAGCCGGAAGGGGGCGAGGGAGGGGGGCGCCGACGTGGCACGCGAAACGCTCGCTACTCCGAGAGGGAGCGGAGAGGAGAAGAGCTGCGTCCTCGAACGAGGCGCAGGCCGGAAGCCGAGACACAAAGCGGAGACGGAGGACGAAGAGGAACACGAGCGAAGAACGCAGCGAGACGACGAGCGGCAGCCAAATCCGTCGACGAACTCGAGGTGGCCTCGCGGCAGTGGGTCGCGCAGGCGGACCTCACGGGGAACAGCGGGACGCCAGACGGCTCGTCCCAGGGCACGCAGACGGCTCGGATGCGCGACAGCAACGATTCCGCCGACCTCTTGGACGCGACGTGGCCGCCACGGAGCGACGCCGGGGCGCGGGAGGCCAAGGAGCGCGCGGTCCCGGCGGGGGGCGGGGCGGGCGGGGCGGGCGCGGGAGCGGGCGGCGGCGCGGGGCGGCGGGGGGAGGTGGCGGGGGGGCGGCGGCGGCGGGGGCGGGCGGGGCGGCGCGCCGGCGGCGTGCGGAACGTAGGTGGCTGCATGCGGTGCTCCACGGGGTCATCCAAGCCCGCACGCAGCGCCCTGCAGCGCCGAGGCCGCCCTGCGGGCGATGAGGCGCCGGGGCGCATCAATTGGGGCGGATGCCTCGCCCGTGGGCCTTGGACTGCAAGATCATTGGCAACGATGCCCGCGGCTGCATGGCGGTGACGGCGTCGTCGCGGAGGCGCGTGCACAGACGACTCCAGCGCTCGCCGCCTCCCCGCGCTCGCGACCAGGGCGCGAGGCGGGCGGGGCAGGGCCGCTCCTGCGCACAGTGCGGCGACTGACGCCTCAAATCTGCTAAGCGACAGATATTCACAACTAGACAGCGGTTCATCGAAATGTACATTTTTTTGTCACGTTAAACACACAATGCCTTTTTAGGGGCAGACAATTCTATTTTATAGACAAAGAAATGACCTGGCTTTTTTGTGCATTTGTCGTCGATTTCGACTAATAAGTCTGTTTTTTACTTTCCTGTCATTTAATAAGCATTTTCAGCACGGAATACTTCCTGGTAAAGAACAGTTCTTAAATCGAAAATATTGCAAAGCTAGGGTTCAGCTTTAAAACGAAAGGAAGAAGCCCTGATTACATCAGTAATGATATTCAACAATCTTCATTGTTCGTCTGAAAAAGCTTTCGAACAAATTTATTAGCGTCAGCTTTTCTTTTTCTTTAGGGGATTTAAAAATCATTTAAGAGCGATTTCAATTATTCTTTTTTTTCTAATGTATTTAGGTCATCAAAATCCGCCCTATCCATAACGAATGTTCATTGTCCATTGAAGAAGGCGTAGTCACTCATACTAACCGGTGAATTAGGTTGTTTCGGGGGCGATTTGGGTAACTCCTATTAGTCATTTCCGTCCTTTATGTAGTGCATGTTTATAATTGCACAAGACGACGGCCTTGTCCTCTACCCGTCTTTCGAAAGGTCGCGTCTTGGCGGCGTTTTCCTCCAACCAGGTATCTCGCCCAGCCAAACAAGATGCAACGACCTGCGACTGGTCTTCCGCATGGTGTGGCGGATGATAGTGAGGTGCCTGCTAAGTAAGGGTTGAGTGATGGGACAAGTGAAGACGAGTAAAAGATCCGTGCGCAGTCAGTGGCCACTTTGTTATTGGGAATAGTCGCGCATTCGCCTGGTATTCCTTGCAAGAAACAGCGGAAAACTATCAATAAAGCAAGGCTGTCACTACGATTCTTCTCCTGGTCGTGAAATTCGACCGCAGCCATGACAGGATACTTACGTGCCACTGCCGGGTTCTGTGAAGGCTAACGGGTTACCACAGAGTGGTAATGATGGGCAGGTCTTTGCCGGGGTTTCTATAGGGTGCGCTGACTGCTTGACGCAACTTGTTTGAGTGTGTACGTACAAAAGAGAACGTCGACAACTCAATCCTCGCACTTTCGAGACCGCGCACGCCTCAGGACCCTTCTCGGCTCACGATGCCTAGCACAGGCGGCGCGCCCGCGAGCCGCGCCCACCTACACACACACATCAGCACACCACACACACACACACACACACACCACACACACACACAACACACACACATATATATATATATATATATAGATCCATATTATATATAATTTTTATAGTATATATATAATATAATATTATATATAGTTAATACTTGGCGCCGCGGGGTGGTCACCGGCTTCCTGGGCAAAGATGTTAACGTTTCGGGTCGTCCTTCGGTCTTCTTGCAGGGCGAAAGGAGGCGAGACGATCTTAGAGACGATGTTCCCCTCTACCGCGGTCAATTCGGTTGGCTGATCCCACCCACTGGTGAGGTGGGGGGGGGGACCTTGTTCTTTATAAACCCGTGCCCAGCCCGTCTCCGAGCTTTCCACCCAGAGGAAGGTCTCAGCATGGCATCCGAAACGTTGGCATCTGTGACGTGGTGTGTCCCGGTCAGACAACTAGTCATTGTCATCCGTCGCGGAAGCCTACGCTTTCCAAAGCAAAGACGATTGCCACAGTTCAGTCCTCTTTCGTTTGGGTGGGTGGTGTTTTTTTTTTCCTCAATGATGAGGAATTTTAGATAGCGGCGCTGAGGTGCCGATGAGGCGAGCGAGCTGTGGTCAGGGCGGAATCGAAAGGAGTGTAATGTGCTGAATATACACAGGCAACCCACGCAGTATTATTTAAGCAAGTTCATAATGAAAATTATTACTATATAATTAGGTTTTACATTCTTTTCTTTGCATCCTATAACAATATAATACTTTTTTAAATCCTTAACCGCTTTTGTTACTTCAGTGATTTACTAGTTAAGTAAAATATTAAAATAGCAACGTTAGTACGTATTTGCGCCGGGCTTCTAAATGTCTGTAAATAAATAGTGTCACAATAATTAAAGTTTGTCTGTTCAAAAAGAACTCAAAACACATAAGGTTGAGCATGGTAACAAAGTCAGGGATGAAACATTGCCACAACTTCGAAAAATTTAAGTAGTGCGATGTGTACCGTAAATTTATTGGAAATAAATGGATATGGCAATGTTTGACACGTATGAGAGCAACATTGTCACTTTTTTTGCTTTTAAAAGAATTGTGATATCTTTCAAATTAGGAAAGTTGTGACTTCAATTTTTGGATAAATATTGTACTTTTGAGACTATAATGTCAAAATAATGATTGCGTAGATTGATGCAACAAAGCAGAACTTTAAAAGAAATATAGATGTGGCAATGTTACCCCTTTAGCTTATTTTGGGCATCATCCAACATATTTGTGCTAAATTATATTCTCGGAATAGCTTTAAAACTGGTATAATATGACGTATTTTTTTAAAATGTGTCACATTTCATAAATTCGTTTCACCAAATGAGCTGAAAGTATTGAACCAAGCAACTAACCTCTAAACGTATGTGTGAAGAGTGATGGTCCGAATTCATTTCCTTCGTTCTGAAGATAGATACATTCTACAATTCTAATAAAGTTCCACCTTCCGTAATTGGTGCAATATGCTGGTACCTAAAGCAGATTCCCTTGTTCCATTTTATCGTGAAATTCTGGCATAATTGCTTGAGTTAGAAAGGTACCTTTTTCGTGAAGCAAGCACGAAGAAGTCCATTTCGTGAAATCGGCATGGTTTCGGCCGACTTCACGAAAAGAACCAAATTCATTGCTGGTTTCATGAAGAAGGCAACTTTTCAGCTGCCGAAATTATGTGTAGAGCGACAGGTTCCCATTGTTTTGATTGGAAAAGTTTTCAGGTTATTGCAGTGAGCAAAGAGATTCATGGCCCACCTGTCAAACATTACAGTAGGCGGTGACAGATAACATTCTCGTAACTTTTCTTAACAGCTGGATTGGAGAAATGCAGGAAGAGTGGGGATATTAGTTACAATACCCACCATTAAAATGTTTGATGCAATGCCACGCCTGGAAACTCAAGACAAACCTCAATATAATACATTATTGGTGAGGTTGTAGTCTGGGGAGCATACTGACTTCGTTTACCTGAAGTGAAGAAAGTGGTTATATTGTAATGAATTCCTTCTAATCGATTGAGTCAGCATAAATAGTAACTAACAATAATATTTTTAACGACTCAAAATACAAAAATTATCAACATTTCGTCGCAGATCTGTGGAAAGGTTTTGAAAATATTATGTAAGAAAATATAGTTACATAGAGAATAATAAATTTATCTCTTTTTTTAGATGTTCCTTTTTTACCTGACGTTTCTAGAAAATTTTAAAGATTGTTTCTTCTTTTAGTCTTTATTATTCGTATCGTCGAAATATTTGATACAGTGTAAAGATAAGAACAAAATACCGAATACATACAGTAGCGAAGCCAGGGCTTGCGCCAGGGCTCTCTTGAGAAACAAAGGCTCAGTTCGTGTTTGGGTAGAGCGCTTACATACAGCTAGCGATCCTGGCGGAGTCAAAGCAAAATTATGGATAGCTGCTACTGAAATATACAGATTTGTTTGCGAAGTTACGCTTATTGTTAGCCGGTTTATTTATTTGTCAGAATCAGCTAAAAGTATTAAAAACTTTAAAAAATTATTCGTGTTGTTTCTCGACCTCGTGGTTTAATACTCCCAGGCTTTCAAAGGCAAGTCATTAAATTGCACGTAAAAGTACATAGAACAAGCGTTTCACTATTTATTTGACATGTAGCAGGACACGTTTCATAAGAACCAACTGTATTCTTATAGTTTTCCACCTTACACATAAATAAGAATGCGTGTGTCGAAAGGAGCGCATTGTTCTGTAATTAAATGTAGTAATAATTGCAGAATAGTGCGCTCCTTCTTTTTTAATTTTCCAAAATACCTAGAAAGGAAATACTGAAAGTTCGTAGGTTTCCACGGCCGGAGTCATTGGATGCTTGGCTGTCCGGGGTGAGCAACGTCTCAGCCGATTGAGTTGACGTTTCGGCCAGCGTGTTGTGGCCGTCTTCTGAACTATAGTGCTGCTATAAGCTTGAGCAGTATAGCTCTGTAGAAGGCCACAACACGATGCCCGAAACGTCAGCTCAATCGACTGAGACGCGACTCTACCCGGACAGCCAAGTATCCAAACACTGAAAGTTGTCCAAAAGCAATATAATTATTACAATAGATTGACTGATTCATTAGTGATTCCGATCGCATCAACTTCTGAGGCCATTAGTTCCGTAAGTGTAGTGTATCATTTCATCGTGAGAGGTGACGGTGATTTCCCCCGCTGGATAGCGAGATCCTACACTTCCCCCAACTAGGCAACCCACCAGCGGTTAACGGCCCCAGCCGGGACAACCTGTAAGCTCCCAATTGGTGTCCCTATTATTGATTGATTAGTCATTCCGGGCGCGCCAACTCCTAAGGTCATTAGTCCCGTAAGTGTACTGCATGTATTTTTCCTCCGACTGTGGAGGTGATTGGTTTTCCCCGCTGAATGGCGAGACCGGGCACCGATCTACCCATCGGCTAACAAGGTTTTCCCCAACCAGCTATTTCCCGCCAGGTGACGCCGCTCCAGCCCGGACAAGTTCTCAGCTCCCGATCAGTCTCCCGACATGTGTAGAAGAGCATGAGAATGCGTGTGTAAGCGAAGGGTGAGGATGGAACAAGGAAGAGGAAGTACAGAAATGCGGGTGGTCCGTGTTCAGTTTCTTAGGGTACTGCTCTGGGATTCACCTGGATTTAACAGAAGATACCATTGAAAACTACCGATGGGAACGGCCGGCCACTGGAAGTTTCCTTCTTACAGCGACTGGCTTCCACCTAGTTAAGGTCGAAACACCTGCCACCGACGAGACTCAAACCGAAGGACAAATGGAAGCAGTACAGTACATCGGTTGATGCCCTGATCCGACTGTTTCCGTCTAGATACCCTCTTTTACTACTTGGAGTATTTACTTTTCTAGTTAGAGGGCGTGTTTTTTAAGTAAGTTCTGTTTCGGGGAAAAATTGTTCATCATAAAAATTTGTTTTTCGAACCAAAATTTATTTTTACATGTACTAGCATTTCTTAAATCATTTTTCTATTCTTCATTTGTGACAACGGAGGAAGGAAAATGCCGCCGGCGAAGACAGACACTTCTGAACACCGTTTTCGAATGCAAATAATTGTTTGCTAGCTGAAATTCTCTGCCAACGAGTGGAGATTTACGGTAAAATTGTAATGAGTGATGGATGGTGAGAGAGTGAGTTAAAGAATTCAATGATAGACGAACAAATTTCCATGACGAAGGATGGAGGGGGTGGCCTTTCTTGTCAATGTTGAAAACGTGAATAAATAATGCATGAAAACATTGTTCACAATAAGAATGCTTTGTAATGAGATTGTTCACAAGCGCGTTTCATTTAAAATTTGGATAGGCGTGTTTCGGGTTCGTTTTCCCATGCTAAATTCACTTTAGATGGCCGTTCTTGCCGGCGCAACGACGATATGTGACATTTGCCCGTGATCGGAAGCAACTCATCTTGCGTTCGTGATTGGTAGAACACGATTTGATCAATTCAAAGTGGGTTTGTGCACCCGTGAAACAGCAAAGCCCTTACGAGTTGCCTAAAATCGGGAGGAAACGACACACGTGTAACTTCATTTCTTGAAATTTCCCACACGTTAATTGGGAAACAGTGACAATCTTGGACCTACCAGTATGTCCTCGAAGTTTTTAATATCTATTCTGAGAATACTAAATACTATTCGTTCGCATTTTTGGACATACAAGAATCATTCCGACCCACTTTCACTCAGATGCTAGCTTTCAAAGTTGACAGCTGAATTTATAATATTGCTGGTGATGTTGATACTTTGTAATTATTCGAGAAAAGCTTTTGTCAGGTATCAATACTTTTATTCTAAAGATTTTTCAATCGCACAGTACCATCTTCAGAGCTTATCTTTCAGCGTCTAGGCGGAAAAGGAGTTTCTGAAAACGAAGCAGAACTTCGTTTTACACCCAGAAGTCGCAAGATTAGCTCTGGTAATGATCGCTGCACGATCAAAAAGATCTTTAGAATAAAAGGAATGATACATGACCTTAACTTTTTTCAAACAAACAAATTGATAGCTGAAATTAAAATCAATTACGTTAACATCGACAGAATCACAATCAAAGTAACATGACAATTGAGGCTTTTAATACCCAGTTTATTTACAGTGATATTTATAGTACTATTTTCGTTACTAAATAGCAGCATCGGTCAAAGCGACTTGCGCTTTCAAAATATTAGGGATATTCACATTTCTACTTGAAGGTTTCCACAAAATGGATCGTATTTATGAGATAATCTACAATTTCCAAAAAATAATGGTGGGTACATAATATTTTTGCAACATTCGCTTCACAAAGTCATTCATAAAAACACATAAAATAACACGTAAGTTAATACGTGAGGCGGACGAGCATTATTTTTCCTTTAGTATAATATGGGAATGAAGGAAGATATAGAATGTCACAAGATGACATAATTTTTTTTCATTTTTGAAGAGAACGATATTGACATAAATCTTAATAAAATACATCAAATTGATTGAGGACAATCATCATTAAGGAGAAGTCGCATTTATGCGAGAAAGATCTTTTGATTCAACAAAGTAATGGTATGTAGCGACAAAATCCAGTGTTGACAGGTCCTTCGAAGTGCTCGTTTTTGTATTCCAGATTTATACGTCCTATCAGGTCAAGAAAGTACAGAAAACACGGCCAATTTACAAATAGTGGACTGATAATCACAACTGGGGGGATCGACTGGCTAAGCAATAACAAAACGCAGTGACTGCCTCTATATTCGAGTGTCCAGCCCCCGCCACACACCGGCATCATACTCGCCGCATCGTTGTCTTTCATCAATTGTCTCTGCGTAGCAGGCAATTTCAAAGAATGGGGGGGGGGTGGAGAGGGGTGTCTCTATTGTGAGCGCTCTGTTAGTGTCTGCGGCCATCTGCATCTTCATTCCCGCTTCGTTGCCGCTCTTCAATACACTTAGTAGCTCCGCAGGCGGGGAATGTAATGAGATACGGCAGCATCAAAGGCCGTGTGTCCATGCGACGTGCAGCCTTTCTATCCAGTCGCAACGTTGCCATTTTATTCCCATAGTGGCATAGCAGGCGCTGGATGCAGTCAGACCTTGCAAACATCGAAGGATGATGGGTTTGTCTCCATTTATACTGTCGATTAGCAGCTTTTTATCGACGCAACGTTGCCATGTTTATTGCCTTAGTAGCACAGGAGGCGCTGAATGCAATCAGACCAGGCAACGTCGAAAAGGAGAAAATCCGTCTCAGTATATGCCGTCGACCAGCCGGTTTTTTTTCTTCGCAGCGTTGCCATTTTCATTCCCTTAGTAGCACAGCATGCGCCGGATGCAGTCCGACCTGGCGACGTCGTAGGGGGTGTGGCCGTCTCTGTTCCTGATCGCCCTGTTCGCGCCTGAGGACAAGAGCTTTTTCACCGCCGGCACGTTGCCGCTCTCGGCCGCGTAGTGCAGCGGCGTGCGCCCCGAGTGGTTCTTGCAGTTGACGTCAGAGCCCGCGTCGATCAGCAACTGCACGCACTGCCCGCCGTAGTCAGTATACGCCGCGATGTGTAGGGCTGTGAACCCTGATGTCGTCCTCAGATGAATGTCCGCTCCCCTTAGCAGATAGAAATACGAATATAACTTATATTTACTCGTATAACTTTTTTTTCGTAATATTGAATTGTAACGGGCGTGCGCAAACTATAACTTTCTAAGCCTTTCCGCGAACGCCTTTCTGGGCCGCTTACACAATTTTTATTTACATATAATATTTTACATGTGCAATGATTTTCAGTCTTTTTTTTAAACGTATTTTGGAGAAGGAGTAGGAGAGATGGAAACCAAATTTGGATTTCTCACGATAGATAGATTTTGGCATATTTATCTGTTTCAGACAATTTTGTTGCTTTTTACGCATTTCAAGAGGATTCATATGGCGGACCGAGTTTTAATTACCCACCTTTCATAGGTGGATTCGAAAGTTTATGTTTGCGCACGAATTCGTCTGTTTGACGGCAGGTACTTAATGTACTATTTCGTTTTTTCCTTTGTTCGCGAAAAAATTGTTTCGTACTTCATTCTATACAGTTTGTCTGTAATACATTTAATCGGATATTATAGAATTTATTTAATGCCTTGTCTAAACGTGTTCAATGAAAGATAACCGTTACTTTTAGGAGAACTGAAATTAACTCGTTGATTCTATAGTCCCAAATGTCCAGATAATATTTCAAGAAACACCGTTCCAAGAGAAAAATGAAATTCGAAAACACATATTAAAATCAATTATTTTGCATTCTTTGACATATATGTAGTTTTTTTGCATTCAATTAAAAACGTCATAAATGAACATAAACATTAATTTTATTGATTGGGAGATAGGAAGTGATTGGGGTTAATGACTACAGCACAATTAGAAATAACTTTTCTATATACAGCAACAATACTTAAACATATTTTCGTAGATTGGCCACAGCGGTAAAAATAATCGGAAATTGTGTCCATCCGTTTGTCATCATTACCATAAATTTTAAAATGTGTCTGTATGTTATGTACGTCATTTTTATAAGGGAATTAAGTGATACAGAGAAACCATATATTTTTTCTTTCTCGGTATGGAGCAGAGGGAAAGTTCTGTAACGCTGCGCGAAAAAGATGCGAATTGTCGTCAGAAAAACTCTTATTACAAGTTCCTAGTCGCAAAATTTAGAAAAAAATCCTCTAACATGCGGTGTACCCAGAATCCATATTTTGTGGATCCTTGATGCCTTGACGGCTAAAAGTTTGTCTGCCTGTCTGTACAACGCTAGCGGTTAAACCGTTCAGCCGAAATTTTTTTGTTTTTGTTTTTTTTTTCTTCTTCCAAAATTGATATTCCTCAATCGATCTGGCTGATGTCGCGGCCCCTTGAATTTGGAACCTATATTTTCATTTTGATCAAACCACTCGGACTTTTTCAAAATTTTCAAAATATGGCTCTATTGTTTTAATTAAATTTTGTTGATAGTGTAAAAGATGTTTAAGAGATAATGGTGTAGGTCTCATGTTCGTTGAAAACCCTGATTTTTTGTAAATTGCAAAAGTTAAAAAATTGTTTCCGAATTTTTCTAAAACTAAAATATCAAAGACCGATTTTCCCTTTCCGAGCTGTATCTTAAAGGTAGAATTTGAGATAAGGTGATGGACAATGTTTATAAAATTTGAGGGATTTACTTTTCGCGGTATTTTGCTTGAACAGACAAGAGAGTACGTGGTGTTTTATCACCACTAGTTAAGTAGCTACAAAGCCCCCTTCAAAGTTTTGCACGCCTGTGTGCAATGTAATATGTGGTCATGTCGAAACCAAACATGCTCTAACGGCAGGCGTCCGTTAAGGATTTAATAGTCCCCATACTCTTAAGAACCCAAGCAAATGATGGGCATCAAAAGATGACGTATGAGTACTTCTATAAAAATTATTTTACTCCAAAAAAATATTTTAAATTTTAACAGCATACTGCAGACTGTCTTGGGGATTAACGTCGAAAGATAACTTTTTTTTTTCAACGGACGTAAATCAAATCCACCGCGTGGCCAGTGCTCGCACCTGAGCAGCAGCAGTGACACCACCTCCGCGTGACACTTCCGCGCCGCCTTGTGCAGCGGGGTCCAGTGGGAGCCGAAAGTGTAGTTGGGATCGGCCCCGGCGTCCAGCAGCTCGCGAATGATCCCGGGCTGCCCTCGCTCTGCAGCCCTGGGCACGCGCGACGTGGACACTTGGAAGACACACGAGTAGGATGGACTGACTGATTATTTCGTGTTTCCCGTAAGAGTAGTGCATTATCACAGCAAATGGCTGTTTTCTTCCCCTGCTGGATGGTGAGATTCGGTGCCGACTTACACGTCGAAGCGTGTGGTAGTGTAGCGTGAGGTATGAGGTGAGGGTAGAACGAGGAAAGGAAGGAAATATTGCATACGGTCCGTGACCCATTTGTTAGGGTACTGCTCCGGCATTTGCCTGGTGTTGTTCGGAGAAACCATGGGGAACTACCGATCAGAGCAGCCGGCGGCTGAATACGACCTAGCTATTGTCGAAAATCCTTCCACCGTCGGGACTGGAAACCTAGGAGCTCCCGGTCGGAGGCGCTGCAGCGACATCGGTTGATGCCCTGAGCCACCTCAGCCGGTTACAGGAGTGGAAACGTCGTCAGATCTCGTGAGTGGTCGCGGCTCGCTTGCTATTCGCCAGGGCACGCTGTGACCGCGGCAGGGGAGGTAAACACTGAGATTTCTCAGGATAAAATTAATTAAAACGAAACGCCTGAAAACGCCAACCGTAAGTTCACCTGAGTCCTTAAAATAACTTCAACTAGTGGTGCAACCGAATGCCACAGACTTTCCCTACCTAATACGTTTTCTATTTCCTTTAGTCTGGGCTAGCTATTCTATCTTGTTACATACTCTTGCCAGCTGCCATCTATCGACGCTGTGTAACAATTAGTTTCAAGAGTGTAAATACATGTTTTCTACACGAGACGTATAAAATGTGGTGTCTATAACCTAACATTTTTTTGGTACCAGGGGACCCTAAAACGTGTACTTTCGTTGAAATCTCGAAATCGATTTTCTGCAGCATTACATAAGTTTTCCTATACTGTACTACTCGGTATACGAAGGTTGCCTGTTATGTTTCGGGATTTGGCAACCCTGGTGTTGCAATCTGGCAACTGACAGCTCTATCGTAAAGATGGATATTTTGAGGTTACTACGTACTCAGGACGTTGACCATAAGCGAGCACTATTTGTGTTTTTACAGTAAACTTAAAAGATTCATCTTGGCCGCAAAATGGAATTAATCGTGAACATTTTCCTGCGATTGCTTTTTACAAATTCGACGTGGATTAGCTCAGCAACAGTGCATGGATGAACTATTTTTGGCGATGAAGCTCCATCAAGGACCAGTGTTTATCGATGGTATGATGAATTCAATCGTGGTCGGAGCTCACTCCAAGACGAATTTCGCGAAGATCGTCCAAAGTCAGTTGTTGTTCCAAAAACCATTGATGCTGTGCGTGAACTGATATTGCAAGATTGTCATGTGATCTATCGTGATATTGAGACAACCTTAGGCATTAGTGGGACCAGCATACATTCTATATTGCATGAACATTTGACTGTCAAAAAAAATTATTCGCATTGGATCCCACACAATTTGTCAATCGCTCAAAAAAAAGGCTCGTGCCGATTAGTCGAAAGAAATGCTAAAAAAATACGATCGCGGTGCTTCGAAACACGTCTATGACATTGTGACAGGTGATGAATCGTGGATTTACGCGTATGAGCCCGAAGGTAAACAGCAGTCGACTGTATGGGTGTTTCAAGATGAGCAAAATCCAACAAAAGTTGTTCGCGCACGAAGCACTTCCAAACTGATGGTCGCCTGTTTTTTTCGGAAAAACTGGACATGTTGCAACCGTACCACTAGAACAACGCAGAACAGTCAATCCTGAGTGGTACACAACGATTTGTTTGCCAGCTGTCTTCGAAGAAATCAGGAAAACCAACCGCCGAAGACGGATCACTCTTCACCACGACAATGCGAGCTCTCACACATCGGCTCAAACAACTGCATTTTTGAGCACCCAAAACATCAATTTGATGAGTCATCCGCCGTATAGTCCTGACTTGCCAGCGAATGACTTCTTTTTATTTCCGTACGTAAAAAACAAACTGTTTTTAAACTGTAAAAAACAACGTTTTTCGACACCTGAAGAAGCGGTTGCTGCATTCAGAATGCATATTTTGGAGATACCTCCATCAGAGTGGCAAAAGTGCTTCAACAATTGGTTCAAACGCATGAAAAAGTGTTTACATCTTCATGGGGAATATTTTGGAAAACAATGAAGTGTTTTTCGATGATTAATATTTTTGTTTGCTAATCCTGAGATATAAAAGGCAACCCTCATATACAGACATTCGGGAAAGTAAAAATCGCAATTTTTTTCAAATATTACTTTGGATTAAAAACATGCCAAACAATGTTATTTTTTAATATAATACAACAATAAAATATTTTACCTTAAAATTTATTATAATCAAAAACTACCCTTAAGGTGGCTCATGTGCACAAAATAGCTTCGTATGGTGTTCGATTCCCGGTTGCGAAAGTTCCTCTAGTTGTGTGTAGCTTAAGGAAAGCTCAGCCCGGCAGAATTTTCTAGTTACGCTGAAGAGAATACGTCGCGCTTGTCACATGTTCCTCGCCCAAGCATGGGCGACAGTTATCTAGCCGACCATTCAATCGACCCTAAATTTCAAATCCATATGTACTTAATTAATAATCATGTTTTTTCTGTTTTATGGGGGTAGGTACCAATTGAATTTTTGAATTGAATTAATTATTAATAATAATAATCCGATTTTTTTAACACAGCTCTCAACAAGACCCTTTTTGTAAGATCAACAATGCTTGAACATAAGTAATGAAATGAATATAATTTTGTTTGTTATTTTTAGGAAAATTGATGCGCACACTGCACTTCTCCCCATCGACACACACATTTTGAAATTCTTTCGTTAAATATTTAAAAATAGATAATATAATATATTTATAATTAAATAAATGTCTCTTTATGAAATACTAACGCTTTTACTGTGCCCAAACCGCAACATCTTCGTGAAGTTTGCCAACGCTTGTCAGCAAACTATGCCGCGTACGATTTGAAGGTCATTTACGTGCCCCTTCGTCTGACATTCCCATTGTACGGTTAAAACTTGTTTGGGTGATTCCTATCGCAAGACTATTTTGAGCGGTTATTTAAATTTCGATCGTTATTAATAATGTGGGTCGACCTGTATGGCCGAGGTGGGTAAGCGCGGCCACCGTCCCAGCGTTTCGGTCCGAAGGGTCGCGGGTTCAAGCCCCGTCCTGGGCATGTCTCTTGGTCCCTTGTCTCTTACGCACGTGTGGTCGCGGAGGGCCTCGCGTTATGCTGACTTCAATGCGGCTCCACACATTCTGCATTCTGCGAGCCCACTCCTGAACAGCTGATGTGTTCGGCGAATGTTCGCTCCCTTTCATGTGTCTAAAAGACCGACACGCGGTGGGTAGGGCGAAAGCCGAATGTTCGGCGCTCGGCGAATCCTAAGCAACCCGTCCACACTACTCGGCATTCGCCGAATGTCGCATGTGTGGAGCCACCTTTAGATCGGAGGAATCAGCAAGGCTGTTTCTGTCTAGTGTGTGGTAGGATATGCGTCTCATCTTAACGAAACGCGCAACCGGTTGTTGGCTGAAAAAAAACGCCCTAGGAACAAAAAACAATAATCTGGAACATAAAGAAATACGGGAAATGGTATGAAGTCGTAGGCTTCCGCGACCAGAGTCATGTGGGTGATCTGGGCTGTCCGGGTGACGCCGCGTCGAAGGCTGAGTTGCCGACGTTTCGACCATCCTGTCGTGGTCTTCCTCAGGGCTGGTATGAGGAAGACCACGACAGGATGGTCGAAACGTCGGCAACTCAGCCTTCGACGCGGCGTCACCCGGACAGCCCAGATCACCCACGGGAAATGGTACTTCACGGCGCGGGCAGCTAACCGTCTGAACTAACATATACGTGTTTACTATTTAAATTCTCGGCTTACACAGGCTATTTTGAAGATTGGTAGAAAAATAGCCTACGTCGGAACCTGGCACGCACACGTTCTCTCGCGGTCATACATTTCATGCACTTGCCAAATACCATAGGATGAGTTACCTACCAATCAGTGGTGTGATGGAAAAAACTGCATATGTGAACTGCAAAGGTGATTATCTTCGGACGCCCTATACATGTCCAAGAAGTTGATAAGTTATTCTGAAGCACCAGTAAATTCAATTCTATTAAGCCTTATTCTCCGTGGCTAGAATCAGGGCATCAGGCCTCCTCATCCGCCCCATCACAGAAATTCCGCCCCGCTCTTTCGACATCTAGAGGAGAAAGAGAATAGCACTCGGACATCGAAACAGCCAACTAGAATTTAGCTCAGAGATTTATTTTAGTTATGATCTTTTTCATGCAGCAAATCGACAAAATCCGGATTTACTCCCTTTAATAGGAAGGCGTACAAAATATTTCTTTCACCCATAAAAATCCACGGCTACCCCGCAAACATGGATGGGCTTTGGATGGAAGTTGGGTACAGCAGTCCAATGTGCTAACCGCCACACCACTGAAGCCACCATTCTTTAACCCAAGTGTATCTTCTGCCAGTTTTTCAATCAATCAATGAATGCTGCTTTATTTTACGTGGCTAGGCTCAAAGCATCAGGCCTTCTCTTCCGCACGCAAATTTCCTTGCGCTTCTGTCGCCATCTAGCAGAGAAGGAAGATATTACTCGAGCGAAGAAATAGGCGAGTTGAATTTTGCTCAGAGGCTTCTTTCACCGTGTAGCAGAGAAATAAACACTCGGGCGAAGAATCAGGCGACCAGAATTCGATTCAGAGGCTTCTTTGAGGCTTGAAGGTCATCTACATACAGTAAATCTACATTATGGGACGGCCACAATTACGTCCCCTCTGAAGGACGACATACGAAAGAATTGCCCTTAAAAATCCAAGGCTACAATCGGAAGCCGCAAACATGGATAGACTTCGCATATACTGGCGAAATTAGGTTCAATAGTCCGGTACGCTAACTACTACGCCACCGAAGCACTAAAAAATGATTGATTACTAATTGTTTAGAACGCGTCAACAGCTCATTTAGTCCCGTAAGTCTGGTGAATGTTTCGTCGCGGAAGGTGGCGGTGATCTACCCCCGTTGGATTGTCAAATCTGGAGCCGACCTAACCGTCGGCTAGTGGGGTTTTCTCCAACCAGGTACCTTCCATGAGCGGGCCATCGCCCCACTCGGGACGAGCTCTAAACCGATGCCGTTCAACTTCATTCAAGTTTACGGGGTAGCCGTGGATTTTTATGGGTGAAAGAAATATTTTGTACGCCTTCCTAGTAAAGAGAGTAAAGCCGGATTTTGTCGATTTACTGCATGAAAAAGGATCATTCTTACTGCATGAAGAAGAATTCATAACTTAAAGAATCCTCTGAGCTAAAGCCTGTTTCGATGTCCGAGTGCTATTCTGTGCTCCTCTAGATGGCGAAAGAGCGGGGCGGAATTTCTGTGATGAGGCAGATGAGGAGGCCTGATGCCCTGATTCTAGCCACGGAGAATAAGGCTTAATAGAATTGAATTTACAGGTGCTTCAGAATAACTTATCAACTTCTTGGACATGTATAGGGCGTCCGAAGATGATCACCTTTTGCCACTGAACGTGTGCTGGGAAATACGCGAGGTTACATATACGCAGTTTTGCTAATCGCACCACTGATTGGTAGGTAACTCATCCTACGGCATTTGGCAAGTGCTTATACGTTAACGCGCGTTTCTCCTTTCCCCGCCTTTCGTACCTGAGCAGGCGCTTGCCGAGGGGCCGGAACGTCTGCTCGTAGGCGGCCGACACCGCGCAGAAGGAGGACGGGATGGCGCAGAAGGTGGACGAGGCCGGGCGCGCGCGTTTGGACGGGCAGCGCGCGGGCGGCGGGAAGGGCTGGCTGGCGAACACGTCGCACGAAGACCTGGTGGGCGGGCAGGCGGGCGCGAGGAACGCGGGGCAGCCGTCGGCGGGGAGCCCGCACACGCCGCCGGTCGTGGTCGCGCAGGGCTCGGCGACGACAGGCACCTGCCGACGTGCAGCCGCCAGCTCATTGGGAACGTAGGGAAGGCGTAGGCGGCCGCGTGCACGGTCGGCCTTGGGCGGGCCCGCAGGCGTGCGCGGCGGGCACGCGAAGGCGGGGCGGCGGACACATGCGGAGGACGGGCGCGCGCGGCCGCCCGCCCGCAGAAGGACGTGGACGGTTGCGGGCGCAGGACAGGAGACGGGCGGCCGGCACGCGCGCAGCGGGCCAGCGCGGCGCCAGTCCTCGGAAGGACGGCACAGCGCCGGGGACGTCGGCGGCGGGCCTCGGGCCCGCGGGGCGCGAGCGAGCGCGCGCCGCGGGCGAGAAGCCCTGCACGGCGACGGGGGCGGCAGCCGCACACGCAGCCCGACGACGAGCGCCGCTCGCGCGCGCGAGGGGGCGAGGGCGGCGAGGCGCTGCCGAGGACGAGAGAGGACGAGCACGCGGCGGACGGCTGGCGAAGCGCCGCCAGCCGGGCGGGCGCGCGGGAATTGGGCACGAGGACGGGTGTTAGGCGAACGCTTCATGGGGAAAGCCGATCGACGGCTTCCATGAACGCGGAGAAGAAAGCCACTCCGAGCGCAGCGGATGTGCGTTTGGGCGCGAAACCCACGGGAAGGCCGGAGCAGGCGGAAAGGCGCTGGGGGGAGCGGGGGCGAGGCGTGGACGAAGGGGCGCTTGTCGGCGCCTGAAGGACGGCTTGAGCCGGCACGAACGCGCGGGGTGGCCGACGGCCTCGGCGCGAAGGCCGCGCGCTGGAGGCGGGTTCTCTGGCGACGGGCCGGCGAAGCACGCGCCGGCCCGCCGCCAGGAAGGACGACGGTTGAGGCTCTGCATCGCTCCTTGTGCCCTTCCCACCAGCGGCGCGCGCGATGGACTGGAAGCAGTCGTCGAGCTGTTCTGCGTGTCTCGTGCTTGGGTTCGTTCTTTTTCAAGCTGGCCGAAGCGAGCGCCGGATTCGTTCGCCTGCGCGGGGGAACCGTTGTCGAACCGGTTGCTGGACGCGTCGGCCCCGAGAACTGCGCAGGCTTTCGTTTGGATGCGCCATCTGCCCTCGCTGTGCGGTGAGGGCTCGAGAACAAAAAATGGTTGTGTTCATTATCAAAGCCACAAGGGTGCTCGTGGACAGCGGGTTCGTAGATTAAAACGGGAATCGACGGAGTGCGATTTAGAGTCGATCCCGGCCGTGGCAAACATGAAGCGGCAGCTTTCTAATACAAATCGTCACAGATTTGACAGCTGTGTGGCGAAAGAACCTGTCGTCGACGTCGCTAGAACAAGAAGACTGGGGCATTGTTCTCCTGGCCTTATACAGGCCCTTTGACGCTACCCGCCGCCCCCATTGCCACCTCCCCACCGCCGCCCGGGCCACGCTACGTCCACGGAAAGTCTCAGTGCTTCATCACTCCGCCCTTTGTTCAACATCCGGCGACGCCCGCCGAGTGCCACATGGTTGTCTCCGTTTGTAACGCGACACGACGCTACAGTAGCAAATGATTTGATAAAGAACTTCCTTTCCAACAAGTTTTAATTCTTCCAGAAATCTCTAACTTTACGTAAGACCTTATTTTCTGAGAGCCCTTTTTAACATCAGCCACTCACTCCTGGTACTACGAACGGGATAATCGACGATGTAAGCT
Source organism: Gryllus bimaculatus (assembly GCA_017312745.1). Taxonomy (NCBI): domain Eukaryota; kingdom Metazoa; phylum Arthropoda; class Insecta; order Orthoptera; family Gryllidae; genus Gryllus; species Gryllus bimaculatus. The sequence continues at coordinate 1,464,397 of BOPP01000221.1, read as the reverse complement.
TTTTTCGGCTGCGGTCATCAACTGTTTGTAGTTATTATGGCCAGTGGTAGGTAGAAGCACATGTTTCTGCCTTTCAATATGGTTTGATTACAATATTTATTGATAATTTACCGATAGCTTCCATTGCCCTCGCTTCATCTATACCTTAAATATATGAAATAATTTAAACTTTTTACTTCCCATGTTTTTGGTCTCTTGCATTCTTCAATAATAATAAAGTAAAATAATACACTCCTCAGACATAAATATTTCCTTGACATTTTTAAAATTATTAAAAATCTTTGAGAACGTGACACCCCAGAGTGTTTCGCAACGAAAAACAAGTAAAGTGCGTACTTGCAGGGTTAAATGAAAAGTGCCCAAGCCTGGGAACACCGTAGCAGGCAAAAGGATTAAATACCAAACACACACACACTCATTATCGGCAGTTGTAGCATATGCAGTAGCGATCTGCAACCTAAGCTTCGTAAACTGGAACGTCCTAGCTTCGAGTCCCCACCATACCTTTAGACGCACCGACCCAGACTGTCCTCTCCGAATGATTGATTGTTTAGAAGTAAAGAGCGGGTCAATTGCTCAGATCATTAGTCCTTAAGTACAGTGCGTGTCTTTATCAGGGGAATGCGCCGCGATCTTCCTCCGCGATGGCGAGTTACGCCGCCAACCTACGCGCCGACTTACGCGTTTCCCCAACCAGGTATCTCCATCCAGCGGGGGCACTGCCCCAGCCGCGACAAATTCCAAGATGCCTACTGACCTCCCGGCACGTGTGGTAGTCAATTCTATTGAAGCCTTATTCTCCGTGGCTAGAATCAGGCATCAGCCCTCATACCGCGCCCATCACAGAAAAATTCCGCCCGCTCTTTCGACATCCTAGAGGAAGAAGATAGAATAGCACTCGACATTCGAAACAGCCACTAGAATTTGCTCAGAGATATTTTAGTTATGATCTTTTTCTGCAGCAAATCGACAAATCCGGATTTACGTCTTTAATAGGAAAGGCGTACAAAATCTTTCTTCACACAATAAAATCCACGGCTACCGCGCAAACATGGATGGGCTTTGGATGAAGTTGGGTACGCAGTCAATGTGTAACCGCATCACACGTGAAGCACCATTCTTTAACCGCAAGTGTATCTTCTGCCAGTTTTTTCAATCAATCAATGATAGCTGCTTTATTTTACGTGGCGTAGGTCTCAATAGCATGCGAGGCCTTCTCTTCCGCACGCAAATTTTCCTTGCGCTTCTGTCGCATCTAGCAGAGGAGGAAGATACGTATCGAGCGAAGGAAATAGGCGATTGATTCTCAGAGGGCTTCTTTCACCGTGTAGCAGAGAAATAAACCCTCGGGCGAAGAATAGGCACCAGAATTAGATTAAGAGCGCTTCTTTGAGCTTGGAATGGTCTTCTCATACAGTAGAATCTACATTATGGGACGGCACAATTCGTCCCCTCTTGAGGCAGACATAGAAAGAATTGCCCTTAAAATCCAAGGCTACAATACGGAAGCCGCAAACATGATAGACTTCGTCAATATACTGGCGAATTAAGGTTTCAATAGTACGGTAAGCTACTACTTACGCCACCGAAGCACTAAAAAAATGGATGATTTAGATAATGGTTTCAGATCGCGTCAACAGGCTCATTTAGTCCCGTAAGTTGGTGAATGTTTTTCGTCGCGGAAGGTGGCGGTCGATCCTACCCCGTTGGATTGTCAATCTGGAGCCGAGGCGATTACCGTCGCTAGTGGGTTTCTCCAACAAAGGTACTTCCATGAGCGGGGCCATCTGCCCCCTCGGGACGAGCTTAAACCGAATGCCGTTCAACTATCATTCAGTTTACGGGTAGCCGTGGATTTTTATGGGTGAGAAGAAATAATTTTGTACGCCTTTTATTAAAGGGAGTAAACCGGATTTTGTCGAGTGTGCATGAAAAAGTCATAACTAAAGAAATCTCTGAGCTAAAATTAGATGCTGTTTCGATGTCCGAGTGTATGTCTCTTTCTCCTCTATGAGATGTCGAAAGAGCGGGGCGGAATTTTGTGATGGGCGGATGAGGGAGCCTGATGCCCTGATTTCTAGCCAACGGGAATAAGCTTAATAGAATTGAATTTACTTCGTGCTTCAGAATAATTTATAACTTCTAGACTGTAAGGGCGTGCCGAGATGATCAACCTTTTGCCACTGAACGTGTGCTGGGAAATACGCGAGGTTACTATACGGCAGTTTTGCTTAGCGCAGCCACTGATGGGTAGGTAACTCATCTAACGGCATTGGCAAAGTGCGCTATACGTTTAACGCGCGTTTTCCTTTCCCGCTTTCGTAACTGAGCAGGGCGCTTGCCGAGGGGCGGAACGTCTGCTCGTTAGAAGCGGCGACACGGCAGAGGAGGACGGGATGGGGCGCAGATAGGTGGACGCGCGGGCGCGCGCGTTGGACGGGCAGCGCGCGGGCCGCGGGAAGGGCTGCTAGGCGAACACGTCGCACGAAGACCTGGTGGGGGGCAGGCGGGCCGCGAGGAACGCGGGGACAGCCGTCGGCGGGGAGCCCGCACACGCGCCGGTCGTGGTGCGCAGGGCTCGGCGACGACAGGCACCTGCCGACGTGCAGCCGGCGCTCATTGGGGAACGTAGGGTGAGGCGTAGCGTGGCCGCGCTGCAGCGGTCGGCCTTGGGGGGCCCGCAGGCGTGCGCGGCGGGCACGCGCAGGCGGGGCGGCGGAGCACATGGCGGAGGAGGGCGCGCGCGGCCGCCGCCCGCAGAAGGACGGGGACGGGTTGCGGGCGCAGGAAGGAGGACGGGCGGGCGGGCACGCGCGCAGCGGGGGCCAGCGCGTCGCAGTCCTCGGAAGGACGGGCAAGCGCCGGGGACGGGCGGGGGCGCGGCGGGGGCGCGAGGAGCGCGGGCGCCGGGGCGAGAAGCGCCTGCACGGCGACGGGGGCGGCAGCCGCACAGCCAGCCCGACGAAACGAGCGCCGTCGCCGCGCGAGGGGGCGAGGGCGGGAGGCGCTGCGAGGACGAGGAGAGCACGGGCGGCGGGCTGGCGAAGGCGCCGCAGCCGGGCGGGCGCGGGCGGGAAATTGGGCACGAGGACGGTGGTAGGCGAACGCTGCATGGGGATAAGCCGATCGACGCTCAATGAACGGCGGAGAAGAAAGCACTCGAGCGCAGCGGATGTGTCGTTTGGGCGCGACCCACGGGAAGGCGGACAGGCGGAAAGGCGCTGGGGGGAGCGGGGGCGGCGTGGACGAAGGGGCGCTGTGTCGGCGCCTGAAGGGACGGCTTGGCCGCGCACGAACGCGCGGGGTGGCCGACGGGCTGCGGCGCGAAGGCCGCGCGCTGGAGGGCGGGTTCCCTGGCGACGGCCGGCGAGCACGCGCCGGCCCGCCGCCAGGAAGGACGACGGTTGAGGCTCTGCATCGCCTCCTGTGCACTTCCCACAGCGGCGCGCGCGATGGACTGGAAGCACGTCGTCGAGCTGTTCTGCGTTCTCGTGCTTGGGTTGTTTTTCTTCGAAGCTGGAGCCGAGAGCGCCGGATTCGTTCGCCTGCGCGGGGGAACCGTTGTCGGAACCGTTGCTGGACGCGTCGGCCCCGGAACTGCGCAGGCTTTCGTTTTGTGATGCGCCATTGCCCTCGCGTGGGTGAGGGCTCGAGAAAAAACTGGTTTGTGTTCATTATCAAAGCCACAAGGGTGCTCGTGGACAGCGGGTCGCTAGATAAACGGGAATGATCGGAGTGCGATTTAGAGTCGATCCCGGCCGTGGCAAACATGAGCGGCAGCTTCTATACAAATCGTCATCAGATTGACAGCTGTGTGGCGAAGACGTTTTTTGTCCGTCGCGTCGCTCGAGCAAGAAGACTGGGGTATTGTTTCTCCTGGCCTTATACAGGCTTTGACGCTACCGCCGCCCCATGTGCACTCGCCACGCCGCCCGGGCCAGCTACGTCCACGGAAAGTCTCAGTGCTTCATCACTCCGCTTTGTGCCACCCCGGCGACGCCCGCCGAGTGCCACATGGTTGTTTCCGTTTGTAACGCGAACGACGCTACAGTAGCAAATGTTTGAATAAAGAACTTCCTTCCCAACAAGTTTTAATTCTTCCAGAAATCCTAACTTTACGTAAGACCTAATTTTTCTGAAGAGCCCTTTAACATCAGCCACTCACCCTGGTACTACGAACGGGATAATCGACGATTAACTTCTTCGGCTGCGGTCATCAACTGGTTGTAGTTATTATGGCAGTGGTAGTAGAAGCCACAATGTTTCCTGCCTTCAATATGGTTTGGATTACAATATTGTATTGAATAATTTACCGATGTCCTTCCTTACTTCGCTTCATCTATACTTAAATATATTGAAATAATTTAAACTTTTTAACTCACAGTTTTTTGGTCTCTGGCATTTTTCAATAAAAATAAAGTAAATAATACACTTCTCAGACATAAATATTTCAGCTATTTTTAAAATTATTAAAAATCTTGAGAACGTGACACCCACTGTGTTTTGCGAAACGAAAAACGAAGTAAAGTGCGTACTTGCAGGGTTAAATTGAAAGTGGCTCGCAAGCCTGGGACACCGTAGCAGGCAAAAGGATTAAAATACGCAAACACAGCACACACTCATTATCGGCAGTTGTAGCACTATGCAGTACGATCTGCAACCTAAGCTTGCGTAACTGGAACGTCTCGCTTTCGAGTCCACCATACCTTAAGACGCACCGCCCAGACTGTCTTCCGAATGATGTGATTGTTTAGAAGTAAAAGAGCGGGTCAATTTGCTCAGATCATTAAGTCTTAAGTACGTGCGGTGTCTTTATCAGGGAGCGCCGCGATCTTACTCCGCGATGGGAGTTAAAGCCGCCAACCTACGCGCCGAGCTTCGCGTTTTCCCCAACCAGGTATATCCATCCAGCGGGGCACTGCCCAGCCGCGACAAAATTTCCAAGATGCCTACTGGACCTCCGGCAGTGTGGTAGTTGGTGGTACATGTAAAGTGTGGGATGGGAATGCATGGTGTGTAGTACATGTCCAATAAGGAATGA